>OX438762.1:37811465-38411465 GCA_949316455.1 Acleris holmiana | reverse complement strand
AATACACACATCAAAAAGTGTGTCGGGATCAAAAATATTCCTACAATATTTTGATATTTAGTAATGCATCGCGATTCGCGACGCAGTACATAGCAAAATAGCAAAATAATGTAGGGAAGCTTTTGATCCTTACACATTTGGTGTATATTATTCTACTAACCCTACAAATGTTAAAGTTGTGAGAATGTTTGGAGGGTGCGTGCCTTGCCTTCTCATTTTGGCAGCAGGCAGGCGAGTCGAATTTAGTGTCGTATAAAACTGCCTAATTAAGAAGGCACGCGCTAAAATGTGTATTGTATGCTCCGACCAGACTTCTTAAACTTGCCGGATAAAACTTCACCTTGAGATCGACGCAGCGCTGTGTCGAGAGAATCACCCCCCTTATCCTGGACTAGCACATAGGTACTTTGTAATACAGTTGCTCAAAATGCTACTTTTCGTAGCCGTTTAGCGTGCGCAAAGTTCGTTTTTGCAAACTAGTGTTTTTTTTTTTTTTTTATTTACTATTGTTTCAAGCCATACCTCCAACCAAAGAGTTTGCATGTTCAAAAACTTTATTTATTTTTTGCATACGTCATTTTAGCATTGAATTTATACGAATCGGTAATATTATTTAAAAGATTAAAATTGCTTAAGTACTTGACTAATTAAAGAAATATCTAACATTAAAAAATCTTCACAACAGTTTTCATAAAGATGACTGAATGAGTATTAAGATGGATTCGCGTTACACTAAGCCGAAGCCGGGTCCGGCCCCGGCACGTCGAAACGTTACTATGTGACATTAAATTGCTTCGCATAATGGTTTCTTTTGATTTGGCTGAATAGTCACAACCGTTGCCAATTTATAAAGTCTGTGTAAATTAAAAGTAAAATTGTGTCTTGAAATAGTTTTATCTGCTTCTTTATTTTCGTGTAATTTTTCCGCAAAATGTAGTTTAATACACGTGCGGAACTGTCATTTTTACTCGTCCCAAGTCTTTTCCCTCGCTTGCAGCTCTGGCCAAGACACCTCGAGACTCGTTTAAAATGTCACTTTCCGCACTTATATTGAAATTATTCCATTTCATTTGTATGAAACAAATTAAAAGTTAAAAAAAACCGGGCAAGAGCATGTCGGACCATGCTCAGTGTAGGGTTCTGAAGCCGTTAAGTACTACAAACATAAAAATGAACAAGTAATAACTATTTTTCTATTTAAAGTCAATTGGTGCAATCTTAAATGATTTTAGTAGGTATAAAGACTTTAATCGCTTGTATCTCAAGAACCAGTGATGTCTACTTAGTCGTGATAGTTTTCCTTTAAAATTGGTTATATGCTCTTTCATTTAAGATTTTTTTCTGATTTTTAGTATTTGTAGTTTTGGCTGTAGGGGGGTTTTGTGGGACATGTTCCTATATATGTTGTAATTTCATCTTTTTAATAAATAAATAATAATAATAGGGTCGACGAGAAAAAGAAATGCATCCCCACGTTACCGTGCAGGGAAGGTACCCTAAAAAAAAATTATTTTTATTTTTAATTGTACCACTTTGTTAACGTAACTAATATGCATATTAATGCCAAATTGCAGCTTTCTAGTACTAATAGTCTTTGCGCTAGGCTGCGGATGGACGGCCATGGCGAAACTATAAGGATTCATAGTTGGACTACGGAACCCTAAAAAGCCGAATAAGACCTATTTTAGCATTTTTTTCTCCAAATTAACTCGGGAGCACGCTGTTAAAATCCTTCGGGTACGTCCCGGTACGGTATTTTGATTTATGAGTGTATGGACTAAAAGGAAATATGGCGATGTATAAAAATGTCCACTTGAATAATTTCGTCCCTGTATAATTTTGACAAAGTATAAAAATGTCCACATGTATATTAGACGACATATAGATGTTGCGACAATAGACTAAAAGAAAATATGTCGATGTATAAATATACTTTGAAAGTAGTCATTTTTATATTCCGACTTGATAAGACTTAGACATTTTGAAGTATTGGCTTTCTAATACTCGGACCAATTTTTATTTTATATGTAGACATTTTTATACATCGCCATATTTACTTTTAGTCCAACGACGCATAAATCGGTATTTTTTAACTTCACCCTAATAACAGTAATAACATATTCCAATAAAAATATAAACTTTAATTTTGCCCCAAATCTTCATACCTTTTCTAAAAGTACGAGTAGCTAACGAGGCCACGGGCGGGTATCTCGTAATTTTATGAAATGTGACAATATTCAAGTAAATGTTAACATATATTAATAGACTCACTTTCGGTAAACATGTAGGCGTTGTGGGCTTGTTCCTCGTTTGAGTCAGGGGAGAGCGGCGGCAGCAGGTCGGTGCGACGCGAGTCTGGCGAGCCGCAGCAGCTCGAGCGCGAGTCAGGCTCTGAGCCCCACTCCTCCGAGCTGGCGTCGCGCGCGATCGATGCGAACCGCTTCCGCCGCGCGCCGCTTGCGGCGCCCGCGCACGTGCCCGAGCCTACCACCAACCGCGACACCGTGTGCGTTGATATCGTCATCTCGAAGTCCAACACACCGCAATCTCGAGCCACTAACTTCGGTTCCTCTACTTTCCCTTCACTGTCAACAATCTCTTCCTTAACAGGAATATTGTTCATCGGATGTGTTTCATTGATTGACTCAGTTTCCTGAATGTGGACCGGTAACAGCACCTTGGACCGCTTGGAGGGCTTATTTACTAGAGCGTTCCGCAATTTCGGCGAATCTTGCGGCTTTGGCATCGATTCTTCGGGTTTATGTGGTGTCGAAGGCTGTAAGTCAGAGCTCGTTTCGGTCATAACTTCTTTTATTTCTAGCTTTGTTTCTTCCAGACGTCTGTGTAATCTTGGTAGCTTCACTTTAATTATCCTCTGTTGCGCTTCACACTTCAACCGCTTTATCTCGGCCTCTGTAGGGCGAGTCCTTGCGTATGCTAAATCCAAAACTTTAGGTGTCACTCCCATCATCTTCCTTAAGTCTCTGTGATAATGTTTAATATGCATTTTAAGAAGCATAGCGTTGCGGAAATTCTTGAAACAATCTTCAGCGGGACAGCGCAGTAGAGTTTCGATTACTTGAACCTTTAATGATCCCACATGTACTGAAATCGAACAATTATTAGTCAGTCAACTAGTAAGTAGGTAAGAAGTTATTGTTACTCTTGGAAAGTTGAGATATAATAGTATCCGAGTAAAATAGCTGTAAATACGGGCAAACACCCTGCCCCCTTATTTTATATCTTTTCGTGATCATAATAGTATGCTATTATAAAGCCCCAATTCTTAACCTTTTCAACGGCATTGTCGGATGTTTCCGTCATGGTTGACAGCGCAAAATAGACCTGAGTGTGTATAAGACAAAGTTGACATTCGCTCTGGTTTTGTAGTTGACATAGCGTTGAAAAGGTTAATTAATACGAATGTATAGGGCATTTCAAGCTCACAGCGAGCAACGCGGAGGAAAAGTCATAGTTCATATACTGGGTTATTTTGGGGTCATGATCCGGAATGGCCAAAAGTGAAAAAGATGGTCATACTGAACTTTCCGGTGCATTCGACACTAAACTCAAAATACACCAATACTCAATACGACCTAATATCTAAAAAAACTATTCTCATAACGAATGAAACCCAAAATAGCTCATTACCAAAATCAACCGTTCTCGATTAGCACTTTTCTCAAAATGAGCCAATTTCAAATGGATGAAGCTCATAAAAACTGATACTCAGAAGGCTCCATTCCCAAAATACCCTAAATTTTAAATTGCAGAACACCCGATTCTCATAATGATTGATTGACAAAACAGCCTGTTCCCAAAATGCACTAAATTCTTGAATTCGATTGTTATACGTTAAGTAGGTCATACCTTGCTTTCTGGATCCAATTATGCACAGCCAAATATGTACAGCGCCTCTATTGGCGGTAAAATCCAAATCGAATTTGACACTAGCCAGTCAAGATGCATTTAGCTAAGTTAGCGATTTTCCAAAATCGCCAAATGTATGTATAGCACTTCATTTTTAATTGGCCAGTGTTAAGATAGAATCTGTAGTGGCAGTTATCTTGACACGAGGTTTTATTCTATTAAAAAGGCTTTGGTATGACAATCGAGAATTTAGTGTATTTTGGGAACAGGCCGTTTTTTGAATCAATCATTATGAGAATCGGGTGTTCTGCAATTTAAAATTTAAATTGCAGAACACCCGATTTAAAGTAAGACTAGATTACTATTCCATGGACTATTATAGTTCACTAGCTTGTTAGTATACGTTTCACAAATTACAACAGTAACTTACTAGTTACTAGTCGCCAACCAGTAAATACTACCTAATTTCACCAAGGTAAACTGATTTTTGTTTCATCAAAGTTAAAAACTTTCAACACACTCATATTTTACAAGCCTAAAGCCACAAAGGTCGGAAGCTTTGTAAAAGTTACAAGCTAAACTATACTTTTGTTGGTTTAACTCAATATTATCGTTAAAAACCAAACATTAGATTATTAAAACAATGTGGACTGATTTCGATAGCGATGAAGATATTTCTACCAAGAATACTAGAGAATCCCCAAAAAAACACCTTTGTTCCAAAATAATTCTTAGAACCGCAATTTTGGATTCCATTATTCGTTCAATTATTTTTCCTTTAAATTATTGCTTAACAAGACGGACACGAATCAAGGTTGGTAATGAAAAAAGACAGACATTTTTATGATTTATTACATTCACCCCACAGCAAAGGGTTTAAAACATACAGTCAAGTATGGTTGCCGGGTTAGAATAGTAACACTCCATGTCTTTCCGTGGATGTCGTAAGAGGCGACTAAGGGAATAAGGGCTAAGTACTGTTAGGCGATGGGCTTGCAACCTGTCAATAATAGTACACTGGAAAACATCTCAGCCTGTTTGTGCAAAATGTGGTTACAGAATTACCAACAAATCTTTTTAGAGTTCTTGGTACTTCTGTAGCTCTGCCTACCCCACTCTGGGAATGAAGGCGTGATGTTATGTACTTATGTATGTAGTCGTCTCGTTTCGACGAACATTAAAATCGCAACATGTATTAGCATGCTTAATAATTAATATAACTATAAGTAATCATTAATTTATACTATTTAGATACGGGATCTCAAAATAATGTTAGCTCAATACTCACTCGACTGGTACTTAAAATACATAACATAATACAGCCATGATAGTAACGTATACGGCCTAATCTTAACCAGTATTTTTAGTGTGTCTACCGCTACTAGCTACAAGTCTTGTATTTTTTTAATGAAACGTGATTTACCAAAACTTGTACATACTAACTTGTGACTACTTACTAGTAAAGCTGTAGATTTGTAGGTTTGAGAAACGGACACTAGTAATCCCAGTATTTACTATTTTACAAGCAAGTACCTAGTAACTTACAATCGTAGCTTGATGAAACGTACACTTGTGAACTGGTACAAAATATTAGTCCATGAACGTGTATTACTAGACTTGTAGCTTTTGTGAAATCGGCCCCTGGTACGTACTTACGACGTGCTGGACTTGCGAGGAAATTGAAACATTTTGGCGTGTTAATAAGAATATAATGATCAGACCAAGGAATCCATGGGACAAATTTTGTTGACAGGTAGGCATCCTATATCGAAAAATTAAATTGTCGATGTTCGTTCTATATACTAGTGATCACTCAAGGGTTTGCTTGTAAAAATATGTTTTTATTAAGAGTAAAAAAAAAATAATTACATAATAACTCAATACTCTGCTTAGTTTTTAAAGACAATTTTATAATTTTACTCGTCTTTATTATTGTCTTCAGGAATGTCCCATATTGAAGTAAACGACCAGAATTTGTTCCATATTTTGAGGCGTTAAACTTCTCCGTCTTGGCTGATAAATCCATTTCAGGTAGCTAAATGACTTTATACAAAGACTGGCATAACAAAATGTCATAAGGTGATCTGTACTTCGTCTATTATTCGGTTGTAAAATGACTTCTTCACCTTTTTGTAGCATATATTTTTTACCATAGTTTCGTACCTACCCGGAATTTTTGTTAAACACATTTTTAAATTTAATGTAAATATTTTTCCCCTTTTCATCGATATATATTTTAGATAATGTAGACTGTACTTTTTTTACAATTCGTACACCAAACTCTACCGACAGATATGGCGATTGTAATTTTTTATAGACTTTTGAATAATATTTAGATTTTCGGCAATAAACTTAAGTTCACCTTATATATTTGATTTGTTTAACGCAGCTTTGGCTTTCTCAACTGTTATACCATCTGATGCAGAAAATGTATTCATAACTCGTCTTATATCATCAAATATTTAGCATAATAGTTTGCTGCTTGCAACCATATGCCCCATCTTATAATTGTTGGCTGTGGCGGTAGAGGTATATTTGGTAACATATTTTTGAATACATTGATTCTCCGGGACACGGTTTTTATATGCCTAACATGAGAATATTTTTTGCGATGAAAGGTGGATTGCCATTTGTTACAGTATAGCTTGGACCCACGTTTAATTATGTCAGGTGGTTTTTTAAGCACTTTTTCTATTTTTAAGGAGGCATTATTTATTTTCACTCATAAATATAAAATACTTATGTAATATAACGTGTTTACAAATGACACTGTCCGAAGACATTGACAAGCACCTATTGTTTTATAGCGAGTGTCTATTGTCTTAACTAGTAGTAGTGCAACAGGTATTACACCCTACCTTTTTATTATTATAACCTATAGCTCATCCACGATAACGAGCTAATACTAGAAAACTCAGGTTGCACGTGATTGGTCAGCGATAAGGGCGATGCACGTGCAAAGGGTGGGTTTACATGACCAGTCTACTCTGTCTATTGTACCGTGCGGACGCTCCTAATTGCTCTCCTTTGTTTGTGTACCTATTGTTTTTCTGTTACTCGGCCCGTTTACTGGATTATCTTCTGCCTACATTGCGACTCGGCTTGTTTACTGGACTTCCCTGAAGCTTACTGTGTGACTCGGCTTGTGTATTTTTGGACTGTTTCCTGCTTACTCTGTGACTCGGCTAGTGATTTGGACTATTTTGGACAGTTGTGAATTATAATGGCAACTTCACCAATCGCGGTTAAGAAGAGGCGGAGGCAGCCTTTTTTATCACACGAAAAAGTGATGATATGCAACTTATACGAAACCTTTGTCAAAGAGGCTCCAAGTGCATCGCACAAAGAAATTGCGAAAACTGTTGCGACTACGCTACGTATCCATTGGGTATCAGTGTTAAAAATTGTCAAAGAAAAAATAACGACGAATGTCCTTAAATCTCCGAAAAAAGAGAGACAGCGAAATAATGTGCTGATCTCGTTGGACAGTTTTACTGAAAACGCTCTGAGAAGAAAAGTGCACGAGTTCTTTTTTCGGAATGAAATTCCGACATTGGACAACATTTTGGAAGTAGTCAACGGCGATACTACGTTACAAAATTATAAGCGGTCTACGCTTCATAAGTTATTAAGGCACATGGGCTTTACATTTGCGAAAAGAAGTCGCAACAGTGTCATGAATGACAGAGAAGACCTTAAAAATTGGAGGAGAAATTATTTAAAAGCTATAAAAGAAGCGAGAGCAGCGGAAAATAAAATTTACTATTTAGATGAAACTTGGATAAACGAGGGTCACACCAATAGTTCAGTTTGGATTGACTCCACGATCCAGAATGCAAGACATGCAATGATGAATGATTTATCTTCTGGCTTGAAGAATCCATCAGGTGAGTTATTTGTATTAACTTAAGAATCTGTAGATAAATAAAGTTTCTAAGGTTATAAACCTAACAATTAAGTTCCTTGTACGTGACAATCAAACCCCCATTGTTTCATTGTGCAAATACTTAAATCCTTTTTTTGCAAAACAGCCGCCGTTATCTTTTTTTTCATGGTATTTTCTCTACCTGGTCACAAAACCTCACTAATTGCTGTGATAACATTTATCTTATTTAAGTTTTTGTTTTTGCAGGCAAAGGGAAGCGGCTAATCATAACACACATCGGAAGTATTCGGAAGTGAAGACGGATTTGTTGAAGGCGGTTCATTAGTCTTTGAATCAAAAAAACAAGATTATCACCAAGATATGAATGCCGAGGTATTTGAAGAATGGTTCTCGAAAGTGCTTGATAAGATTCCAGATGGCTCAGAAATTGTTCTAGATAACGCCCCATACCATTCAAGAAAAACACAGAAGGTACCGACCACACAATCACGAAAAAATGATATCGTCGATTGGTTAAAAGAGAAGAATTTATATTCACAAAATATGAAGAAATCAGATTTGTTGGACATTGTCAGAGCTCATAAAAATAGGTATGAGGCGTTTGCTGTAGACGAACTGGCGAAGCAAAAAAATAAAACAGTGCTACGTTTACCCCCTTATCACTGCGAATTTAATCCCATAGAGATGATTTGGTCACAAATCAAGGAGTACGTAGCACACAACAATAAAACATTCAAATTGGCGGAAGTAAAACAATTACTTGAAGAAGCCATTTGTAAAGTAAATGCCGAGTCATGGAAGAAATGTATCAAGCACGTAATAGAAGTGGTAGAACCTAAAATGAGTGCAGTGGAAGTGGAACCGGCGGAAAGATTTATAATCGATTTAGAAAACGATTTGAGTGCATCGGATATGGATATGGAGATATAATAAATATTTACATTAACAAACATTTGTTTTTTTACCTATTCCCAACCCAAACCCCTATTTTAATTACTTTAACCTCGTAAGACCCAGACCAATTTTTCCGATTTTGAATTTGGAGCTTTCTTTTATTTTTATTAATATAAAACTCGAATTCAATCTGCACTTGTACAAGTACGCCAGGACTTACGAGGCTAACTACTCGTATAGACGACCAAGCAAATCTTGCTTGACCGGGTATATTTCCAACTGCATATCTTAAGGGTGGATCAACTTTTCGTTGTTGTTATTCTGTCCCGTAAGCCAGGAGACAACAGTGATAGAGTTCCTTAGAAAAATGGTTATACTATACACTACTAATACGCTTGGAAGAAAACCCATAAAAGAATGGGCTTGTAATTGCCACAAAAGCCGATGTTTGCTGGATTTATATACTTTAAAATCGTGGTTTTAAAGAGTGACCCAGGAGACGTCACCATGGCAACGAGCTACAAAGAAAAGTTGATTGACCCTTAAGTCAATTAAAGGTTGTTTATTTACAAAACATGTTAACAGCACAACAGTCGAAACTTAACCACTGCTTTAAGAAAATAATGAATATAAATATAAAATATAATTAATTAAAATATTCCAAGCGTCGGCATGTAAGCCGAGCCGGACAGCGAGGTGCAATTGTTTACGCCCACTGCCCTTTTCTGTCCTTTTCATCTGCATACAAAATTGTGAAAGAGAGGCCGCTATATTAGCTCGTTATCGTGGATGAGGTATAGCGGTTATTTAAAATATGCTATGTTGAAAAATAGAGCAAAAAAACACAATGTTGGGGGCGATCACTAGTATATACAGGGTGACTTTAAATTGGTAATTCATAATCAATGTTTTACACACATTTCCCCTAAACTTAGCCCCTCAATTAAGTCTCATACTTTTAAAATAATCAGAAGTATTTTTTTTTTCAATTTTTAAATTATCCCATTTTTGTTGGCTTAACATGGTTATCCTACCATAATAATTAACAAAGAAGTTTAAAGAATTTCAAATGAACACTTTCCTCTTTGGTTATCCGTCACCTGTCACAATTTATGAAGAAAACGTGTTTTGATTAATAATTGTCACTTAGCAAAGAAAATAAGATTGTATTGTAAATGTAGTGTAACCACACTTTGGGATTTTAATTATTTGTTTTGTTCGAAAATTAGCATTAATTAAATACAGTTAATTTTAACGAAGGGGTTAATGTATTATACTGTGTGGCATTAACTAAGCCACAATCAAGTGTTTTGTATTACCAATTTGAAGTCACCCTGTAGAATGGAAATCGATAATATAATTTGTAGATATAGGATTTCCCCACCTGAAAACAAAATTTGCCCTACGGATTCTTAGGTCTGATAATGATATAGTAAGAGAGTATTATTAATTTAACGACCTTTTAACCCCTAGGTTAATTCTTCATGTGTAATTGATTCAGGTACTTCAACAGATACAGATGATGTCGATTAGAGATGGTGTAGTGGTGTGTGGTGTCTTATTAAGATTGGCTATCGCAAAGTAAACTCAATAGAATATTTATAATTAAGGGTGATGTGTTATAAAGTACATAATACGATTATTATTAAGTATTCACATGCAATTGTAGTTTGCGAAATTCATAACTCAAAACGTAGTTAAGAACCGTCGTCATACTAACCAATAGACGCCGGGTTCCATACAAAATTCTCTTCGAAAAGTGTCCTAGCGCGACCTATACAAATTTCATACTTATATAAAATCCTTGTCAAAATAAAACTTTCTAATTTAAATGGTATGTCGGTAACGCAATGCTTAATTTTCCTCTAGTTCCAGTAGTTCGGTTGATTAGTCCGGGGCCGAACTACTGCCATACTTTTCTTCCCATTAGTTCGGTTATGACGTCAAACCGAACTATTGGGAAGTGGTGTGTAGTTCGGTTAATGATATGCAAACTAATGGGACTAGAGGTTAATTTTACTTGAAACAATTTATCAACTTATGTGGCTTCGACTAGATGGTCGTTTTTTACCTTATGCAGCTTCTACTAGCGAAGTGCCAATGTCATCGCGAACAGAGTACAAATGGAGTAACTTTACACTTAATATTATTTCTGTTTTAACGTATCAGGTGGGTATGGGTTTAATATAAAAAAACAACTTATTACATTCATCCCACAGCAAAGGGTTTAAAACATACAGTCAAGTCTCCCCCGTGTGGTTGCCGGGTTAGAATAGTGCCACTCCATGTCTTCCCGTGGATGTCGTAAGAGGCGACTAAGGGAATAAAGGCTTGTAGTACTGTTAGGCGATGGGCTTGCAACCTGTCACTAATACACTGGTAAACATCTTAGCCTACTTGTGCAAAACGTGGCTACAAAATTTATAAACAAGTCTTTTTGGACTTGTTGGTATTTCTGTAGCTCTGCCTACCCCGCTCTGGGAATGAAGGCGTGATGTTATGTATGTATGTATGTAGTTCGGTTATGACGTCAAACCGAACTATTGGGAAGTGGTGTGTAGTTCGGTTAATGATATGCAAACTAATGGGACTAGAGGTTAATTTTACTTGAAACAATTTATTAACTTATGTGGCTTCGACTAGATGCTCGTTTTTTACCTTATGCAGCTTCTACTAGCGAAGTGCCAATGTCATCGCGAACAGAGTACAAATGGAGTAACTTTACACTTAATATTATTTCTGTTTTAACGTATCAGGTGGGTATGGGTTTAATATAAAAAACAACTCAACGTTATTTGTAAGTCACGTATGTAAGTCAAATTTGACCAAATCTTGCAAGTTAAATTTGACCCACAACCCGGTTTCCAATTTAGCTGAAAAGCATACGCCTTTATTTCTGATGACAATATAATAATGTGGTATCGTCGAGCTGGTCTGACCATCGGGAGACTCAGGGCGGCCATAGGACTCCTAGTGGTAGAATCTGTTTTTAATCATTTATGATATTAGTGGCATACTTAGCTTCAGTTCCACGTCATAAAAAGAATGATAAATAGCATATTATATTATTGGCAAGGTAAATAACCTGCAATTTAGAGACAGCTGTTTTACGCAATCGACGTCTTTGCGAAATTCCTACGACATCAAATTTGTTGAAATGGATCGAACATACTACGGAACTTTTTCCTGTTCTAAAAAACACGTCCTGCCGTTCACTCGCGACGATTGAATTCCAAATTGCACATTGTAATGGATCACCAGGAAATGTTTAATTAATTTATTTCTTTTATTAAGGAGAAGGCACACGAGCACTCAGGCCACCTGAGACCCATAGACATTAGAATTCTCAAGACTATAATCCTAAGACCTCAAATGCGTTGCCAACCCTGAAGACTAAGATGGAATGCCTCTATGCTAGTAATTTTACCGGTTGTCTTATCCCCACACCGGAACACAACAATGCGAAAACTGTTGCTTGGCGGTTGGAAATCTACAAATTAATATTAAATTTACGACTGCAAAAAACATGTATTATACTACTCCATAGATGCACTGTTCTGCAACAACCAAATATTGACAATTGTTGGTCGGAAACTAAAATAAATTATTTTATCAGAAATTCTTAGTTATTTATCCATTAATATTAAGAATCGACATTTCCTCACCGAAAGTATGATATTCCGTCTGTATTTTTTTTGTTACGGTGATTATTTTTATAGTTTCTGAAAACATACTGAGGCATTGTAACACGTGTCACTCATGGCGTAGTTGTTGACAACGAATTAAATTCAAATAAACGTGCCGTGTTTTGTTCTCTGACCCGTTATCTAGTTGTTTATTGTTGATCGAAGCTAAGAACCCATTTTATGTTTCACTCATTCCATTCCTTCTTAAAATAAATTCACAAATTTACGATGATTCTCAACCCTATGAAATTTCAAACTTTATGGATACGCCATATTTCTTTACTACTTAGCTCAAGTAAGGAAAAATAGATAAAGAGTAAATATGATATGACTCAACACTTCTTGTAGGATGAACGGGTATGGTAGTTTACTGTCCATTATTTACATAAAAAATAAAATATAATCTCACCAAAGCCATCTTTAATCGTAGCACCGTCGAGCGAAGCTTCTTCGGTCATTGGGCCGACACAGTCTCCTTCAACTGCTAGCGGAGCCACATTAGAAGTAACGGAACTCTAAAGGAAATACGTACACTATTAAGAGGCCGTACACGAAATTTTGGCGATTTTGCTGATTTTCGTGATTTTACAGACGTGATTTTACTGTTGAAATGCTTTACAAATTTTAATGCGCAACACGAAAGTTAATTTCGATTTTCAACGAATGTATGAAATACTTTTTTGTTTTTATTATTTAATTTTGATTAATCGACCTGAAACCGGCGACTGTTTCGTGAATTTTGCTGCAAGAGGTTTAGAATATCGCATATTCACGAATCGTTTTGACGTCTTAAAGGTGTGAAAAAATTACAATTGATTGCTGTAAAAGTCGTCTAAAAAATGTATGAATTACTTTATACCACCTTGATATATATTTTTGGTGTAAAAAAATAATTAACTTAGTAAAATTATATAGAAAATGGTCAAAAAATTGTTTTAAATTTCGGCGTCTTAAAACACTCGTTCATAAAATTTAAACAACAGTAATAAACTTCAGTTCAAAATCAATACACTACCTTAAAAAAACATCCAAAAATTCAAAATAAAATAGCAATATATAATGTTTCAAAAAAACCTAAATCCCGAATTTGAATTCGCGACAAAAATAAAAAAGTAGCTTGTTCATTCGTAACTCATTTATTCGATCATAACTGAAATGATATATCATGATGTGCATTAAAACTTATAGAAAAGCAGTATTTAAACTGTAAAATCACGAAAATAAGCAAAACCGGCCAAATTTCGTGTACGGCCTCTTAACATAAGTAGGAACTGACACGGCACGAACACCCTAGAAAAGTTGCATAAAAACATGTTCATTAAAATAAAATCAATGTTTCAGTGTTCATAAAATAATCAAGATTATCTATTTAACTGCATTAAAAAACTAAAAATAATACACTACACAAAGTTTATATTTATTTATGCCGAGATGGCCTTACAATAATCTAAGGAGACGGGGGTTTTTTTTCCTGCAAACGAAGGGTTACGCGAGTTATGCTTTCGTTTTATCTTCAAGTCACATCATTAATATGTAATACAATTTATATTACCCTCTCTATTAAGTCATTGAACTGTAGCTTTGTGCGGAGATCATTTAGGTGTGCCTTCAATATCATTGATTGGTGTAAAATTATTATTTAAAATGTAGAAAGAAAATAAATCACGTGATTTGCGCGTGTCATAATGTCTATTTTAGAGGTGAGACATATACTACGCTATATTGTCGTTAATTATTATAGGCACAGCAATGTACAGTAAATATGACAAATAAAAATGTATAACCGAAATTTTCGAGGCGCTTTTCATTAACGCTACTGACTTCCCATTTATCGACTTCCGTAGACATAATAATTTATCGATACGGTACAATGATTACAAAAATAAAAATAAGATTAAAAGTAGCTAGCACATAACGGCGCGGGAGTTTGGTCGCCCGAGGGGTAGACTACCTGTCTTTTTCTGACCGTTCTAATTAAGCAATGACGCCGTCATGTGCTAGCCGTGCCGGAGGTGTTATTGCTAGAGACCGATCTCTTCCAGATAGCCTTGTGTGGGCGAAAATTTTAAATTGAAATATGCTATTCAATACATAAGATACTTGAAAAACGATATATTTTATCCTTAATCAGTTCCCAAACACGGCTACCAGTGTCTAGCCACTGCAGCTTTTTAGGGTTCCTATAATCATTTTTTTTTAGTGTACCTCCCCTACACGTAACGTGAGGATGTATTTTTTTTTCTCGTGTACCCCATAGTGTGGTTGTCGTTGGATAGGTCTTTAAAAAATATGCGGGTACGAAAAATACAACAATTTTTCGATTAAGGGATGCGTTAATGAAATATTAAAAGCGCTAAATATTGTTAGTCAGTCAGTCCTTTTTGTCACCCCAAACCCCCTCCCCCCACCACCCTATAGCCAAAACTACAAATACTAAATATCTAAAAAATCTTAAATGTTAGCGCATCTAACGAATTTAAAAGGAAATCGACTAAGTAGACATCATTGGTTCATCTAAGACGGCACAAAATTACTTTAAATAGAAAATTATATACTACTTGTTGATTTTTGTTTGTTTGTATTCATTAAACGGCTTTGGAACCCTACACTTGGCATTGTCCAACATACTCTTGCCCGGTTTTTCTATTTTATGTTCAAAATTTGTGTTAGTGCTAACAAGTCAGGTGTTTCTTAAACTGTTTATAATTAAATAAGTATCACCATATTTTTTCCGTATTTGGTTTACTGCTAAGTAAACCAATTATTTTAAACTTAAATATATCAATATGTGCCTAATTGAAAGTCGATAAATGAGAAATCAAAATGACAGCTCAAAAATGCGACGAAAATTTCGGCCTCTGCAAATAACACACTGTACTCAATGGTTCAACGCTTAACTATCTCTTGAAAAGGAAAGGAAAAAGAGACTAATTCTTGTGTTTACCAAAGTTGACCTTTATGTTAAATCTCGGTTGGAGTTAAGGAACTATTTTAAAGTTAGTGAAAACGAGAATAAAGCTTTTTTCGAGTTAATTAGTAATAATTTTAGGTTCTAAAATAACAGAGGAGGAGGTACTAAGACTTTGTTGCGTACATACATAGGCGGGTACGCATAATTAGAAATACTTGCGGGTCTTCCAAACAAATATCACTTATCGAATTTGTCCACCAATCAGAAAGTGCTTGAACTATTTTATGCTGGTTAAAATTTTCTTTGGATCATTAACAATAAAAGGTATTCACTGATATAACCTCTGTTAAAACCGGTCCTTATATTTTACAGGGAAAACTAAGTTCTGACGCGTCCATACGCTTATATGAGCGTAAAGTTAATTTTTTCAAATTTTTATTAATTATAGTTTTGTTTTTTTTTTGTTTTTGAAAACCAGAATTGAGTTTCATTGATACCATTTAGGAGAAAACATTTAAAAAAAGCATATAACGCAACTAATAGTAGGGGAGCCCAAGCGGGGATATCGGGATTTACTAAAGCGCGGCAGATTAATATACAGGGGGATACCTTGTACCCGTTTGAGTACCTCCACCAAATATGAGCCCCATATATAAGGCCGCTCGTCAAGGTTGAAGGATCAGATTAGTAAAAAAAAAATCGATTATTAGAAAATCTCGAGCGCGTCAGATTAAGGTAGGGTGAGTTAATTACATGCTAAAAAGTGTATATTCCACTAATCTGACAATTTGAGAGTGACGTAAAGAAAGGGGAGGGCGGAAAAGTTGTAAAAAAAACGTCATCTTGACATTCTCGAGCGTGGCTGAATTTTTTTATATTTTGTAGGAATTAATTCAAGGATAACGAAAAATATATAATCTGACCATTTCCACAAGCCGAAGTAACAAAAATTCGTCGATAAAGTTTAATGCGTGCAGCTGCGTGATGCCTATATTCCCCTCTCCGCGTTTCTATTCCCCTCTCACTCTTTCTCTATCTATTACTCTCTCACTCCGTCCCTACTCTGGTTTCGGTTGCCATGACGCCAACGTTTTGGCTTTTTTTGTTATTTTAATATAAGTTATGTGAATTAAAGATTATAAATATTTACTATGAGTGATATTAATATGAAGTGTGTATTTTGTGGTGAAGCTACTTTGCAAAAAACAGTTAAATTTACATTAGAAACATTAAAAAAATATATAAATATTTTAGAATATCGTCGGAGCAAACCGGTTCTCCGAAAATCTCGAACAACATATGATAATATTGAACTGTCGATAGAATCTTCATTAAACGAAGTATATCACGCACAGTGCTATAAAAAATATTTTAATTATTCTTTTTTGAGCATTTTTTTTAAAAAATGTTATCTTACAAATACAAGTATTCTATTTAACAAACATACACTTTTTTATTTGCATGCTATTTCCTGAGCTTTTTAATAAATTAAGTCCAATGGTTTAAAAAGACAGCACGTCTAGGACATAAAGATGAACCATAATTATATATCTTAATCTGACGCGCTCGAGTATTTCAAAATGGCGAAATTTTTTTGCACATTACAATAATGGCCACGAGTTTACGTCACATCGAAATCGTCAGATTATTGGATGGGAGCTTTTTTTAGGTTTTCTTAACACCCCATAAAAAAATCTGACGCGCACGATCAAATTTTTTTTTCTTTTTTAACCCTTACGTACGACCACCCCCATCATGCAAACGATCAGATTAACATGCATACATTATTAAAAATACGTAGGACATTGATGCTATCAATATCCGACGCGCTCGATTATGTCCATGCAACAGTATTTTTTTACATTTTTGAAAATCTTTAGCCACTCCCCCACCGATGAAAACGTATACATTATATAACATTTTTTTCTTCTTATCATCTAAGCTTTGCAACCCAATAGGTCTCTATGATGCTCGAGTAAATCCCCATTTAGCATCGTGTAACTATCCCCTACTATAAGTTTTGACCCATTTATTAAGATTTTATACAAAATCAAAACTTGTTTAAATTGTAAACTTCTTTTTAAGGTTTGGATTGTTTTTAGTCGGCATCCTCATTTAATTTACGTAATATTTCAATTAAATGATATTAAATTTATCACAATAATTTCTGAAGTAAATGGAAATTTCTTTATAAGGTTACGTATATTTTAAACAAGGAACAACAGCAGTGACGTCATTCCTGTCGGCGATTTCGTATAAAGTGTTGTTGTTGTGAAGTTATGACTTTTTAAAGAATCATATCTTATGAAAAAATAACATGTAATTTTTTTCGCGTATATAGTTATGCTTCTCTTTCATATAGCACTTTCCAGATAGCGTAAGAAAGAAAATTATGCATGTTCCCTTTTACCAGCCGCACCATGCTACAATGTTGACTTAAAAATATGCCCGAAAACATATCAAAATAATTATCAAAATGCATCGTTATAAATATTAAATGCATAACTTTAAAAAAAATCTTGAGCATGGATCCTTAACGTTAGAATTCTTAACCGTTATACTTTAAAAAAATATGGCTATCGATACTTATGGGCATAAATACGGAAATCAATTTCTGACTTTCAAAATTCAATACAATAAGTTCATGGTTGACAAAGGGATCCCGGATAAATGATATAGCACTGATTATAGAAGTCGGACAGTAAGTAACAAGTTTAATATGCTAACGGTAGGTATCGGCGGGTTCGCGTTGAAGTCACGGCGGCGGTGGCGCGCGGCGACGCGGTGGGCGCGTGGCGGCCTGGCTCGCTTAACGAGCGGTGAGGAGGCGGAGGGTTCGCGCGAGGGCGGCGGCGGCGGCGGCGCGCCCTCCGCCGTGCTCGCCACCCAGCCAAGCCGCCGCGCCAGCTTCAGATGGATACCGAAGTCCAGCAAAGCCGCCTCGTACGGCTTACGCGACTCGTCCGGGTTATTCTCCAGGTATATCCGCATATCGTTCTTCGTATGAATCCTACGGTTCTCTGGGCTACAACATAAACGGAACAACTTGTTGTTACAATAATAGCAGAGTTCTAACTCTTCATATAATCTCCCCTAAGACCTTGGCTCTAACCATGATTGTTCTAAATCTGACCTGCTAGTCATATGTGATAAAAGAAAATAAATATTAACTTCGTTTATTTTATGCTCATTTACTCTTTCATCGGTAAGTATTCTCTGCCCTAAAAGATCCATTATTATTTATAAAACAATTTTATTTTGTTGTCGAGTATTAATTTCATATAAATAAAAATAAAAAAAATCTTGGTTCTTGAACGGATCACATTCAAAATCGATATCAAGGATTCCTCAAGATTTCTGAATACGAATCTGTGGTCAAAATTAAGAAAAATTGCCGTTATTTTGAACTTCAGTTCTTAAACGGATTGCGTTTAAAATCGATGTCTGGGATTCCACAGGATTTCTAAATACGAATCTCTAGTCAGAATTAAGAAAAATGACCGCCATTTTGAACTTCGTAGTTCTTGAACGGATTGCATCCAATTTGTAGTTGTTGAAAATCGATATCTGTGATTCCTCATGATTTCTGAATACGAATCTGTACTAATATTCATAAATCTACATCCTATATAGATTTTGAACGCAATCGGTTCAAGAACAACGAAGTTCAATATGGCGGCCATTTTCTTAATTTTGACTACAGATTCACATTCAGAAATCATGAGAAATCCCAGATATCGATTTTGAACGCATTCCGTTCAAAAACTACGAAGTTTAAAATGGCGGTAATTTGTCTTAATTATGAGTACAAATTCGTATTCAGAAATCATGTAGAATCCCAGATATCGATTTTAAACAAAATCGGTTCAAGACCTACGAAGTTCAAAATGGCGGCCATTTATCTCAACTCTGACTACAAACTCCTCTTCGGAAATCATGAGGAATCCCAGATATCGATTTTGAACGCATTCCGTTCAAGAACTACGAAGTTAAAAATGGCGGCCATTTTTCTTAATTATGAGTACAGATTGGTAAGGACCAAAACTTTGGCCACGCTAACTCACTTAATTAAATTTTCTGTGAAACTTTTCCGTTGTGACACGAAAATTAGCCATACATTTGTAGGGATAATTTCGTGTCACAACGGAACTTTTTTCACTTTTGTTGCTTGTGTGGTTAACTACGCTTAACTATGGTCCAACTATTTGGTCCTTACCCAGATTTGTATTCAGAAATCATAAGGAATCCCAGATATCGATATTGAAAGCAATCCGTTGAAGAACTACGAGGTTCTAGAAACTCACGCAAAATGGTGCACGCTCGGTCCTCATATAAATTGACAAACTCTTTTCTTCTATCTCAATATAGTAATATAGTAGCGACACTATTTCAGGGCCAAATAGAATCTGATCAACAGGGATCGGAAATTCGGATCAATATTTACCTACAGTCGGGCCTGCGTGAACGGAATGGAGACGGACCCAATTTAAATTTCTTAATTAAATTCCCGGGATTTCTAAATTTAGTAACTAGGCCTCCACAATGCATATTTAAATATGTATGTATTTTTACTTTCTGGTATCGTTCTATGCAATCCCGGAATCCCGGATTATATTATTCAAATAATTTAATTAGGAAGCCGCCTCCATATTTGCCCAACTTTTGCCAGGTTTTTGCCAACTTTAGGCAAATATCGATCCGAATAATATCCGATCCCTGCTTATCAAGCTATAAGCCGCCTGATCAGACTTGGGACTAAAACTAAGTAGTAAAAAATAGTCGGGAGGTCTGTTCAGTATATCATCGTGCTGGTTTTACCCAAACCTAACCTACCCTATAGTTAATATAGAATTAAAAGATTATTTCAAACGTATTTGTTATATGATCTCGCTACACAACGCTAATGCAGACAATTATACTAAGCTCTTGCTAAAAGCTAAAATGTAATACCATTTGTTTTATATAGACCCAATATTCTTACCTGACTAAAACCACATCCCATTTTCCCGCGGAATGTCCCAAACTCCTGCGTACCATGTGTTTGGTCCATCCTGTCGGAAGCCTGTTGTCCACTACCTAGAAGTATTAAATAATTTACAATCTACGATACAAGGGTCAATCAGCTTTTTCAAGGGGAATAATTCGTGTAGTTTAAAAAATTGGCACAGTAATACCTTGAGGTGCCTAAGAAAATTAATAATTAATCATTGAGTACAAGCCAAGGATTGGATTTGAGACGAAATCAATATCACAAATCATAAGGTATTTTATTTACCCTCTATTGGTGTTAAGGTTAAAAGTAAGACTACTGACTTTTATACGAACAATTAGGTCCTAAACTCAGGTTGTGGTCGCTACAATTAAAACGATCCTCCAGTGCTAATGTTAAAAACATTTTAATACTTATACAGTGGGGCTAGTCAAGTTGCATTCGACAATCGTTAGCGATTATGTTTCGATTGAATAATGTATGGAATTGACGTAAGCCACGTGACTATGTCACGTGGCTTATGTCAATTCCATACATTTTTCAATCGAAAAAAAAGCGCTAACGATTGTCGAATGCAACTTGACTAGCCCCACAGAATGTACCAAAACTCAACATCATGCCGGAAGGGGCAGGCAGGGCAAGCGGCGACAAGTTTTTTTTTAAGTCGAGTACTTACACATGAGGGTAAGGATCAAAAAGTTGGACCATAGTTTAGCACAGTTGTTTGGCAAATTTTCATCGCACAACAGAAAAGTTTCATAGTTAAATTAATTGCTTGAGTTAGCGTGCGCAACTTTTTGGTCGTAACCCATGAACTCTACAGGATACACCCGTCTAATTACTGGGTCCATATTGGGTTTGCTAAAGTTCATTACCCGAAATTGATTTTCCTAACGATTTGCACTGCTAATGATCATTGTTCCTAAAGTTTTGTTTGCTAAAGTTTTCGTTGCTACATTTTTTTTTACTATTAACGTAGTCCATAACACTCAGTTTTCCGAAAATTTTAGTTAATAACATCACTGTTGAAACTTTATCTAAACTCCTACTTTTTTTTTTCATGACATTCTTCATCATAAAGTTTTTTTTTATAATATTATTACTCATAATAATAATAAGTAGTGCCGTTTTAAAAATCATTCAATATTATTTATCTGTATGTGACCAGGCAGATTATATTTTATGATTCTTATTTTGAGGGTATGCGCTACTTACGGTTCTCAGTCAATGGATAACTTGTCGTCGGTGCAGTGCATATCATTACGAAGCGTGTTTGTACTATCAACATGGAGGAAAATTATTTAAATACATTTGTAACAAGTAAAGGTGGATTGAAATTGAACGTTGATGGTTTTACATTCCAAAAGAATCGAGTGACGGACGATAAACAATACTGGGCGTGTGATTTAAGAAATAACGCAAACTATAAGTGCAAGTCGAGAATAATCACCAGTTTTGATAAGGAAGTCAATAAGTATAAATTACTGGATGGACCGCGGCAAGAACATAATCATGAACCGGACGCCTTAAAAGAGAAGGTTTGTGTTTACTTTACAGCATTTTATATAATTTGCTGTTTTAGTCCGTTTGTTTCTTAGGGTTTGTTCGTTTGTCCCTTGAAATGTCGACAATTTTTTGCAAAGTCAACGTTTTACGTAGGTAATTTCAATTCAAAGACAAAATATTTCGTGGAATTTCTAATTCTAGTAAATTTCCCGTTTTTAAATTGTAAAAATATTACTTAGTAGATTTTTTCCTTTTTTTGGTAATTTGAAAAGAAGTGTACGAACAAGTCGACGGAGCTCCGCTGTGCGGAGCTCCTATTCCGCGTAGTTCTGGCGCTTCGCGCCTTGACACAACTCTAACCTAACCTAACCTATCATGCCTATCGGTTAGGTATTTCGTTCATTAGGTACAGTCAGCTGCAAAGAAATGTGACCCCCCTTTGCAAGGAAACTTGTGGTATAGTTATCTCTGCAGCTGACTGTACTACCTATACAATTAAGTAAAATCACCCTTATTATTTAAGGGATTGCAGTCTAACCTAACCTTACATATTTTTCTTTAACATTACATGCTAATTATAAGCATTTTTTATGCGTTCCTTGTCTATATTAATGTAAATTTTCTATTATCTTTGCAGGTACAAGCTGCTTTGAATAAAATTAAAGAAGACGCTCTAACTAATATTAACAAAAAACCAATTCATATAATTAGTGAATGCGAGTCGAGCATATCGTCAAGTATACTCTCCAAAATGCCAACAAACGTAAACCTGAGACAAATAATATATCGTCAAAGGAACAAAAAAGTTAAAATAACAGAACCCGACACTATTGATTTTGAAATAAATCATAACATTCTTCAATTGGAGAAGATTCAAGACGATATAATATTAATTGATAAAAATTGGTCTGAAAACAAGAGAATAATATTATATACAACCAAAAAGTTACTTGCTTTTTTGTGTTCGTCCACTTACTTAATAATGGACGGAACTTTCAAAGTCGCCCCAAAAATATTTCGCCAAGTTTACACTGTGCACGGCTGTATAAACTCTAAAACGTTTCCTTTAGTAATAGCATTGTGCACAAATAAAGACAAAAGCACATACGACAAACTTTTCTCATCTTTGATCGAGTACTCTCAATCATTGGATTTGATTTTATCGCCCAAATATATATTGATGGATTTTGAAAAGGCGTCACAATTAAGTGCCAAGTATAATTTTGAAAACACTGTGTTAAAAGGTTGCTATTTTCACTTGGGCCAAATTATATACATACAAGTTCAAAATCAAGGATTTCAAAAATTGTATGGAACAGACGATTTGTTTTCATCAGAAATCAAATGCCTTCTAGCACTTGCATATCTGCCAGCTGGCGAAATCCCCGAATATTTTGAAGAATGGCAACAAAATATCTCTTCCAACGCAAAAGTCATATCCAACTGGTTTAGCGAGAATTATATATTGGGCACCTGTTCTGCACCACCTAAATATGAACCACATCTATGGAGCACATATGATTTAAATAATGAAAACATACCACGCACGCAAAATAGTGCAGAATCCTGGCATAATCGTATTCAACATTTAGTTGGACAACACCACGCAGGATTTTATTTTTTATCCAGGAAAATTGCTCTCGAATTGAAACATCAAACTGCAGAAATTGAAAAACATCTTAACGGTGCTCCCTCTGCCGCCAAGAAAAGAAAATACAACGACAAAGTTGATAGAACTGAAAATATATTGAAAAAAAAAGGAGAATACTCCAATAAAAGTGTTTTTTTTAAAGCAATAGCCACTAACATTAAACTCATTTAATTTAAATGTGTACCTATTAAACTCGTTTAATCGAAAACATGTACGATTATGTATAATTATAATTATGATTAAGATTATATTCATGTTAACAAAATTTAAATGCTGGGTTTTTATTTATTACTTACTGTACCCAACCATATAAAAGTTGCCCTAATGTTTACAAAATTAATGTTTGTAATATGAATTTACTTTGTTTAAATCTTCGTAAAATGATATTTGAAGGTTGACGGTACTATTACCGTTAAAATTATTGAAAATAATAATTTTACGATTAAAAATAATTTTAATTCAATAATAATATTAAATTTTATGAATAAAAACGAATCTACATAAAAAAGATATGATGATGAATAATAGTGTAAAAGAAGGTTATGTTGAGAAAATATAGGAAAACAAATAGTAGTATGATAGATGTTTATTGCAACGGACAGTATAAAGTTGAATCATTAGTCATTCAGAACATTAGGAACAGAGTAGTTATGAGTAGTAATTATTAGGATGTAAATTTTTAGGTACAAAATTTTCGATATTGCGATAATCGACATTAAAAATTTAGTTCAACTTTGGCGCACCCCTAATTACTCGATCATTATTAGGAAGATGTCATACAATCTTGGAATTCAGACTAAATCGCCATCTTTTAAAGCTACTTGCCAAAGTAACGAAGTAAGGTGGGGCGGGTCGGGTGGTATTGTAACGAACGGAGTAAATGTGTCTTTTAAATATTTGTTTTATTTTGCTTCCTTTTATATAAATTTAGGTACTTAAGTGCGCTTAAATTGTTCTAAAATGTTCCAACCCTTAAAAAAAAAGATGCATTTACCCCTTAATAGAGAATATGCATGAAAATCAGAATTGAGTCTCATTGATACGATTTAGGTAAAAATGTGAAAAAGCACTTAAAACGCACTACACAAGATTTGATTCATTTATTAAGGTTTTTTAGAGAATCAAACTTGTTAAATTTTAAAACTTCTTTTAATGTTTAGATTGTTCTTTTTCGGCATGCTCATTTTATTTACGTAATACAGGGCCGAGATTCTACACGGTAAAAACGATATCGTATTTGACGTGTTTCCGTATTGTCAACGTTTTCATAACTCTTAGGTCATTTACAATAATGGCGACTGTGACATAAACGATTCCTAAACGAGTCAAACACGATATCGTTTTAACGCACCTGAATATATAGGCCCAGTACCTATGTAAACTTACTAAAACCATCTCTTTCAACCAGTTGATAGCCTATTTGAGTTCAGTATTTTACCACATTTTGTGCTAGTGTGTGTCGAATATTCTTAATTTTAGCATTGCATAAAAATTATAAAATCTTACCTTTTTCAAAGTCAGGTAACTCTAAAAGTATCACCCTGTGTGTAATGTTTACATCGTCGTCCAGTGCCCATGATAAGACCCGTATGTAATGTTTACATCGTAACAGATTATTGAACTTGCGTTCAGTGCATTATTTATTGATTAAAATAACTTCTTTTCCATACCCGTTTTACGCTTTTGTTAAAGTCAGTCAAATAAATAAAAAAGCAGCCAAATTATTTTCAATTTACCATGAATCCATGCCATTTATTTCACTTCAATTTCACTGCTATCACTTTATTGTCAATAGATTTTTCTTAATCATTAAAACAAAAAAGTTTGTCTAGCAATCAAATGACAAGACGACAATCAATGTGACGTTTCTTTATTACAAACAATTGTAGTTCATGATGCCGCTGATTTTTAGTGCTTCGGAGATAGTAGATATGATTCTTATTTACGGGGAGTGCAGAAATAATGGTGCGGCATCTCTTCGATTGTACGCCGAAAGATTTCCGCAGCGAAGACAGCCTACGGACTCACGTGTAAGGGCGACTGCGTAACAACGAGAGAGCGGTTCCGGTTAATACTGGTGGGCCTCGTCCTCGTATTGATGTCAGAACGGAAGAAATGATCTTAAACCATTTTGCAGAAAATCCTGGCTCCGGCATAGAAAAGCAGGGGTGTTGCATGATATTAGTCATACAGCCGTCCACAAAATTTTAAAACGGGACCAACAGCATCCATTTTCGGTGATCAAGGTACATGCG
Organism: Acleris holmiana; assembly: GCA_949316455.1. Taxonomy (NCBI): domain Eukaryota; kingdom Metazoa; phylum Arthropoda; class Insecta; order Lepidoptera; family Tortricidae; genus Acleris; species Acleris holmiana. The sequence continues at coordinate 38,385,816 of OX438762.1, read as the reverse complement.
TTGAAACAAGATGATTTTTTACGGCGGGTCGACTATGCAAATTGGGCTTTAAGTAAGATTGCAGATGATGTTCATTTTATCAAAAAAATAATATGGACTGATGAAAGTTTGTTCACAAGAAACGCGATGTGGAATCGTAGGGTTATCCACCACTGGGCAGCAAAAAATCAAAACCCTCATGTCGGCCGCGAACTGGCCCATCAGACTCGTTGGTCATTAAATGTTTGGGCGTGAGGTAATGACATCATTGGACCCGTGTTTATTAACGGGTCGAATAACGGGCAAAGATACCTGGAAGTACTGAACCAGTCAGTAAGACGCTATGTGGACAATTTACCACTGGCCCAATTTAGAGAAACATGGTACCAGCATGATGGAGCACCGCCCCATGTTGCTATTCAAGTCAGGCAAAGGCTGAACCAAATCTTCGGACGTCAGTGGATTGGCCGCTTTTCTTCGGATACTCCATGGCCGGCACGCTCGCCGGACCTCACACCTCTGGATTATTTTTTTTGGGGTTGGGTCAAGCAGTTAATATTTAAAAAAGAATCTAGAACGGAGGAAGAAATGAGGACGCGAATTGTACAAGCTTTCAACGTAATCAAGCGACGTGCTCGTCAAAATCCAGATTTGATGCGTAGTGTTCACGAAAACAACCGCCGTCGCTTGGTTCAAATAACGGCTAATGGCGGGCGCCACATTGAACTACGTCGTATTTAATCGTAAGTGTGCACATAGCTTTACTTACTTTAAATGACATTGCATGTGTTTGACACATTTGACTTTGACTTGATAACAGGGTAACAAATGTCACCATTGTATACAATTAATATTGGATGTTATAGGATGTTGTAGTGGTGGTAGGACCCTGTGCAGGGTCCGTCCGGATCGCTACCACCATCTTATCCATTAACCATCCGCCAAGCAACAGTGTTCGCATTGTTGTGTTCCGGTGTGGGGATAAGACAACCGGTGAAATTACTAGCATAGAGGCATTCCATCTTAGTCCTCAGGGTTGGCACCGCATTTGAGGTCTTAGGATTATAATCTTGAGAATTCAAATGTCTATGGGTCTCAGATTTCACTTACCATCAGGTGGCCTGAGTGCTCGTGTGCCTTCTCCTTAACATAAAAAAATAAAAAAATAAAAAAATAAATTAAATTTTATTTTTTGTATTTTATTTGTAAATTTGAATAAGCGTTAAGATTTCAATAATTTATATACTCCTACCTTATCTATGGCCTAGACATGCCCTGGTTCAAATAAATGGTGTTAGTAAGTTTACTCACTGTATTTTAATTCAACGATATTGGCTTAAACACAGTAATTTACGAAATAAATGCCAATTTCTTTATAAGGCCTTACATTTAAACATGGAACAACAGCTGTGACGTCATTCCTGTTGTCGATTATACACGGTGGAATTTAATCGGTGAACAGGAACCCATTTTTCTAATTCAGTAATCGATGGCGGTCACGTTTATGTAGTACTTAAGTGGAACCAAGTTTTGTTTTATCATAACTAATTCTTAAGTTGAAATTAAATTTTAATTAAAATTTTATTGTCACCCTACTAATGGTTTAGTCTGAAAAGTTTAATACCTCTTTTCAAACTATCAGCCATAGAAACTTAAAACATAAATGAGCAATAAGCTGTCAATTTGTCATTGTCAAATTCATAACAAATGGCGGCAATCATTTATTGACGTCTGATCTGTCTAGTTTCCCGCCAAAGCCAGCAAGCACTTGACGTATGTACCCTAACGAGTAACTTCCCTTCAATAAAAGTAGGGTGTCCATTTATTCAGCCAGTGTACATTTTACCGATGTTAATTAAGTGTGATTAATTAGATTGTGAGCTATATTGCACGAGATCTCACGTATTGGTTTCTATGTAGATTGATAATTAAGATTTTTGGATTCCTGATCACCGATTAAATTCCGCCGTGTATATGAGGGGCGGCTGAAAAGTTCTAAGCCTAAGGTATTTTGAGGTTGTATATGTAAATATGGTACTGGCCACTAGATAGACCAAGTGTTACTTATTATTTTTTGGTATACAGGGTGTCCCAAAATGGGCACGTAACCCTGACACCGAGGATAGCTTATCCTTAGACCTACCAAACCAGCCTAACATGACCTCAGTAAAAGTTGCACGGTTTTCAAGATATCGGCAATTTAATCTTTTTTCTAATTTCGCTCCTTTTTTGGCATTCTTAGTCCCAGATTTTTTTGGAATGGCCTTCGAACTTAGTTTTTTCTACATGTATGCTGTCTTGAATAGTTATTTAAGGCGACAAAATTATTATTTTGACGATAAGTACTGTGAAAATTGGAAAAATACTAATTTGGTCTTGACTCAACTTTATTAGCAAAACATTCACTTTGACTTCGAACATCTCCCATGTAAAAAAATACTAGTAACGAACTGAGCAAATTACTTTAAAAATTTGCGTATGATATGCATATTCAGAAATGGTATGATACAATGTATCTTAATACAATAAAGTAGACATTCACATCACCATTTCAACGGCCTAATTAAAGTAAATAAATACTAGGAAGCCCGAAGCCGTCGATACTAATGTAAAAAAGGTGTACCCTGCGATATTTAATTTCGTACTTGGCCTTTTTATTATTTGCCCATTGCATGAGAGAAAAAGAGACGGAAATAATATCGTTTCTCTCCTTTTTTGAAGATTGTTTGGCTTGATGAGTAAAGATGATTACTGATTAAAAAACAGGTTTAAATTGTATTGCTTTATTTTAATATCTAAACCTAGCTTATAATAAATGCTCGAATTGTTTTCCTCCGACCCTTATGCATAAATGACATCTTCTTATAAAGTTTCGGTTTAATTTTCTCAAGCTAATTTCCGATATGGTGCGTGCTGCGGCGAAGACACGTTGGCGTAATTCTTCTTGGGATCTGATTGGTTTCGCGTAGACCTTATCTTTTAAGCATCCCCAATAATAAAAATCCAATGGGTTGAGGTCTGGAGAACGCGGTGGCCATAAAACTGGTCCCAATCTCCCAATCCACCTGTCACGATACGTAGTATCGAGGTGCTGGCGGACTAGGCGGGCGTAGTGTGCCGGGCAGCCATCCTGTTGCAACCACATCCTTTGCCTCAAGCCCAGCGATGTGTCCTCAAACAAAACAGGCAGATCGTTTTCTAAAAAGTGTAAATAATTTTGTCCGTTTAGAATTGCTGGTAACTCGACGGGTCCTAGTATCTGACCGTTAAAAATTCCGGTCCACAAGTTTATTTTAAATTGATATTGTGACTTGTCTTCTCTTGTTTCATGTGGGTTAGTTAGCCGCCAGCTATGGATATTGTGCAGATTGAGGTATCCGTCTCTTTTGCAGGCAGATTCATCGCTCCATAATAACTCATTAAAAAAATTAGGATTCTGCCTCCACTTTTCAATCATTTGCGACAAAATTCGACACGTTGTGGGTAATCAGTCGGAAGAAGCGTTTGGACACGTTGGATGTGGTACGGGTGGTATTATTTTCTCTTTAAAATTCGTTGTGCGGACGATTTGGTAACACCAGTGCGACGTTCAATTATTCGCACCGAAGTTCCTGGATCCTCGTGCACTTGATTTAAAACAATGTTGTCGTCAACGGTTCGTGGTCTTCCTTCTGTGCCATTCCATCCTGGTTGTCTTCCCTCGTGATAACAATTCACAACTCTTAAAACCACTTCATAATTCTGCCCTGCTAACATAAAATGCAGTATCTGAGACAAAACTTCTGTAGCAAATTTAACCTTATCACCAAAGAGCGGAATTCTTCATAGCAAAAATCAAACTGTCAGAGGGATTGACTTAACTGTTTTATAGACTTATCGATGTTACGCAATAATATCGCATTAGGTATCAATAATCAACTTAAAAGATTATTCTGTAACATTTGACCTCTTTGATAAGCAACTTGCATCTCCATATTAAAGTAAATCATGTCAGCGTCACATATGTCATCTCACTTGAGTTTCATGAGTGACTTCCGTGCCGTGCTACTAAAATGGTTAATCCTAAATGAAAGACAATAAGAAAATGGATACAGAAAGATTCTTCTCTTAGTTTCAAAGAAGATTCATCCACAATATATTGCTCTAAATGTGACGTTCATTTACATCAGCTAAAGAAACATTGTGTTGAAAGTCATTTAGTGAGTAAAACTCATTCGTCACAATGCTCAAAAAGTACGAGTTCAGACACATTCTATATAGATTTAATAATATTTTTAGTTTCGTGCAATATTCCATGGAAAAAGATTAACAATCCAGTTTACAAAAAAAAACAAAAATATATTTGTTGTTCCTGTACATCAAAATCACTTCCGGATGAATCATTGCTGAGAAAAGTATACTTAGATATAGTTTACCAACAAACAGTTCAAGAAATACGCAAGAACCTGATAGGAAAATATATATGGATAACAGTCGACGAAACATTAAATAGGATGGGCAAAAGTGTCACTAATTTGATTGTAAGAGAACTAAAGAAAAATTCTTGTTGCAAATCTTACTTAATCGGAAGTATATTAGAAATGTCCTTGTTTTGAGCACTGATAGTGCCGCGTACATGCTAAAGGCTGGTAAAATCTTAAAAGCTACATTTCCAAATCTACTACATGTTACATGTCTGGCACATGGATTACATAGTCTGCGAGCACATACGATCTCAATATAAAAGTGTTGATGCCTTAATATACAACGTAAATCCATCCGTACCATTGCCTCCAAAACCTATTATAACTAGGTGGGGCACATCACATGGCTTAATGCAGCTATATATTATGCTGTATGCAGAATATTTGGAATGTATTACAGAAGTAATTTCAAAATTAAATTCAAAAGAGTCGGCTGCATTAAGAGAAGCTAAAAGAGTACATAAGCACAATAATTTGAGAAATTGATCTGTTGTACATAAAAGAAAGTTATGGCATTTTACGTGACGCAATAATCAAATTACAAACATCCTGTTTATCCTTATTACACTCTCTTCTAATACTTGACCAGGTGAGAAGTATTCTAAATTGGTGTGGATCTCAGACAGTGCAAATAAAACATGAAAAATACTAGATAGAATTCCGGACTACGACATGATACGCAAATATGCTGATTTTATAAAAAAAGGTGATTACAGCCAAAACACCGTTATCGAGTACTACAAATATGCTCCTGTTACTTCAACTGAGGTAGAACGCTCGTTTTCATCTTATAAATGGATCTACAATGAAAAAATGAGTAATTTGAAAGGTGACAATGTTGAAAAAATAATGACTATTTTCTTTTACTACAGGGAAGATGAAGAAAACATATTTAGTACAGATTTAGATTTCGACTTTATTATTTTGAATGAAGATTAGTTACCTACTCTTAGCAATATTTGTTTTTAATTTTTATTTTCTGTTTTATTCTTTACTATTATACTAAAATACAGTGGCGGTCAGCTAATTAGGGACACCGTTAATTTGTTTGTATGTATATCCAAAAGCCTGATTTCATTACTTTAACTTTGTTTCGTTAAGTGACAAATATTTATCGATAAGTCGATAAAACAGTTGGTGTACTGCCTTTTTGCCGAATTATGTTTCGTCAAATTTCATTTGGCAATCAACTTTTCGCCGAAGTTTTATTTGGCAAATCAATCTTTGGCATAATTTTACTTCGTAATTTTTTTATTTCGCTACATTTTTATATTGCAAAATTTTATTATGTCAAATTTTATGTGGTAAATAATTGTGTAGCAAATGATTTGCTTAGGCAAATAACATGTTGTCAAATTTTATGTGTTAAATTCATAATTTTGAAAGTTATATCAGCTGCGTACTTTTTTGCGTAACCTTGAGCTTGAACTTGTCGAATGAATTAAAAATGAAACTGCTCCCAGAGATAGGTAGGTTAAGGTTATTTTTTTTATGACCCTAAAAACGAAACTGCTCCTAGAGATAGGTAGGTTATGGTTATTTTTTTTATGACCCTAAAAACGAAACTGCTCCTAGAGATAGGTAGGTTAAGGTTATTTTTTTTATGACCCTAAAAACGAAACTGCTCCTAGAGATAGGTAGGTTATGGTTAATTTTTTTATGACCCTAGAAATGAATCGGCTCCCAGATATCTAGGTAGGTTAGGGTTCTTTTTTTTATGACCCTTAAAACGGACAGACTCCGATTGATAGATGTATTTTTACATTTATAACTTTAAGAAGACTTCATAATGCATTTCAATATGTTGCTAAATTAAGGTATGCCAAACAACACATTTGACGAAAACATAATTGACATCTTAAAAGAATCCCATGTAATAATTCGTCTAACAATAATTTATCAAATCATTCGTTGGGAAATGATATCAGTGCGAAACGTTGAGCTGGGAAATAAAAATTTGACGAAATGAAAATATGGGATACGTAGTTTGGGGAGTTAAGAATTTGCTAAATAATTTTTGTCGAAACCTTAGTAAACCAAAACAGTTAGGTCAATCCCTCTGACAGTTTGATTTTTGCTATGAAGAACTCCGCTCTTTGCTTATCACTAACGTTTTAGGGTTGAATCTGCTTTGGCCATTAAACCTGAGATACTGCTTTTTTAAACGTGAGCATAGGAAGTGGACCTGGATGAGCCCTGATGGTGTAACGAGGAATGAGATAGACTTTATCATGTCGACGAAAAAGCACATATTCAATGATGTCTCCGTGATCAGTGCGGTTAAAACCGGGAGTGATCACCGTATGGTGCGAGGCTCATTGAATATCCAGTTCATGCTTGAAAGGTCTAGACTGATAAAGTCTACGCTCCGCCCGGCACCCGCTCAGCTCCAAAACCCCGAAAGCTTTCAGCTCGAACTTCAAAACCGTTTCGAGTGCCTAGGTAGCGACGTGGACGATTACAACGACGGGTTTGTGGAAGCTGTCCAAACGGTCGGGTCTAAGTTTTTTAAGATCCGCCGTACAAAGATCAAGAAGCTCTCGGAATCCACCCTTAGGCTCATGGAGGTGAGGCGCGAGATGATTCTGCAGTCCTCTGGTGACGCTTGTCGCTATCGGCAAGTCAACAGACAGATCTCGAAGTCTCTGAAGCGTGATGTACGCCGATTCAATACTAAAAGTATTGAAAAGGCTATTGAGCGTAACAGGGGCTCTAAGGTGTTTGCCAGGGATCTGTCTGTTGGCCAAAGCCAATTGATGAAGCTGAAGACCGACGACGGCAGAGTCATTTCATCCAAACCTGAGCTATTGGCGGAAGTTGAGAAGTTTTATGGACAGCTGTACACGACAAACCGAACACCCGTCGAAAATCTAGCTAAAGACCCGAGGGCTAGATTAACCCGACACTATACCGAAGATCTCCCCGACGTCAGCCTATACGAGATTAGTATGGCCCTCAAACAGCTTAAGAATGGCAAAGCCCCAGGTGAGGATGGAATTACAGCTGAACTCCTGAAGGCGGGTGGTAAACCCATCCTTAGGGGTCTCCAGACGCTGTTCAGTTCCGTTCTCCACGAAGGGAGAACGCCGAAAGCATGGAACAGAGGTGTGGTGGTTCTCTTCTTCAAGAAAGGTGATAAAACCTTGCTGAAGAATTATAGACCCATCTCACTTCTGAGCCATGTTTACAAGTTGTTTTCGAGGGTCATCACAAATTGTCTCGCACGCAGGTTTGACGATTTCCAGCCTCCTGAACAAGCCGGTTTCCGAAAAGGCTATAGTACCGTAGACCACATACATGCGTTGCGGCAGGTTATACAGAAGACCGAAGAGTATAACCTCCCCCTTTGCCTTGCATTTGTGGACTACGAGAAAGCCTTCGATTCGATCGAGACCTGGGCTGTGCTGCAGTCTCTCCAGCGGTGCCAAGTTGACTACCAATATATCGAAGTGTTGAAGTGTCTGTACGAAAACGCCACTATGTCCGTCCGACTACAGGACCAGAGCACGAAGCCTATTCCTCTGCAGCGGGGAGTCAGACAAGGAGATGTGATCTCTCCGAAGCTGTTCACCGCTGCATTGGAAGATGCTTTTAAGGTTCTGGACTAGAAAGGACGAGGCATCAACATCAATGGCGAGTACATCACTCACCTTCGATTTGCTGACGATATCGTAGTCATGGCTGAGACCATGGAGGAACTCAGTGCAATGCTCGCTGACCTCAGTAGAGTTTCCGACCAAGTTGGCCTGAGAATGAACATGGACAAGACGAAAGTCATGTCCAATGTCCATGTCGCCACAACTCCCGTGATGGTCGGAGGCTCTGCGCTCGAAGTTGTTGACGACTATGTTTACCTGGGACAAACGGTCCAGTTAGGTAAGTCCAACTTTGAGAAAGAGGTCACTCGTCGAATCCGACTCGGCTGGGCAGCGTTCGGGAAGCTTCGCAGCATCTTTTCGTCCAAATTACCGCAGTGTTTGAAGTCAAAAGTCTTTGACCAGTGTGTGTTGCCAGTGATGACTTACGGATCTGAGACGTGGGCGCTAACAATGGGCCTTATAAGGAAGCTCAAAGTCACTCAGAGGGCTATGGAGAGAGCTATGCTCGGGGTTTCTCTGCGTGATAGAATCAGAAATGATGATATCCGCAGTAGAACTAAGGTTACCGACATAGCCCGAAGAATAGCTAAACTTAAGTGGCAGTGGGCGGGGCACATTGTTCGCAGGACTGATGACCGATGGAGTCAGAAGGTTCTTGAGTGGCGTCCACGGACCGGGAGACGAGCTGTAGGTAGGCCTCCAACAAGATGGAGCGACGACCTTGTAAAAATCGCGGGAACGCGGTGGATGCGAAAAGCACAGGACCGGTCTGAATGGAGAGCCTTGGGGGAGGCCTATGTCCAGCAGTGGACGTCTTTCGGCTGATATGATGATGATGATGACTGCTTTTTTGCTTAGGAGGGCAGAATTCGTCGGAGTGCGATTTGGATAGCGTTCCGAGTACACTCGGCGTCAAAAATATCGCCCCTCCGCGAAAATCAGATTCAAGCTAATCTAGACCTTAGCGAAATTATGTTACATAATTAATATTAGTATCAATTAAAAGCACGTTTAATGTGTTTTAAATTAATAATGTTTAATTTAAACAAAACGTAATGGCTTGTGAATCAGAGCGTTTCGAAAAAAAAGTGCACAAATACTCGTTTGAAGGGTCGTGAGTTGTGCCCTTTTCCAGGGGTATAAAATGCCTGTACAAGGTCAAATGTCAATCATTCACTACCCAGACGTCGAAGAGAACACATCTAAGGAACTCAAGCAAGAAAACAACCTTCGAACATGAAGACCACCGCTGCTGAATCAGCTCAAGTGGTTGCACTACTGCAAGCAGGAGTTCCGCAGTGTGATGTCGCTCGGCAACTCAGTTTAAGCCGTCATGCTGTCCGCCGAGTATTTCAGCGGTTCCAGAAGACTGGGGGCTACATCAGAAGACGTGGGGCTGGTCGGCGACGCTACACATCCGAAAGAGATGATCGCTTCATCGTGACATCATCTCGACGCAATCGCTTCGCTAGTGCTGTTGAGGTGCAACAACGCCTCAGAGAAGCTCGGACAAGATCAGTTAGCATCTCTACGGTTAGAAGAAGACTGCGGGAGAAGGATATCGTGGCTCACAGGGCTGCTACAGGCCCAATGTTGACCGCACAGCATCGCAGAGATCGCTTGCAATTTGCCCGCGACCACGTCGATTGGACGTTTGAGCAATGGAGGCAGGTTCTCTTTACCGATGAAACGAGAGTCTGTCTTTATTGCAACGACAGGCGGGAAAGAGTCTACAGAAGGTCGGGCGAACGATTTGCTCAAGCCTGTATTGAAGAGACAGTGGGCTACGGAGGTGGCTCTTGCATGTTCTGGGGGGTCATGTCTATAGACGGCAAAACCGACCTTGTCTGCGTCTCCAGGACTGAAGGCACTCGCGGCCAAGGGTCCCTGAATGCTCGCCGATACATTGCCGAGATCCTGGAAGAGCATGTGATGCCATATGCGGGTTACGTCGGCTCTGGGTTCACATTAATGCACGACAACGCTCGCTCCCACACTGCATTAATTGTTCGGGATTATCTGGAGGAGGTCGGGATTCCCGTTTTGCCGTGGCCAGCCAGGAGTCCTGACTTAAACCCGATTGAACACCTTTGGGACGAGCTGAAGCGACGGGTTCGGTCACGAGATGCCGCCCCAACCACCCTGCAAGATCTTCAGGACGCAGTCATCGAAGAATGGGGCAACATTCCACAAGAGGACATCGTAAAGTTGGTGCGATCAATGAAAGACCGTTTAGAGGCAGTGATAAGGGCAAGGGGGGGTAACACTAGGTTTTAAGTTAATTTTAGGCACTTTTTGTAAAATTTTGTTATCCATTTATTGTTGTAAATTTAAACTTGAATAAACATTTTTCAACTGTTCGCAATGTCATTTCCTTTAATTTTTGACCCCAAGGAAAAATCCTTTTTTTTTTAATTTTCCTAAAAAAACACTTTATTACCTTTCAAATGATACCTAACAATCATATTGTTGTCCTTGATCAAATAGGGTTTAAAGTCGGTTGTAATTATTTTCCGAGGAGGGGCGATATTTTTGACGCCGAGTGTATAATCGTGCGGCCAAACTTGCATTGTAAGTCACATTGCCTCGAGATGAAACTTGCCTTGTTTCACCGTAAATCAAGTGATATGCGGCGTACTCACTATGAGAGTACGACGAAGTATTACGACTTGTCATCGATGAGAAGCAGTTTCACAACAATTCACAAATCCGAGAAGCGATATCAGTGTCCAGTAAGAGTGCCAAGTTGTCGTTTCAGTTCACAAAGAAAATCAGTTCTGAGTCACAAGCAATATCGGAGTCCGGAATGATGCCAAGTCAATTTGGTAAACACAACACGAATGCAGGAACACAGAGAAGACGGGTATCGCACGAAACGCGAGGTTACGGACTGATTTGTTGACATGGCTAGGGCCTATGCTAGGAATGCACAAACAAAACACTCTACCCATCCCATTCTTTAATAGGATAATAATGTGAGACGGGGCGAAGAGCTTATCTCGTTTCTTTTGTCTGTTCAAAGCCCAGTCCAGGTAGCAGTCGACGAGTGTGTTAGAGCGAGAACAAAGACCCAAAGAGCGAGGAGCGAGCGATTTGACTTTCCTTTTTAGCAACAATTTTTTGCTTATCAATGGCTTTGACTCGTGGTGATTTGTAGGAAAAATTAAAAAACATTGAATGTGTTATATATACCATTTATGAATTGGCATACCATACGCAAATTTTTAAAATAATTTGCTCAGTTAGTTTCTAGTATTTTTTTACAGGGCAGATGTTCAAAGACAAAGTGAATGTGTTGCTGATGAAGTTGAGTCAAGACCAAATTAGTATTTTCCCAATTTTCACAGTACTTATTGTCAAAATAATAAGTTTGGCACCTTAAATAACTATTCAAAGCAGCGTACATGTAGAAAAAACTAAGTTTGAAGGCCATTCCAAAAAAATCTGGGACTAAGAATGCCAAAAAAGGAGCGAAATTAGAAAAAACATTAAATTGCCGATATCTTGAAAACCGTGCAACTTTTACTGAGGTCATGTTAGGCTGGAATGGTAGGTCTAAGGATAAGCTATCCTCGGTGTCAAGGGTTACGTGTACATTTTGGGACACCCTGTATTACTGCGAAACTTCCTTTAAATCAATTGTCAATTGATTAAATTATCGACATTGTCCTTTCGTTAACTGACTCTCCGTAACAGATCAAAATTTGTTCTAAATGCCTTGCCGTTAGGCTACGTCTTCTAGAAGAACATATCCACTTCAAAAAGGAAAAGCTTCTTTCCACTTCAACGGATGTTATTGGAGCATATTTGAAAAGTTTGCGGTTATCAAAGCAGGATTTGTAAGGATTGCTTGGATTTATTTTTATTTCTTGACCGGTATTAAGATTGTTAATGTTAAGCAACGTGTTAAATCCGTCATTTTTTTCAATACGATTCTCAACTTTTCATATATTTTTCGTCCTCTTTCATGCAGCTTTGACAGCTCGCTCTGAACTTTATCCACAGTTATAATAGATTCCAAAAGCTCTAATGATTGTGTTTCCAATATTGTTATACCCTCCGAAAGTACCCGCAAATTAGTTTTTATGAAATTTAATTCCGCTTCAATGTTTTCTTTCAATATTACTTTTTTTTCCTCTCTTACAATAGATTGATTCGAGTCTGGCAGAGCGGCAAGAACATTTTTAATATGCCTAAAAAATTTACTATAATAATAGCAAGCGATTAACCATGTATTCCATCTGATAATTACGGGCTCTAGAGGTAACGCAATGTTTGGACACACTTCTTTAACCTTTTCAACGCCATTGACGAATATTTCCGTCACGGTTGACAGCGCAAAATAGACCTGAGTATCTATGAGGCAAAGTTGACATTCGCGCTGGTTTTGTATTTGACATAGCGTTGAAAAGGTTAAACTTAGCAATTCTAGTTGGAGCTTTGAGGAAAACTTGTTTTACTTTTGCGATTAACTCGTTTACATTTTGGAATTCCTGCCGCACTTCAGCTACCCTGTTCAGACCGTGAGCAAGGCATGTTGTATGAATCATATTAGTGTAAATTCCTTGCCATTGTTTACCTGCTTTTAGAATATATGCAGCTCCGTCATTATTAAAAAGCAAGTTGCGTTCTTTATAATTATCTTCACTGCCGAAAAAACTCTCTAAAGTTTATGTAACGAGTTTTACAACTGAAGTGCTGTCTGACTTATCAATAACTTTGTTGGCTATGATATGCGGCTTGCTTTGTCTATTATGGTATAAGCTACCGATTATAATATTTTCTACTTGTTTTCTCTTGTTTCATTCACAGAAACATAACTTGAATTGATGCATATCTTGTTCTGTATAGTTGTGGTAAATAATTCTTCCGCAGTGTACTTTCAGATGGTAGTATTACAAATGATGCGTAGTTTCCCCTCAAACAACTTTCGACAAAAGTACGAAAATGCGAATTATTCAATTGAGTCCATGATATATTGCTACAAATGATAAATTTTGTGAGGTTTAAGCAAAATTCAGTTTGTTTTTTTTTCCCGTTCGCTTGATGTTGGTGTTTTTTGGAGCGAAAATGTTTTCGGATGCTGTCACTTTTTAAGCCTACTTTTGTGTTACACCATTTACAATATAATTTACTTTAGATTACTTTCAAAAAGTCAAATTTGGTAAAATAACTATCGAAAGACATTATTTTATTTTAATTTAACAAATCATTAAAGCAAACGCCCTGTGAGACAGTGTCATGACACATTGGTACAATCAATGTGACGTGCAGTCGTCAATAAAGCAAACAGTTTATAATATAAACAGTTTATATCCATATGTATAATTATAGACATTATCTAAGGTCAACTTTATTGAGTCAGTATAGGGGATAAGGAATATATCAATCAATCAGAACACACTATTTATTCTGTTTCGTAATAAAATAAAAAATAATATTGCAAAAAAATCACGGACCAATTACATCTGTAGCTAGTTTTTTTTAATTACATTTTTGATCCTAGTTCTTGAACCACTCGAGATAAAAGAAATATATCAAATCATACAATTTTGTATGCAGTTGTCAAGTTCATCTAGAATTATATCAAACTAAATATAAAATTACTGTTTTTTTAGTTATCTTCTTTCTCGTTAGAATACCGGTGTTTGGCAGTGGGGAGTAGGCTCCTCACTGCCAAACACCGGTATTCTAAGTAATTTTATATTTAGTTTGATATAATTCTAGATGAACTTGACAACTGCATACAAAATTGTATGATTTGATATATTTCTTTTATTTTATCTCGAGTGGTTCAAGAATTAGGATCAAAAATGTAATTTAAAAAAACTAGTTACACATGTAATTGGTGCGTGATTTTTTTGCAATATAATTTTTTATTTTATTACGAAACAGAATAAATAGCGTGTTCTGATTGATCCATTTAATTCTGCAAATAACTTAGTACTTATAATCAGCTGTCAACAATAATCTTAATTATACACACATGTATTAATTAACACCATAAGACATTTTTTTTATCTTATCTTATAAATCCGTATTAATTACTACCGTTCCATTTGGTCCCCAAATTACCCTATGGTGCACTAAAACTGCACGGTATTTGAGATATACCTAGACATTTAAAATAAAAATACATTATCTTAAAAACTACTTTGGATAGTAGTAAATGTGGTCAAAAATATAATATTCAGAATGACCCTCACTATCATTCCTTAAAAACCCTATACCCGGCTGCCACTCAGCCTGTATAATGAATGTCATTAATGACCGACGTCGATAATTGTGATTTCTTTATAACACTCAATGTTATTTCAATTTGACATGCCATTAAACAGTTAAAAAGAACTAAGTTTTATCTAACGAAACCGGGTGGGCCATATTTATGTGTAGAGAGATGCACGTGTGTCGGCGAAATCGCCGTTCGTTTAAGTAGTGCTACTTAGTTTGCGCCAGAAATAATTGTCGAGTAAAGTTGTTCACAGTGAGCACATATTACTATTACGTTATTTTTTGTGTGCTTCAATTAATGTATCGAGTTCAATAATAACATGTTAAACGTGATCCTATTATCAATGGTATATTTAGGGACGTGTAATGGCTGTTATTTTCTCAAATTCACATGAATTTACGGATCTTTATTGAGAACTAAATTGTGAAGCAACGGGAGTTAGAGAAAGAAGAGTGCAAAAAATATTGCAGGAAGAACGAATTAAAAAAAAAATGATGTCTATAGCAAATCTGCAAAATTTACTTCACCAATGAATAGTTATTCATCGGTGAAGTCAATTTTGCAGATTTGCTAAATTTTTGCAGATTTGCCGAATAGAAGGAGGAGGAAAATAAATAAGATATTGATGGATTTACAGCTTATGTCATTCGGAGCACAATACAAGATTTTTGTATCGTACAGAAACAGATTCTGACTTTGGCAAAATAAAAATTCATGGGATAATCTATTGAGTTGGTGTAGTATGCGAGTTGACGCGAGCGGACTGATGAGGCTTTAGAAAAAATCGAGTAGATCAGGGGCCTATTTATCGAAAGCTTGTAACTTGTATTTGTATTTATTTATTTACTTGTACTTGCCCGTGTGGTTTCCGGGTTACAATAGTGCCACTCCATGTCTTCCCGAGGATGTCGTAAGAGGCGACTAAGGGAATAAAGGCTTCTAGTATTGTTAGGCGATGGGCTTGCAACCTGTCACTAATACACTAGTAAATATCTCAGCCTACTTGTGCAAAATGTGGTTACAGAATTATTAACATGTCTTTTTAGAGTTGTTGGTATATCTGTAGCTCTGCCTACCCCACTCTGGGAATGAAGGCGTGATGTTATGTATGTATGTATGTATGTAACTTGTATTACAACCGGAAATCTACAGTTAGTTGCAAAACTGAGTCAATATTAGCACCTTAGTAGAATGTTAATAAGTCGATGACAATCAAAGCTATTTCCAAATGCTTAGTACAGAATAGTTATCCTTGAAGTAAGCTACACAACTGCTGTATAAATAATTTATTTGTCATTTATATTTTTTTAAAGATTTTGAACCAAAAACTGTAAAAAAACAATTTATGTTTTATACTAGAATTAAAATATTAGACAAATAAAAAAAGTTAAATTCAACAGTTTTTACGATAAAATTACTTAAAAACTGTAAATGACAGGTAAATCATTTGGTAGGAGTATTTGTAGCAAAGGACAATGGGCAAATTTGTATGGGCACTGTCCCCCCCCACCAACAGTAACGGGATGCATGTCTATATGTTTATAAGGACCCAAAAAAAAAGACAAAATACTTATTTTAGTAGCAAAATCAATGGGATTTTTTTAATGAAAACAAGGGACAAATAAGGCAAATCATCCATATATGTGTTCATTTTCAAACAAATTCCATACGTTACCTCCTGCCGCCCATGGCAAAAATGTTGTTAATCGAAATCAGTACATAGGTACTTACTAATTAATGTTTAAAATTAGATTATCAAAAGGCCTTTTAAAAGGCCTCTGGGCGCTAGGAGGATACGATTATGGTTTTCCAAGAAAACCCCATACATCTGGTGATCGTCTCCATAGTAAAAATACATAATGTTGCTGAGATCTATTAAATGAGATATGTTTCATTTCTGTTGGTGGGGGGGGACATTTCTGCCCATGGTCCTTTCAAGGAGTACTTGTCGTATTAAACATTTAAAAATACCTTTAACTATCAGCAACTTATTTACATTCTACTAAGGTGCTAATATTGACTCAGTTTTGCAACTAACTGTATTTCCAACAAAACGTCTTAAAAAGAGATTTCCATAAGTATTACAAGTTACATACATAACATCACGCCTTCATTCCCAGAGGGGTAGGAAGAGCTGCAGAAGTACCAACAACTCTAAAGAGACTTGTTGATAATTATTTAACCACATTTTGCACAAGTAGGCTAAGATCGCTAGTGTATTAGTGATAATGGGCGATGAGCTTGCAGCCTGCAAGCCCATCGCCTAATAGTACTTACTACAAGCCCTTATTCCCTTAGTCGCCTCTTACGACATCCACGGGAAGACATGGAGTGGCACTATTCTAACCCGGCAACCAGTCGGGGTTACAAGTTACAAGCTTTTGGTAAACGAGCCCCAAGCCAAACCTCGGGAGACGGCGTAAGCGGTACCTGAACGCTGCGGCGCGGCAGCGGCGGCTTGGCGGGAGCGTCGGCGCGGGCATCGCACTCCACCTCGCTGACGGCGCCCGCGGGCTGTCCGTCCACCCAGTGGCACGCCCACTCGCCCGGCAGCAGGCCACCCTCGCCCGCGAAACCCGCGCCCTGCCGCGGGCTCTCCAGCTCCTCTGTCTTCAACATGATCTGCTGGCGCATCGCCTCCACCTGTTTCTTCATTTCCTCCAACTGACATTTCACTTTCTCCACTTGCTTCTTCACCCTTTTTTCTTGCATCAATCTCAATTTTTTACCCTTTTTCACTTTAGAAGACTTTTTTCGTTTTTCTTTACTAACGAAGCAAATGGGTTTGACTACCAACTGTGCTTCATTTACCCCCGGTCCTTTGGTTTCTAGCGGTTTCACCTCTTTCTGTTCAACTTTATTAATACCGTCTTCTAACTTAGTAATAACTTCTTTTATCTTATCTATTACTTCTTCATGTTTAACATAGTTTTGTTCTTCAAATTGTTCAACTCCGTTTTCTTCTTTTATTACCTACATTAAACAAACGCACTTTGTACCAATGGTCTCATACAAACGGTTACAGATCTGACTGAAAGAACAGATGACTGCATGTAACAAGTGAATAATCAAACGACAACTTTCTCAGTTAGCATATCGATGGGTACTAAAACTTACCAAGAAAACAAGTCTTTTAATTATTTGCAACATCTGTACATACGGTTAAACCTAGAAAATGTTGAGGCACTATCGTATAATTTATTTTTTTCATTTTGAACTCTTAACAGTTAATTTTGACGACGCAGATAGCCTAGTGACCCTGCCTTCATAGTAGGCATGCAAAATATTACGAATACGGTTATTCAGTGAATAAAAACGGTACAATTAGGGACTATTAAGAGAATCTAACTCATTAGTTAATTAAAGAATATTTGCAAAAACAAAACGTCTCATTACATTCACTTGGTTTCGTTTATGAAGGCGATTACGGTCGTAATCAGGATCATTCTGGTACACAA
Organism: Acleris holmiana; assembly: GCA_949316455.1. Classification (NCBI taxonomy): domain Eukaryota; kingdom Metazoa; phylum Arthropoda; class Insecta; order Lepidoptera; family Tortricidae; genus Acleris; species Acleris holmiana. The sequence continues at coordinate 38,368,085 of OX438762.1, read as the reverse complement.
TACCAATTTTTCGAGGCGCTAGTAATCGTAATCGCTTTCGACTTTCAAGTTGATCGCGATCGCGAGTACGTTAGGCAATAAGCCTGCTGGACTAAATTTAAAAAATATATAATCTACGAAATATGTCAATAGCCATCACTTCAATATAGTACTCGTACATAGTTAATACCATAAAGAGACCATTTTTGAACCCACTGAAAAACACCTTATCTAATTGGTTAAAAAGACATTGATTGTTTCCTTTTTCACAATTCATTTATTTTCTTGAACAATCTATCGTACTAGGACGTGATATTGATGCCACGCCTTACTCAGGTTAGGTTACTCTCAAAATTCCCTTTTCGCCAAATAACAATATAGCTCAAACGTCTGGATTGTGTAATGTCTTTGTTGCTATATAGACATGAACGCTAAATGTATCTTTAGCAAAACGTCTGGATCTTAGAATGTTACAATTAAAAATACACTAGTAGCGAAACGTCTTTATCTTAGAAATATCTTTATTAATTAATAGACATAAAAGCTGAATGGCCCGGTAGCGAAACGTTTGTATCTCAAAATGTCTTAATTACTAATAAGACTTGAACGTCAAATAGCCCGTTAGCAAAACGTCTGGATCATTAAATGACAAGTGTTGATATGACACTTGATAATTTCAAACTCCTTTCCACACAATCAATTATAATCTATTATTTAAATCCGTGTGCCAACACGTTCTGTGATTATGACAGACAACTAATTTTGCTTTCGACGAATTAAATATTCTAATTATACGGACTATTTTAATTTCCAGACGTTTTGGTAATAACTCCTTCTATGTTCATGTCAATCAACTAATTTTACTTTCGATTAATTAGGCATTCTAATCACACGGACTATTTATATTTTCGAAAGTTTGGCTACTTGCTCATTTCAACTCTGTGACGTCTTGCTAAATTGACACTTTGCTGACTGAGTATTCTACTTTCATGTCATTCAGCTGAATTGACTCTTTGCTGACTGTGTATTTTACTTTTATGTCATCTAGGTGAAAATGGTCCTTTGGCGAAAAGGGAATTTTAAGAGTAACCCAACAAAATATTTATATAATTAATTGAATTAAAGAAATCGTTAGTAACAGTTTGAAAGAAGAAAAAATACTAAAATTTACTCATATTATACCTTAATGTTTTAAAAACATAATGTTGTTTAAAGTTTTGAAACATTTTGACATTTTTTGGAAAAAAAAAACAAAAGATAAACGCATTAATTCTTTAAAAACTATTTCCTCACAAAATACTAAACCAGATCATGACTAAAGCAGAATATGACTAGAGTAGAATATTACGAAGCAGAATATGACTTAAAAGGACTATAACCATGACCAAACAAGAACTTGACTAAAACAAAATGTTTAAAATAGAATATGGCTAAAGGGGAATAAATATGACCAAACCAAAACATGACTAAGGCAATCATGACACTCACACCTAACAATCCTCTTTTAGTATCAAATTCTGCAAAAAAGACGTGTTTCAAATGGTCTATCTTACCACTACTCAATAACTTTACTCTTAAAACGCACAGACAGACGGACCGCCCCGTCACACCACCGGAATTTGGGTAAGGCCGCGAATTTTGACCATAATGGACGTTTCAAATTTAACATGTTCATAAAAAAAAAATGGCACACCGAGAGGTTTCAAAATAATTTTATTATATTACTTGATAAAAACTGTTAAGGTCGCAAGTGACATAATTGATTGAAATCCTTTCAAATAAATAATAAATTTCCATCCAAAACGTACCGATTGTTGTAAAAAAATATCTACCACGTCTACTTAAAGCCCTGTTATTTTCACGATTTTCAACTTAGATCATGCTTTTGTTAAAAAAAAAATATAACGATAGTTCTACCGATTGCGAAAAATATATTAAAATAATTTATTTGTTTTATCTTGCATTCTTTTATAGGGTCACGATTCCACGTTTTCGTTACGCTTTATAAAGCTAGATTTAAAGCCCACTGTGGTAGAAATTCGTTTTTGTGCACTGGAAACTCATATTCTAATAAACCAATCTCATCAGTTTGTTGATTAAATGGGGGACAAAGGTGACGCGGACACAGTTTTTCTAAATATCTTCTAAAGTGCTTGTCTGATTTTGAGGGCAAGTAGTGATTATTTTTAAGCTGTTGTTTTTTCATACGATGGGTTAATGTTATTCGCACACGTGACATGTATTATTATATTGAAAATGATACCATGATAATCAATAAAAAAAAATACGTTACACTTTCGTTGCTAATAAGTTACATTTTAACGTAACGTGATAAAAACATGTGGTAAAGGGAAGTGCACACAGAAAAATAAGAACTTAAATGAGTTTTTATTAGATTTCAACGACATATTGCTGTGTATGCATTGTGTGTTCGTGTGTGCGTGGCTGCCACACACGGGCCAGTAATAAACTAGCTACCGGACGAGCGCACGTGTTTTATTTCTACTATCTCCACCCAAATACTTAACAATTGGCGACGACGCGGGAATAAATTCCAAGTAAAATCACGGAAATGAGTACCTACGTGGGAACCTTAGGGATATTTGATTACAAGAATCAAGAATGGGAGATTTTCTACGGGAGATTGTCGATGTTCATAAAATTGAACGGCATTACGGTAGATAAAAAATGTGCGGTTTTACTAACGAATTTATCCGACGACTCGTATCGTTTGGTTAGTAATTTAGTTCATCCGAAGAAAATCGAAGATGCCACCTTTGATGAGCTGGTTGCAGTACTCAATAAACATTTTACTCCAAAAAGGTCGACTTTTGCAGATCGCAGCTTATTTTATGAAGCGGTAAAAAAAGATGGTGAAAATTCAGAGTGGATTGCCCGTTTACGTGGTTTGGCGGTGCACTGTGGGTTTGGGACGGAGCTGGAGGTGTTATTGCGTGACCGTTTCGTATTAGGATTTAGATCAGGCCCCGAAAGAGACAAGCTTTGTGAGCAGGATCTAACTTCCATAACTTTAGCGAAGGCGCTTGAGATAGCTCAGAAGGCTGCTTGTGCCTTGAAAGCGCGAGCCAGCGAGTCTCCCATCGTCACTGTGAAGGAGGAACCGCTGTTCAAGGTCGGCGTGGCTCGAGCGGCGCCAGCTGGCGCGCGCGCGCCGCGCGCTGCGGCCCGGGACCCCGATAGGTGCTCTGTATGCGGCCTCAAGAACCACACGGCAGAAAAGTGTCGATTTAAGAATTACCGGTGCAATAAGTGTAAAAGTAGGGGACATTTGCGTAAGGTGTGCGAGTTGAACGTAAACAAGTTAGATGCGCGCCCCGACGAGACAGGAGATCCTGAGCACGATTGCGAGGAATGCCGGCTTTTCAGAATGAGGTGCGTTAATAACAATCCAATTTTATTAACAGTTCAAATTGACGGTCGTGATTATAGTATGGAGCTCGACTCGGGCTCGAGTACCTGTGTCATTGCAGAAAAATTCTAAATATAAATTACAACAATGTAATGTAAAAATGTGTTTTTATAATGGCCACAAAATTTCGCCCTTGGGTAACTTTTCCGTGCCCATAAAATTTGGGAAGAGTAAAGACATTGTACAATTCTATGTAGTCAAAAACGTGAGCGGTCCACTTTTGGGACGCGATTTTATGGCCAAGTTTGGAATATCGTTCACTACAAATAGTAGCAATGTAAATAAGTTGCAAGTGATTAGTTCGCATGATTCCGATCTAATTAGGTTACTCGATTGTTACAAAGATTTATTTAAAGATGAACTAGGGTGTTGTAAAGGGTTAGAAGTAACCTTACAACTTAAAGAAGGTGCCCAACCCAAATTTTGCAAGGCCCGTCCTGTCCCATTCGCTTTAAAAGGTCTAGTCGAAGCTGAATTACTGAGGCTCGTAGATGTCGGTGTACTGGTGCCTGTGAATCACTCGGATTACGCAACGCCTATAATACCAGTGCGAAAATCAAACGGTAACGTTAGGATTTGTGCCGATTATTCAGTTACACTTAATAATCACATACATATCGATAAATACCCCCTACCTCGCATAGAGGAGGTATTTGCAAAATTGAGTGGTGGGGAGCAATTTACGAAGCTAGATTGTAGTCAGGCATACAATCAATTATCTTTATCAAAATCTTCCCAAAGGCAGGCCGGTGACACTCCGCGTTATTGCCTACTCAATGTGCGGCCTTTTATACAAGGCTAATCAGTTGAGTGTCACGCGAGCGCTCGTCTTGAAGCGCGCCGCCCGTACGCCGCTGCGAAAATAATTCGAGTTGTTGTTTAAATAAATGTACCTATGGCTCCTCGAAAAGCCAAAAGGTACTGTATAGCATACGGGTGCTTAAATAATAACAGGAATGGCGATCTATCATTATTTACACTGGCAAAAGATATCGAAAGGTAAGATTATTATTAATATTATTTTATAAATTATAACTTCGATCGAGGTAGGTAGTTACGAGTAACTGTACTTAATTACTGACACAATGATTACAGTTTTGAATCCTCGACACAAAAAGAGCGGAATAATATTATTTATTTTATTAACTACCTACCTCAGTTTCGCAGTTTTCGACTTATTCGCATCAAAAATCTATTACCCACCTTACTTAAAGAGCGTTCCGCGTAAGTAGATCTCCCAGTAATAGTGACTACCTACTAAAGCAAGGTCAGCATATACTGGTTACCTACCTTCTTACTTGAGTAACGGAATAGGTAATAATAGTGCTCGAGTTTATAATTTTGTCGTGTTATACGAGTTGCATAGTCCAAGAGCCTGATGTAAGATTAGTTTTTAATTTGATATATAAGTACTTACTAACGTTTAAATTAGGTTTTTCTTTCTTTCTTTTCTTTTAGTTTCCGATTTTGAACATTTTTTTGATTTGTTAGCCCTGTTAGGGTATACCTACTCCCGAGGTTGACGGATATCGAGAATTATAATTAACTTTTGTTAAAAAACTGTAATTTTTATTTTACCTTTTACTTAACTATAAATAAATAAATAATAAATATCAAATATATGCAAAGGAGTTAAAAAATATGTAAAAATTAAACATTTGTAATTGTAATCAATCAGTCACAGTTACAAATAATTATAATGTAAATTTTATTATTAAGTATTGCAAGGACAAATTTATCTGCCATTAAAAATTGGCTCTCTCCTTATATATTTTTAAGTGTAAGAAAGAGTAAATGTATGTCTCACATAAGCTTTACTTGTCGATTGTGAAACAGGCAATAAGACTAATAGGCTTTCCATCGCGGGTTGCAAATGTTGATTAAATGTTATTGATGAAACGTAAATATTGTTATAAGATATTAATAATTATTGTTCTAAATCAAAAATATATTAAACTTTTTTTTTAAATTTCACCAATCCGACTTTTTTTAACGTTTTTTCATGTACTAACGATGTAATGTTAACATCTGTGGTGCATCAACACAATACAGGGGGCCTAATATGGCTGCGTTTGTCGCGTGACAACATGTGGATAAAACATCCTTCACTTTTTGACACGTGTATAAGTACGAGAGTGACGGAAGCGTTATCCATATTTTGTCTTGCAATAAACGCCACCATACTAAGCATGCAGGTATTTTGCGATTTTTGTGCTATCCCCTTTCTTATCTATCTGTATTCTATATACCTATTTCATCTTGTTATAGATAAACAAAATGTTTTAAGGTCTATATCGAAGCTATGCTATGCTAGTATGTTAACAACCAATATTTAGTAATACAACTATGTATTACAAAATGAACCTTCAAAGTCCTTAAAATAAATGATTGTTTATCGAAAACGTACGTCAGCTCCTAGACTAACATTAACCTACCTATTCCAGTACGGGTAGCACAAGTTGTATTTTCTCGCTTGTCTCGCTTAGTGCGTCTCTAGTTACAAACTAGATTTATTTATTTCATTTATTTATTGAATTAGACACATTAAGAGTGCGCCGAGGCAACGACACGTAATTACGAAAAAAATGCGTTCGTTTGATCGCCTGCTGCATTGTTTTTACTGAAGCTTTAGTTATGCAATTCATATGTAAGATATTTAAGGAATCACTCTATTTATCATATACTTTAGAAACACGATTACTTGTACTTCCCTCGATAGAAAACACATCCAAAGATACCTCTACATAACAAAATAAACACTTAGTACGGCGTAATTACTTCACGGAAGATCATCAGTTTTGGATTTACAACAAAACTACACGTCTTCTATATATTCATCACTTTAGATTTGAAAATGTGTTTTTATTTTACTAATATGAAGGAAATACCTAAATTCGCACGCGTTTCGTCCATTTTAGCCAGAGCCGTCACGTTTCCCCCATGTCCGCATTAGTCAGGCTTCGGCCGTCGGACGTGGAGGCTGTGTCGCTTGGTGGTTGGTTGCGTTTATCGCGATTTTTGTGATTATTCACTTTATTTTAAATGGGGAACAAACACAACCAAGAAAGGAAGAGAAGGGGTTGGCAAAAGCACAATGCTAAACGCTTGCGTGAAGAAATGAAGTTAGTTAAAATCGTAAACCTACTGATAGTGGAGTAGTTCTAAGAAACCTGATTTGACAGTTGTCAAAATGCCACGCTAAGGGAGGAGAAAATAAATCGGTAGCAACATAGACTGATTTTCGAGATGTATCGATTTGTATTACTAAGACTTTGTAATCGTTTAGTTGTAGTCTTGATGTTTTGGGCCAAAATTGGTTTATTTACACAAGTAATTTTCAACAACACGCGAAGTTCTTTCAATTAGTAGGTAGGTATATAAAAAATACACTTCTATGGTGAATATTTACCAAGATATAAAAGTAATTTAGCTAAAAAAACACATTTACAGGCAAAACAAGCTTCTTAGAACGACCCGAGGTTTTTTTTACTATAATTAATTATATAATATTGTTACTTCTTGGGATGGTTTCAATATTTCTAGAGCAAGACATCTCCAGAAATCTGAATACAAAGAGAATACTCCGTAAGAATACTCAGTACCTAACAACTATATTTCAACAAATGAGTAAAATTGCAAAATTATTCATATTTTTTTATTTATAGGGTTAATGTTCCAGTTGTTGGCACTTCGCTACAAAGCGAAGAGTTAGGTACCGAATGAACCGGTGAGGTATGCGTAAAAATAGTAAGAGGTGTATAGGAAAACATTTTAATAAATTTAGTATGAATTTTCACATTATCTTTATATTTTTTCAATTTACAGAGTAAATGAATTGGTTGACATCGATTATAAAATTTACCACACAATGGAATTGTAAGTCCCAAATACGAATTATTTTTATAGAATGAGGATTACAAAATTTCATCCAAAAACTAATTCTGTTAATAAATAAATTATAGTTAAATCAAAACGTTCTGTTTTATTACAGGATGCCAATGGACCAAATTTTTTGTCTTTCACTGGATGGAGAAATAGACAATGACATTGCTTACTCACACAGACAAAATAATGCCGTGAAGTAAAATCCGATATTGATTATTGTTGTTTCTTATGTCCTAATATTTTTTTCTAAAGATACCTGCGTACATTATTCATTACATTATATACATACAAACATTAAGTAGGAACTTCTAAATATGTGATTGATACAGCAGCTTTAAGTTTTTAGTTTTTTAAAACATCAATTTAATTTTATACTTTATAGTGATCAGAATCAGACATTGAAGTTTTTGCGGAAATAATCATGGATAAACATTCGTACAAACTAAGATCCTTTTTTTTAAAGACGGTTAAAATACCAAAACCTTCTCCTATGTGAAACAAATACTTTTCTGAAAACCGCATTAAAAACGGTTCAGCCAAACGTGAGATAATCACGGACAAACATACATACATACATACAGGTCAAACTGAGAACTTCCTTTTCTTTGAAGTCAGTTAAAAATAATATCTTGAAGAAAGGGTCCATGACTGGGATTTTTGCCCTACTCAGCCGTTCTTATTACTTTACATTAGGTATTGAGTTCACTTTATTTTGTGCTTAGAATATTGTCAATAAAGGTAATTAGGTTTTATTTCATTTCAATATACAGTCACATTAAATCACGGGGTTGTTGAGCCACCATAGAACTCTGTCCTAATGACAGCGTCAAGTCACGCAAAAGAAATTATTTACGTCAAAATTTACCGTCAACTTTCTATGAAAGGGTTCTCCCGGTAACCTTCGGAGAGGGAAGATGGCCGATTGGAAGATGTACGGCTTTTACTTATGATTTATTCTCTTTAGCCGAACAATTTGCCCAATAAATATTATAAATAACTTAACACTAGCTAAATACACCATAGATGTACAAACGACATTAATTAAAAATTATCTATCTATCTGTGAGTGGGTTCTAGAGTGGCTCAACAATCTCGTGATGTGACTGTACCTCAACAATACAAGTAATTCAATCCTACCTTACCTACCGACAGTAAACAACAAATTTAAAAAAAAATGTAGACTGAAAAAAGTTTTTAACTTCTTATAGTCAATATTTGAATAAAAGTATTCGGAATCGATTATGTTTTTTTATTTTGTAAACATTGGTAGCAACCTCCGCGCCTAGTGGACCGGCGCACGGCTCGTCAGGCGCGGCGCGCGGCCGGCGCATGGCTCCAGCTCGCTCCTTGCTGGTGTGCTATACGCACACATACACAGAGTGCATAAAATACCAAAAGTTAATGAGCGCAAAAAGCTCGGTGCCCCCTTAACAGTTGCACAAACAAATACAAATATAAAAGATAGGTACAAAGAAAATAGTTCTGTTTGTGTACCAAATGCAACAGTATTAGCACAGTTAGGGATGAATAAAACTAAAACTACATAAGAAAACTACAATTAATAATAAGTTTAATGCAATTTGTTTTCTTACAACTGCCACGGAATAAGTATTAACGTATTAATAAGTACAAGTAACTGCCAGCCCTGCGGAGTGGGCGGAGTCAGTAAAGCTCATGGCGGGCGAAATAATACATACTCGTACTCTCGCGGCGCAGATTTAAGCTGCATTTTGCCTCGTTAGGGGCGCCCCACTATCGATCGCAGAAATGTAACCAAGGTCACTTCCGGCCGTGCACTTGTTTTATTATCGTTAACGCGTTCTGTTTGGGTTTAAATTCGCATGTTTGCTGTCACGGAGTGTCGCTTCTGTACTTGTACTATTACTTACCTATTCTGTGCCAAAGGGTCACAACCATTAATACGACTAAAGGGTTATTTATGTATACGCGACTGGTTTTCGGATTGGCTAGCGTGCCAGCCGTTTTCCAAAGAACGATTGAAAGCTTACTGGCGGGCATTGAGGGAGTTCCTGTTTTTCTAGACGATGTTTGTGTGACGGGACCAAATAAAAGACTACATTTTGAACGCCTACAACTAGTTTTTCACCGATTTCAAAACGCGGGTCTGAGGCTTGAAAAGAAGAAATGTGCCTTTTTCCAAAATAATGTAACATATATTTAGGACATACTATAGATAAAAATGGATTGCATAAGTGTTCTACTAAAGTAGAAGCCATTAACAAGGCGCGCTGCCCTAGTAATGTGTCTGAGTTGAATGACGTTATATCGTAAATGACAAAGAGAGCAATAGTCGCTGACACAATCTTATTGCCAGGGAAAATTGACCTTGTTGTTTCATAACTTTCAAACGAATCTCAACCGTAGGGTGGTAGACCACATTTTTGGCTGACTACGTGGGTAGTTCTACCAGCATTTCAACCGCTTTGACTTCGGTGTCGCATTTTTAACCATTTCCCTGTACGAGTAGGATAACCATTTTCGGTTATTTTCTAGGAGTCCAGGCATTCTTCAAAATAACCGAAAATGGTTATCCTACTCGTACAGGGAAATGGTTAAGAGTGCGCCGAGGCAACGACACGTAATTACGAAAAAAATGCGTTTGTTTGATCGCTTGCTGCATTGTTTTTACTGAAGCTTTAGTTATGCAATTCATATGTAAGATATTTAAGGAATCACTCTATGTATCATATACTTTAGAAACACGATTACTTGTACTTCCCTCTATAGAAAAAACATCCAAAGATACCTCTACATAACAAAATAAACACTTAGTACGGCGTAATTACTTCACGGAAGATCATCAGTTTTGGATTTACAACAAAACCACACGTCTTCTATATATTCTACACTTTAGATTTGAAAATGTGTTTTTATTTTACTAATATGAAGGAAATACCTAAATTCGCACGCGTTTCGTCCATTTTAGCCAGAGCCGTCACGTTTCCCCCATGTCCGCATTAGTCAGGCTTCGGCCGTCGGAGGTGGAGGCTGTGTCGCTTGTTGATTGGTTGCGTTTATCGCGATTTTTGTGATTATTCACTTTATTTTAAATGGGGAACAAACACAACCAAGAAAGGAAGAGAAGGGGTTGGCAATAAGCACAATGCTAAACGCTTGCATGAAGAAATGAAGTTAGTTAAAATCGTAAACCTACTGATAGTGGAGTAGTTCTAAGAAACCTGATTTGACAGTTGTCAAAATGCCACGCTAAGGGAGGAGAAAATAAATCGGTAGCAATATACTGATTTTCGAGATGTATCGATTTGTATTACTAAGACTTTGTAATCGTTTAGTTGTAGTCTTGATGTTTTGGGCCAAAATTGGTTTATTTACACAAGTAATTTTAAACAACACGCGAAGTTCTTTCAATTAGTAGGTAGGTATATAAAAAATACACTTCTATGGTGAATATTTACCAAGATATAAAAATAGTTTAGCTAAAAAAAACACATTTACAGGCAAAACAAGCTTCGTAGAACGACCCGAGGTTTTTTTTTACTATAATTAATATTAAATAATATTAATAATATAATAATAATATTAAAAAATAATATTGTTACTTCTTGGGATGGTTTCAATATTTCTAGAGCAAGACATCTCCAGAAATCTGAATACAAAGAGAATACTCCGTAAGTATACTCAGTACCTAACAACTATATTTCAACAAATGAGTAAAATTGCAAAATTATTCATATTTTTTTATTTATAGGGTTAATGTTCCAGTTGTTGGCACTTCGCTACAAAGCGAAGAGTTAAGGTACCTAATGAACCTCTTACTATTTTTACGCATACCTACCTCAGGTATGCGTAAAAATAGTAAGAGGTGTATAGGAAAACATTTTAATAAATTTAGTATGAATTTTCACATTATCTTTACATTTTTTCAATTTACAGAGTAAATAAATTGGTTGACATCGATTATAAAATTTACCACACAATGGAATTGTAAGTCCCAAATACGAATTATTTTTATAGAATGAGGATTACAAAATTTCATCCAAAAACTAATTCTGTTAATAAATAAATTATAGTTAAATCAAAACGTTCTGTTTTATTACAGGATGCCAATGGACCAAATTTCTTGTCTTTCAGTGGATGGAGAAATAGACAATGACATTGCTTACTCACACAGACAAAATAATGCCGTGAAGTAAAATCCGATATTGATTATTGTTGTTTCTTATGTCCTAATATTTTTTTCTAAAGATACCTGCGTACATTATTCATTACATTATATACATACAAACATTAAGTAGGAACTTCTAAATATGTGATTGATACAGCAGCTTTAAGTTTTTAGTTTTTTAAAACATCAATTTAATTTTATACTTTATAGTGATCAGAATCAGACATTGAAGTTTTTGCGGAAATAATCATGGATAAACATTCGTACAAACTAAGATCCTTTTTTTTAAAGACGGTTAAAATACCAAAACCTTCTCCTATGTGAAACAAATACTTTTCTGAAAACCGCATTAAAAACGGTTCAGCCAAACGTGAGATAATCGCGAACAAACATACATACATACATACAGGTCAAACTGAGAACTTCCTTTTCTTTGAAGTCAGTTAAAAATAATATCTTGAAGAAAGGGTCCATGACTGGGATTTTTGCCCTACTCAGCCGTTCTTATTACTTTACATTAGGTATTCTATTCAGTTCACTTTATTTTGTGCTTAGAATATTGTCAATAAAGGTAATTAGGTTTTATTACATTTCAATAAAGGTAATTAGTTTTTATTACATTTCAATATACAGTTACATTAAATTACGGGGTTGTTGAGCCACCATAGAACTCTAGTCCTAATGAGTAATGACAGCGTCAAGTCACGCAAAAGAAATTATTTACGTCAAAATTTACCGTCAACTTTCTATGAAAGGGTTCTCCCGGTAACCTTCGGAGAGGGAAGATGGCCGATTGGAAGATGTACGGCTTTTACTTATGATTTATTCTCTTTAGCCGAACTATTTGCCCAATAAATATTATAAATAACTTAACACTAGCTAAATACACCTTAGATGTACAAACGACATTAATTAAAAATTATCTATCTATCTGTGAGTGGGTTCTAGAGTGGCTCAACAATCTCGTGATGTGACTGTACCTCATACAAGTAATTCAATCCTACCTTACCTACCGACAGTAAACATAAATTTTAAAAAAAATGTAGACTGAAAAAAGTTTTTAACTTCTTATAGTCAATATTTTAATAAAAGTATTCGGAATCGATTATGTTTTTTTATTTTGTAAACATTGGTAGCAACCTCCGCGCCTAGTGGATCGGCGCACGGCTCGTCAGGCGCGGCGCGCGGCCGGCGCATGGCTCCGGCTCGCTCCTTGCTGGTGTGCTATACGCACACATACTCAGAGTGCATAAAATACGTAAAGTTAATGAGCGCAAGAAGCTCGGTGCCCCCTTAAAAATGCGACACCGAAGTCAAAGCGGTTGAAATGCTGGTAGAACTACCCACTTACAGTAGGTACAGGGAATCAGGGAATTAAATCCATACTATGCATGTCCATACTAATATTATAAATGCGAAAGTGTGTCTGTCTGTTACCTCTTTACGCTTAAATCGCTGAACAGATTTAGATGCAATTTGGTATAGAGTCCCAGAGAAGGAAATAAAATAGTATTTATCCCGAAAATCATCCCCCTTAGGAGGTGAAATAGAGGGTGAATGTATGTATGGAGCTACGATATAAACGAGTTCTACGCGGAGGGAGTCGCGGGCAGAAGCAATAGTATTAATAGAACGAGCAAGCAAAGCGAACGAAAATTATTTTATTTAATAAAAAAATTTGCGAATGTTTTTCAGTGTGATTTAAGCTTAATAACAACTTATGTTACGTTTTATGGTAACGTCACGTATTTGTTTTAATGTTAGTTCTATGGCACATTGGTATAAAATCGCGGCCTTACCCATTTGTAAACATTTATGAGGTTATGATATTTCTTTTAGAACGACATAATGCAGTAATAATTATTGTAACACGAATCCAATATTTTGTTGCGTACTAAAAGTATCCAAAATAGCCTTTGTTCTACGTCGGCCTAAAACGCATTATGCCTGTGTCACGTTTTGCCTAAACTTCATTCTTTAATAGCATTTCGGCTATATGGTTATTTCATCTCTTTCACTGTTGATCTTAATGAGTATAATGGTGAAACTGTTACTAAGTCGCGTTTTGCGTAAACTTCATTATTATGTAGTGTTGTACTTAATTAGCCATTTTGACTACAGTTCATTTATTTTAACATGATACAGAATGAAATAATGATTTTTATTGGGCACGTTTCAAGCAACATAATGGTTATAGGTACAAAACATTGCTTTAAAACGTCTTTTTTGACTACTGAACGTAATAATCCATTGCAGTAACACGTTTAGTTATATTCGTTAATATTTACATTGCGTTTTTTATTTGTGTTGATTAAATTTACTTCAATTAGAAACATGGTCTGTAAGTCCTAAAGAAGCAGGGGTTACAATATTTCACCTGTCAAATATATCAAACTATGAAATATGTGAATTTTAAATTGATCAGTTTGATCACTAATAACGCCACCATTTGCATTTTTTGACAGATGGAACGTCACAACGCCTTTATGTTACTCACATTTCTCAGAGTTCCAGACCGTGTCATACATAACGTCACGCCTTCATTCCCAGGGCTACATAATTATTACCAACCACTCTAAAAAACTCGTTGATAATACTGTTACCACATTTTGCACAAATAGATGCTTATCGGTGTATTAGTGACAGGTTGCAAGCCCATCGCCTAATATATACGTACTTAACTATTTTTGTAATTAAATTTTGATTTTATATCGAAACTCAACAATAAAATATTAATGACACATGCACAGATACCATATATTGAGTACATAGATTCTAATTAATTTTGTCAGCGTGTATTGGAGTTAACAACTACTGCTCCTTTTTCTTTTTTTTCTAATCCTAAAATAAAAAAAAACAATAATTCGCGTTTTGCCAAAAACTTCAAATCTGTTCTTAGGAACCATGTGATCGATTTTAATAAGAAGAAAAACGGCATTCATACATTAAAAAAAACCTGTACCTACTCAGCTCGGGAATCGAACCCGGTTGTTTTGAAAGAAAGAAACTTACACTATTTCTATTTAGATATTGACTGAGTAGGTCTTTAGCAGTAAATGGTTGTATGAAACATGATGTCTAAAATTAATAAAATGCATTGTTTAAAAACATTAAAATAAAAAAATTAAGTATCAGGGGACAATCTCACATAAATTGACCTAGTAGCTGGCTTCGGAGGTAGGGTGGAATATGAGCGAGATGTCTAAAAAGCCAGATGCCGTTTAAGCGTGACGTCTAAAAAGCGAGATGCCTAACAAGAGGGCTGCCTAAAAAGCAAGATCCCTAACAAGCGGGTTGCCTAAAAAGCAAAATACCCAAGAAGTGATATGACTAAAATGCAAAATGTCCAGAAATTGGGATGCCTAAAACGCAAAATGCCTAACAAGCGATATGTCTAAAGAGCTAGATTCAACTAGCAACTCGCTTAGTAGTCATTATACTTTTTAGTCATACAGCTTGTTTGATCCGTACACCATTTATTTTAATCTAGTTTTAGGCATTATTTTGGTTGCATTCTTGGTACCGTAATTCGGAACGCATCTGTTAGTGACAGTTTACGTAGGGTACTTTTCGTTATATTTTGTTTTTGAAAATGCCAGTTGAAGGTAGATCGATTTGTATGGCTGCTCGCTGCTAGACGCGTAAGCCCTGTGTCTTGTGTTAAATTGGAAGGAACGCTAAAAATAACCTCGATACCACTCCAACCTTGTGTGCAAGATCCTCAAGCATATCATCATCCAGAAACCAGTGAAACTAGACCGGTACCGGCTCGGATGCAAACCAGGCTGAAATTGTGTGAGTCGGCTTGCATTTGATTTATTTTCACTGGCACTAGGATATCTATTATTCGCGTTGGTTGTAATTTTCGCTTTAATACGATCTCCCGAATCGCGGGCGATCAAACACAGCTTGTTAGTCATCTTGCTTTGTAGGGAACTCGCTTGGTAGTCATTATACTTTTAAGGCAACAAGCTTGTTAGTCATCTTGCTTTGTAGACAACTTGCTTGGTAGTCATCACACTTTTTAGGCATCAAGCTTGTTAGTCATCTTGCACTGAAGGTAACTTGCTTAATAGGCGTGCTACTTAGGCATCATACTTGTTAGGCATCTTGCTTTTGTAACTAACCACAGTGAGGCAACACTGTTGTTTAGTATACAAACTCTATTTGTAATAAGTAATAAAGTAGCTTTATAAAGGCTATCGTGATGGGGGAGCATCTGTATCTTATACACAAAGGGTAACATCATAGAGATTTGGTTGCAGCGCAATCTAGCGGTTATATCTAGAACTAATTACAATACATTGTTGCGAGGGAAGGATTTAAGTAAGCTACGTATTGAACATAGGCTAATAGTTGACACAGATAGCGTTAGATGGCGTTTATATTAGTAATCATTAGTAAGTGAAAAGCGACACCTATCAACATGTCGAGTAGTTCACATTAGTACGCTACGCACCAATAGATTGCACTGGAGATGATAGGCCTTCGGGGACACAATTAGGGCTCCTGGATAATCTAGGTATTATGTTAAAACCATTTAATGTTAGTTAGGTGTGATTACGAGAAAGAAAACTCATGTTCTGCGTTCAGTAGGTATAGTTCGAAATCTCGAATAACACACTTTAGAAGATAAAAACTGCATAAAAAATAGTATAAATAAGAGAGGCTCGACCTAAGGTTCCGACCAGAGGAATTTGCAGAACAAAAACAACGTTATTACTAATAAAACGGACAAAAGAAAGTGGGCGGAAGTTCTTCTGTCAACAATCCATTTCCGGGATCTAGAATATTCGCGTGATTCTAAAATATCCACCGCTATTAACAATACCATCTGTTGTCAAATAGAGTACAACTTCGTGTTTTCCATATGTTAGTGGCGCACTGTTATTTGGCGGCGAGTGGCGTTACTTGTCGTTACAACGTTAGTTAGAAGTTCAGCTACTTCGCAACAGGGCGCGCTACTTTTTGTTTTTGAGCTTTACGGTTAAAGATATATAGTTCACTTTCGAATGCAAATTCGTGCTTTTTGGAGACTTAACTTTGATATCGGATGCATGCCCATATAAGGCAATTCCTATTTATTGCTGCGCAATAACAGGTACGGATGAAAAAGCGTAATCTTGTGGAATTTCTGGATTTTTCCACAATTACGAAGGTTATAAAAGGGGATGTCAGTCGCAAATCGGGGTCCAGAAGATCAGCAACTGTCGTCAGAGAAGGGCTTCCTCACGTTCGCTTAAATCGATACTTAGGTATTTTGCTGTTCGTTTACGTGCTTATTATTTACGTTGTGTTAAATTCGCGTTTGTTTTTATTATCGTGTTACGTAGATTCATTAGATCATAGTTTACAATTATCTTGTGTAGGAATACATAGTCACGGTATTTAACGGAAATAGAAGTGCGTTACGTTTACGGTTTAATTTATAACGTCGGTCGTTATAGTGCTTATTGTAAGGATACGTAGCCGCGGTAATTAACGGATAATAGAAACAAGTTACGTTTACGGTTTAACTTTAACGTTGTTTATAGTGTTCATACCTAGTGAGATTCGGGGTCTATTTTCCTACAGCTGACGTCGGAGAAGGGTTCTGTCGTGTTAGGGTCGGCGTCGCGTAGTTTATAGTTATTTATCTAGGTATTTACGGTTCGGTTACGTGCTTACTTTTTTATGTTGTGCTAAATTCATGTTTGCATTTAATATCGTGTTGCATCGATTAATTGATTATAATTCAGTATAAGGTTGCATAGACACTGTATTTAACGGGTAAAACTCATTCATTTTGTAGTGAAATTTTATATTGTAAATAATAATGTTTTCTTACGGTTTTGTGAGTGCGGGTTATTAAAATAGGATTCTTTTCGGGTTATGTTTGATACATAATTAACTTCATTATTATATTATTCAAAGGTTGAGTTTCATACATTTAGTTGCGGTTTTAACGATTTGTGTCGATTTTATTTTAGTTTAGTTGGAATACCTACAATAAAATACGGCTAGTTCAAAGCATTTATGGTTAAAGTTAATTGTTCAAGTTGTTTTAAAATACGGTTTCTTAGTTTCGAAATTAATAGGGATCGTATCGTATATCCTCGGTTTATTATATGAGGAAATAGGTAGTTTTGCGTTGCATTTGAGTTATAGTCGCGAAGATTTTGTTTATTCGTTTTATTTAATTGTTAAAAAAATTAGGAAGTTTATTAGGAAGGAGCCTAACTTTGGAGTTGCGGGTGGACTAATTCTTGGTTGTCATTAGTGTCTAGCGCGTTGCATAATTAATAAATTAGTGTGGGATTAATGTGACAATTTCTTGTGGGGAGGTTGTTTTGCTATTTGTATTAAGCTAGATTAGCATTATTCGCGCTAGAACTATGACTAGACAAACAGTGTGTCTGACGAACTATATCTAACTTATAACGGTGACAAACGGGTCTGGTTCGGAACTATTAAATTCTAAAAGAGCCTCGGGCAAGCCCAGATGATCTTTTTACCAACACAGACATCTGTATAAGAGCCCACCATTCTCATTCGCCAGCCTGGAGTGGGATCGGGGTCCACAGGTTGGGCATGCAATTGCACCCGTGAAAGCTCTGGGAAGTTTGAGGATTGGTTCCTTAAAACTCTATATATTTATATACACTAAACCACACAATAGGGCGTCATACTCTCACCGTCTTGGACTTCGGTCTGTGTGAGGGGGGTGGCAATCACACGGGTGTTAGGTTGCTTTCTCAGCAGACCCGGCTGAACTTTACAGTTTACCTAGGGAACTAGCTAATTACGAGGATAAGGTAAGCCTCTAGGATGTAGTTCTTTGTAGAATAGGCCTTATAAGTAGAGTTAGGGTAGAATCAATTGTCTAGGGTATTAGGGATTTAGGTATTTAATCAGTAGGATTTTATTTAGGAATAGTTTAGGATGCGCTAAAAAATTAGCCTTTAAACTTGTTAACGTTTGGTTTTGTACTGCCACTGCATTTAAATAGAAGTTCAATTTAATCTAATAATCGCCATAAATATAGATTTCGGGAATTTAACTATATTTTCATAGGATTTTATTCTGAGAAGTTCTCAGATTATCATGTTTTATTTGACCATTTGTGTTCATATAAGTTTGACAGGAAGTAATTATTTCCAGTTCTAGACTTTCTGCATTTAGTCAAATTCAGGTAATATTTATGGGTTGGACTGTCTTCTTCTTCTACGGCTGTTGTTTTCTCCGTCTTAATACTGGGTTACGTACTCAGCCGTCACTGTCTAAGGGCATCGGCTAGTGTTTTGCGGTTGAAACATCACGCCATTCCCAAGGGAATCTAAAGTGTAAAAAATATACACGTAACGTTGACAGAGGTCTCCCCGTCTATATTAAAGTACTTACTTGTATTAATTAAATGGTTAAATGACTGGAAAACTTTACTGTAATAAATTAGAAATTGTTATTTAAATATAACTAGGAAAACTACCGAGTCACTTACTCAGCCGTCACTGTCTAAGGGCATCAGCTAGTGTTTAGGGGTTGAAACATCACGCTATTCCCAAGGGAATCTAAAGTGTAAAAATATACACATAACACTGTCATAGGTCGTTTTAGAGAGGCCAGACCCCATCCAAAGAAAGGACTAATTTGATTTTAGATTTCAGTTCAAATAACTATTAAATACCATAGTACCATACCATACCATACCATACCATAGTAGTAATAAACCTAAGATCAAATAGGTTCTCGCTGTAACCGGCCTCATTTCAAGGTAGGGGTTTAGGTAGGGCAAATATAATTATATTGTTTCTCTTAAACACATAGGTAGGGAATAATATTACATGTTAGGTATTCGGGTAACAGCTAGTAATTAAATATTATTAAAGACATTAGATAAAGTAAAGGGTCAGTGTAGGTTAATTAGGAGTGAGATTAATAAAGGAACGGTAGTTTATATAATTATATTTTAAGAAAATATAGGAGAATCATTAGGGCTTGTAGAATTAGAAGAATTCCAAAGCTGACTATGCTCCATATAAAAGACATGGGTGCTGCGGTGCAATGTAGGATTCTGACACTAGACGATCAAAGGCCAAATAAATATATCAAATTAGAATATTCTATTCATTAAGATTCATTAGGAGTTTAAAAGTTTAAATTAAATATATTAAGATTAGTTATAAAGAATATAATTATAATTATTAGGCAGAAGATAGGTTGTTACACTTTTTAGGCATCTCGCTCAAAATGGCTTATTACAAATAGAGTTTGTATACTAAACAACAGTGTTGCCTCACTGTGGTTAGTTACACAACCAAGCCCAGCAGTCACCCACAAAATAGCAATCAAAATTAGGACACCAGAACGATCTTCCAACCCGGCTAGTCACCGTGGACGGGATTGACTACAACCCTCCAACAAACATCGTAAAAACAAAAACAAGAAATAAAAATGAGTACCTGAAAATCGCAATATAGAACGTCAGATCACTTGCTTCTACTGAAAAATACATGGAACTAATACACGCTATCCAAAACATAAACTTCGATATCCTCGGATTGGCAGAAGTAAGAAGAATGGGATGCAAAAAAAAAGAGCAACCAAATATATTATCTGTCATTTTTGATTTCTCATCAAGAAGGATAGCCCGTGTGGTTGCCGGGTTAGAATGGTGCCGCTCCATGTCTTCCCGTGGATGTCGTAAGAGGCGACTAAGGGAATAAGGGCTTGTAGTACTGTTAGGCGATGGGCTTGCAACCTGTCACTAATACACTGGTAAACATCTTAGCCTACTTCTGCAAAATGTGGTTACAGAATTATCAACAAGTCTTTTTAGATTTGTTGGTATTTCTATAGCTCTGCCTACCCCACTCTGGGAATTACGGCGTGATTTTATGTATGTATGTAAGGATCACAAGGCAAATATCATAAATTTCATCAGAAAGAGTGGCACTACTCCAAATTAGAGTCAACTACGTAGATCTATCGGGGGAGGGGACACTTAAGTCTAACAAAAATTAGCGCTTTAAAGCTTAATATTTCATAAACGGATTACTTAAACAAAAAACTGTTTTCACAAACCCGTAATATTTTTGAAAGACCTTTCTAACGACAAAGTGTAGGGGTTGGCGTGACTAATATGCATTCCATGCCAAATTACAGCTTTCTAGTATTAAGAGTCTCTGCGCTAGGCTGCGGACGGACGGACGGACGGACATGGCAAAAATATAAGGGAACCCTAAAAAGAAGGGGCAAAATCAGTAAAGGCAAATTGTTTTTGCAAGACTAGCTTTGAAGGAAATCGGCTTTGAAGAAATTAACCACTTCCGTATAGTCCAGATTTAGCCGCTAGCGACTATTTTCTGTAATTTAAAGAAAGACCTAAGAGGAATTGATTTGGAAGTGATGAAGAGATGAAGGCGGCAGTAGAAGAGCATTTTCAAGGCCAAAGCAAAGAATATTTTTTTAATATTATTTTTATAATGCATTATATAATAAATTTAAGAAATGCATCGAAATAGAGGGGGATTACGAAAATACAAATAACTTAAATTTTTTAGATTGTTTTTTCCACCTAAGGCTTAGAACTTTTCAGCCGCCCCTCGTATGTCCCGACACAACGTTCAAGCAAAGAAGATTTGGAGCTAATTTATCACACACTACAAGGTCACCCACTAACGGAAAATTCTAAGACTAGTCATAGGAGATATCAACGCCAAAATAGGTCAACCGAAATAACGAAAACCTCATAGAAAAATATGGATACGGTACAAGAAACATAAGAGGAGATCGATTAGTCCGATACGCCCTTGAAAATAAACTTTCCATGATGAACACGTTTTTAAAATAAAAACCAATATTTTCAAATTTCCACAAAGATATTGTTAACATCGAGACTTTGAACAATATAGATTTCGTCGGATCATAAAGGTTAGAGCTACACTATTCCTGAAAAATCTTATAAAAAGCAGAAAACAATTCAAGAACTTATGAACATCGCTGAAAATAAATGAAAAAAAACGAACCTAGAAATTAACAGCACTATTGTAAGAAACAGTAATGAAGAGGATATGCAAATAGTTCACAACTATTTCGAACTAGTCTGAAAACGAAAAATCTACATCAAACAAAGAATTAAAACGGCATTTTTTGTTTCAGCGAATCAACAAATCGTCTAATCAAAAGATGAAGCGACCTCCTAGAAAATAAAAACCCAAATCAAGACATGAAAAAAGAGTTTTTAAATCTATTTAACCAAACCAGCCAATCAATAAGACATGACTACAAACAGCATTAAGAAAATAACAATAAAGCTTTTATTTAAACTTAACACAATATACAGAAAAATATACGTTTAAAAAACAAAAAACCGCCTTCAAAAACGCAAAAAAAAACTTCTTTTAAAGTTGTAGGCACGTAATAGGTTAGTCCAACTGAAGTCGGCTTGTTTTGTTGAAAATATTGTGGTCGCCGACTATTAGGTGCCTACAATTTTAAAAGAAGTTATTTTTTGCGTTTTTGAAGACGGTTTCTTGTTTTTTTTAACACTTATTTTATTTCATACTTTTTAGTGATCATACTATGATGTTACATAGTCCCACTTCTTAGTTAATATGAAAATTTAAGTTATTTCAAGCGCGTCGCAAGAAACGCCGCGGGAAAGTCATATTTCAACAAGTCAATATTCTTCGTTGTAGTCGCTCAACTGTCATAGTCGAGATATCTTATCGCCACCCTTGAAATAGGTACCGTTGAGGAGTTCCGATGACCATCCGTGATCCTCATCATCAGTTCCACTGCACCAAGTTATGAATGAGTTTCTGAATAAAATAATGCTAGACTTGTTACTAAAAATACTAAAATCGCTATATATTTGCCTACAATATTTGAGGAGTTCCCTCAATTCCTCACTGATCCCCTCATCAGATTTAGATTTGGTGACAACGGGACCACCTCGGAAGTATACTCTATCATCCGTCAATCCAAGATAGCTGATAATACAGGTATTTCAAAAGAAAGGGTATGTCATATAATTAGTGAACAATTGAATATGAAAAAGCTGTTCGCCCTTTGGGTGCCGCGATTACTTACACTCGATCAAAAAAGAGTTCAAATGCAAAAATCTCAACATTGTTTGGACCGTTTTTAAAGAAAGTAATCGGATTTCTTACGATTTGTAAGAACAGATGAAACTTAGGTCCGCCACTATACACAAGAATCCAAAATGCAATCGAAACAGTGGATAGAATCCGGGTGCTCGGCTCCAAAAGACAAAAAGATAAAACTTGTTTATTCAGTAAGTAGGCCGCACGGGTACTTTTACACGTCAAAACTCTACTGGCGCTTCAAAGAGACCACTGCTGAGAAGAAGCGCCATAAGGAACTCAAGAGTCAGACATTTTTTTTTAATATTGCTTATGACAATGATAGAACTTAACCTAGCATTATATAAATCAATAAATAAAATTTATTAATACATAATATATCATGCGTAGTTAAGTAGGAAAAAGTGTCGAAACTTATAATAAACACAAGAGTAAATAAATAAAATAATAATAATATTTATACCTACCCTTGACGATGCTAAACTATATAAAATGAAAAAAAAAAAAGTTTCGATACATTCTCCTACAGAAACCTAGTCCCCTAGACTAGATAGGTACTTAGCTGTTACGTTAGGTATCTTAGGCCAAGCATTTTGAATTTTTCAAAGAACGCTTATGCCGTGAAATCAGCAAGAAAAGTGATGGCATCGGTCTTTTGGTATTCGAACGGAATTTTGTTCATAGACTACCTCCCAAAAGGTCAAACTATAAACGGGGAATACTATGCTAAGCTATTAGATAAGCTGCAGGAATGCATTGAACAAAACAGACCAGGCTCACTCGTAAAAAAATTTTTTTTCATCGAGACAATGCAAGAGTTTACACTTGGCCAAAATTAACGAATTGCATTATTTTATTGTGGCAGCACTGCAATCCTTCATGTAGGTTTTATAACGGCACGAAATTCCGATTCTTTTCATAATTGTGAAAAAATTTGAAGTGATCACATGGTTAAAGTGTCAATGTCTCGTTTTTTTGGGTCTTCATTTGAAAGATTGTGCCTGCCAGTGTTAACGCCATTTGGGTCACCGTTTGAAAATAAAAAACATAGTTAAAGGCTTAATGAAAACAAAAATCACGATCGCGTCCTTTGTGTAACGAAAGTTAGTCATACAAACTATACCTATGAGTAACTCTCGTTACACAAAGAAATCAATTAAGTTTTGTTTTAATTATAGTATTTTTTTTTAAAAACATCCCTTTTTTCCATAATGAAAGGTTTTACAAATCGTTTTTAAAAGGACATATCAAGCAGCCTTCGTACCCTTTTCAACGCTATGTCAAATACATAAGACGTCACTCACACGCCTATGACAGCTTAAAACCAGAATGAATGCCAACCTTGCCTTAAGAGACACACAGGTCTATTTTGTGCTGGCAACCATGACGGGAAAATCCGTCAATGGCGTTGAACCAGTGGTGCGGATATATCCGTCAATGGCGTTGAAAAGGTTAACTACTATGGACTTGTAATTGCAAGATTCCTTTGTATAAAGCAAAGGTTCTCAACTCGCGGTGTCGCGGTATTTATTAATCATAATGGTTTGAAAGAAAATGTAAGCGTCTTTTCATTGTTCTAAATATGAAGATACGATCGTAAAAAAGTAAAATAATATCACTTAAAGCTATCTTGACATTGTACAAGACATAATTCATGCCTGAATACACAAAAACGAATGAAATGAGGCTCCGATCAACTGTCAGACCCAGGTAGTCTTAGGGTTACCAGAGGACGTTATTTTTTTAACTTTAATATAGATTTCTAAATTGTGTGATCCCTATGGTTGCGAAGCGTACACTACAAAGTTATCCGTCTGCCGAGGTGCAACTACATTGTATTATTACCTAAAGGACGCTAATCGCGACTAATGAGGACATGCAACATTACAACTACTATTCTCAATGAAAAAAGGTTTTATATATACTTACAGTATCCACGGGTTCCGGTGTTTGAATAGTATCCACGGACTTCGCCAGTTCGTCGGAGACTTGTTCTTCGAGTTTAATATCGTTTGAATTAGAATCCTTTGTTTCTCCAGCAGCGGGGTCTGTGTTCAACTCTTCATTAAACGGTTCAGGTTTACAGACTGTGCCTATTATAGCTGCTACTGCATCTGCATATAGTTTAAAAATATTTATATGTGACTGTGGAAAAGGGACAACTTAAGCGGTATAGAGTTATTAATACCACCTGAAAGCAGGGATCGTTACCGGTATTCTGCCTACCGGTTTTAAATAAGGTATAACCGGTTATAATTGACTTTCACTATTTATACCGCTAAAGCTCTGATAACCGGTATAATGAATACCGTTATTCAAGTATATTATCGGTTTAGCCAATTGACAACAATACCTCTTTTTGATACTTTATCCCTAAAAACCATTACCAGTAATACCTGTCAGTAACAATATACTCGTTTATTTGTGTATATGTAAATGTTTTCGGTGCTCTTACAAAAACTTAGACTCGCCTTAGACAAGTCTGAAATTACAGTTAATTACAGTCTAATTGACATCTCACTTATCAGGTGCAATAAATAGCAGTATTGAATACAGGTCTGTAAATAGTGTATACATAGCGATAAAAACAAAAGCGGAATGACAACAATACCTCTAATTCGAATATAGGTATTACTTTTTAGAAGTGATGATTTGAGAATGTAAATACAGGTATTTAATAAAACCGGTTATACAATCTCTACCTGAAAGTAGATAAAATTAGCTATCTACGTAAAGAGAGACATGTTGATAGATGCAACCCTTTATAAAATATTTTTTTAAACATGCAGGTGGCAAAATGTTCCGTGTTGAGAAAATTGAATTAATTTTTTTGATCGCATTAAATGCACTTCTACTAAAAAGTTATGGAGTGATTGGTACCAAATGAATCTACTAAGATTAAATATCAAATACAGCTATTGACCGTCACAATAACCTACCTAGAAGTTTTTCAAACAAGAACTTAAAAAAAGCGAAATCAATCAAGTATCTTTATTATTGTTCAATTTAAATAATAGGCGACAGAAATACGAAATAGGCGACTGATATAAATATGGTTATGTATTTTAATCATATAAATATGGATTGAGTAAAAGAAGTGTGGTGGCCGGTTTACAATAGTCCCACTTCATATCTTCCCGTAGATGTCGTAAGAGGTGACTAATGGAATAAGGTCTTGTTGTACTAGGCGAGGGCGACCTGTCACTAATAAGAAGTGGCCCGGTTAAAAAGTAGCAAGTCATTTAAGTAGTGTTTTAATAAAACTGAAGGTAATTTTGTAAATATTTATTTTATATGAAAAATGGTTGAATTTAACATAAAAATTATGTACATTGCTATAAATTTTATTTTAACCATGCCAAAATTTGCGTGCTTTTGTTCCTTTCATCAAAGTTTGAACATGGACCTTGTCGATGTTTTTGACTTGGTTTCTCCACTTTTTCTTAAAATCTTGAATATTTCCAGCTACAGACTTTGTGTATTGAGTTTTTTTTTCATATGAGCCCAGTAACGCTCAATTGGGCGAAGTTCAGGGCAATTAGGTGGGTTCGCCTCTTTTGGGACAACATGGACATTATTCGCAAAATAAGTCTTTAGCTTTTTTTTCATAATGGCAAGAAGCTAGATCAGGCCAAAAGAACACAGATGAATTGTTACGTATAAGTGGTAATAACCGCTTAGCCAGACATTCTTCTACGTAAATATCGCCATTAACCGTGCCCGTAGTAATAAATTCATCACTTTTTAGACCGCAAGTGCATATGGCTTGCCAGATCATGTACTTTTGGGGGTATTTGCTGGCCATTTTACATTTATGTTTAGGGTTGACATTATCCTTTTGAAGTTTTTGAAGTCGGCAACCACGAACGTCTCGTCATCCAATCGTACTTTGAGAAGAAATTAGTGTAAGTATAACTTTCTTGTCCTCGATTCAGCCACTTTCTCTTTATCAGGCGTCCTGTCTGGAACTTTTTGGACTTTAAATGTTTTCATATTTAGTTTTACTCAATGAACCATAGACTTAGTTGTACTTAATTTTTTGGCTAGTTTTCGTTCGCAAATGTTAGGGTTAGTTTTAAAAGCAGCTTTGATTTTCTTAGCAAGATTTTTGTTCTGAAACCCTCTTTTTCGACCAGAACCTGGTTTCCTCTCGATGGTCAACCTCACCTTGTAGCATCTTAAAACCTTTCCGACAGAAGATCGAGGCAGATTTAAATGTTTTGCTACTCTAACCTGACTCCAACTGGGATTTTCTAGGTGAGTGTTCACTATTAGTTTACGACGACTAATTTCAGATGACCACATTATTGTAAATATAAAATGTAATCACACGTTTGCAGCTAAAATGTATTCTTGGATTACCTATTTGACGTCTGCCAAAGGATAGTCGTTTGTTTTACTATGTTTCTTTTTTTTTATTAAAAGTTAGTATAGCTACATTTTTTCCGAACCACTCTTTACTGTAAACTTCATGGGCTCATTGTGCAAAATGTGGTTACAGAATTATTAAAAAGTATTTTGGAGTCGTTGGTATTTGTAGCTCTGCCTACCCGTCTGGGAATGAAGGCATACATAACAATGTATGTATGTAACTAAGAAAATTCTTACAAATCAATTCTAGTAATTTTTACAATAAAAAACCGGCCAAGTGCATGTCGGACCACGCACAGTGAAGGGTTCCGTAGCTGGGATGAAAGTTCATGGTTGAAATTCATTTTATTTTTTTATAAAATCTCAAAAACTACACAGCGTATAGTGTTCAAAACAATTTTGGTTGGAAGTATTTCGTATGTTCTACAACTGTAATTTTTATTAGAATGTTCTATTTAACAGTTCAAAAGCTACCAACCCGGACAGAATTTTTACGACTTTAGAATCGTA
Source organism: Acleris holmiana (assembly GCA_949316455.1). Classification (NCBI taxonomy): domain Eukaryota; kingdom Metazoa; phylum Arthropoda; class Insecta; order Lepidoptera; family Tortricidae; genus Acleris; species Acleris holmiana. The sequence continues at coordinate 38,340,679 of OX438762.1, read as the reverse complement.
TATATCGCCAACTGTTCACTTACGTAAAAAAGTCACTTAAAAACCTCTATTAGTATTATTATGGAAGCCCTATATAAAAATACCTTACACGCTGATGTAACTCCTTAGTTACATGTATGGAGTGCCACCCCTATATATTTTTTTTTTTTCAATTTTACTACATTATTGTATAGCGGTTCATAGAATACATCTATCCTCCAAATTTCATTTATATAGTGCCAATAGGCTCTGAGTAAAATGGCTGTGACATACAGACGGACAGACGGACATGACGAAATTATAAAGGTTCCGTTTTTGCCATTCGGCTCCGGAACCCTAAAAAGACTTAAGTTTTATTTATTTAGTACATGTATCACCTAATCAGTCAAAATCAGTCGTAACTTAAATAATTAGAAACATGAGACCGATTCAATTTCCTTTTTTTCGTAGATTTAAAGTTTAGTTTGCGCGATAGGCGTAGCCGTACGGAAGGGTTGAAATGTGAAAAAAAAAAATATTCTAGCGCGTCAATGTTAAGAGGGCGCCGAGCGTCCAGTGGTAGCCATATAACTTTTATTGTGTATTCCAATAAACTAAAGTTTTATCTTAAAATCTATTAACGCTTTACTGCTGTACAAATAAATACGGTTAAACACTATACAAGCTGTAAGAATAAGGATAAAACTAGATGCAATTTACCCGACTTTTTTTTTTTTAAATCGTGTTGTTTCTTTTTTATATATATATATATATATATATACAAAACAGCTAATATATACAGCTTGTATAGAGTGTTTAACCGTATTATATATATATATATATATATATATATATATATATATATATATATATAAATAAGATGGATTGCTGTCAACCCTATCAAAACATAACAAAGTGAAATATTATCATCATATTAGCTCTATTGAAATTAAATAAACGGTTTTTTAATCATAGAGAATTTCCTGTGTCAATCAAATGAAAAAATACGTCACACAAAAAAATAAACAAAAATAGACACATACCAACCAAACAACAAAATATCTTTGATCGCTCATCAAAAATGTCGTGTTTGAATTAGACGCGTAATTCTTTTTTAAAATTAAGATAATGAGTTAATAAATAATTATAGCTAATAATTACTTCAGGTATGTATATGGGCATATTTTAAGGAATTATATGAATTATTAGAAATTTCCAAAAAAAATATATTTTAAGTAAAACCTATTTATTTGGTGTTTAGTGTATTTTTCGTTTTATTATTTATTTAATTGACACAGATAATGGATTAAAAAAACCGTTTATTTCATTTCAATGGACCTCATATGAGGCGAGATATTTCACTATGATAAACAAAATTAATAACGTACCAATTCCTTTTTGTCGGTGAATATGCATCTAGTTTCATCCCTATTCTTTTGTGCACCTTATCCAAGGACACACTGTATATAACCCATTAAACTCATATCATGAATATATGAATATAATTAAACGATGCAAAAAATACATTAATTCAATAAGGTAAACCAGACGTCTCTTCATAGTAAAAGAAATGTCATATTGGGAAAAGTTAGACAAAGAGACAAACTCGTTTTATGATTTTCAAGCCTTAGGAACAAAGTAATAATTAACTTTACCTGGTAATTCATTTTTGTCATCATTTAGAAAAGGTACATCTTTCTTTGTTTTAATTTTCAACTTAATTTTCTTTCTCACAAAAGGTTTCTTATTGACAGCCAGTTTTTTCTTAACCTGACATTTAATTTCTAAATCAGAGTTAGGTTTCAAAGGCGGTTCGACCGGTGAGGTGGTCGCTTCAACTGTAGGAAGCCTAGATCTATCCTCAAGCTTGATTTTCGCAACAGACTTCGGGAAAACAGTTGTGCTCTTAGTTGTTTTGTCGTCTGTTGATTGCTTTTTACGTTTTTGACCAATGTTGAATATTTCTTTGATATTTAACTTCCGCTTCATTTCCCGACGTTCACTTTTGGAACCTAGATAATCACGGGTCGGGTCGAAGAGGTGCGTGTGGAACAAAGGCACGCGGGCCAGGCCGTTGGCTACCGGCGCGGCGGCCGCCAGGGTGCTCGGCGCCTGACCCTTTGCAGGTAACAGACACACTCTTGTGTTAAAATTTGGGTACTCATGCTTATTTGATTCTTTTAACTTGTACAGCCTAGATAACGTGCATTTCCATTGAAATCCATCATCAAACATAACTCCGTAACTGCCTGTTAAAAAAAGATAAAGAAAATATATATTCCAGGTTTTGTGCTCAATAAACGGCCAGTCAGACTGCCGATACAGGCTCGTCTATTCTTTCAGTCCTTATACCCATATAGTATGTACGAGATATAACGGGTTGGCTTAAAGTAATGAGAATGTATTCAAATAAGACTGGCAGCCAGAAAAAAAAGCTTAATAAAAAAACAATTGCTCCAATATGTGTCAAAAACGTCTGTAGTTCTAAATATCCTTAAAAAAAATATCATATTACGTAAAAAATGTCTGCAAGGGAAGTTCTTCGTGAACGTGTCTATCACCTGCTTGGACTACGGAAAAAATCAGACGTAATCGCTCACTTCAAAAGTGAAAAAATTCCCACTTCGACTATTTACCGCTTGATCAAACGATGGGAACTTGGTATTGGTACTAAGGACTTACCAAAAAAGGGTAGACCTCCTATCCTAAATACACCCAATCAGAAAAAAGTGGCAAAATTTGCACAAAATAAGGTTGGTGTCGCAAAACAAATTAGCCGTGAAATATAAGGTTTCCCGTGGGTGCGTCAGGCATATTTTGAAAAAACACAACATCGAATATTTCAAGAGAGAGAAAGCTCCAAAGTACAAAAGCAACTCCAGGAAATCCCAAAAAAATGCAGACTGTTGCGTCGAAAGTACTTGAGTGAAAACCCTTCAATAGTTATGGATGACGAAAAATACTTTACATTCACGAATGATAACATGCCTGGGAACGACGGTTATTACACAGCCAATAAAAAGTGCGTTCCAGAAGATGTAAAGTTTAAATGCAAACTTAAGTTTGAGAAAAAGATCCCCGTTTGGGTCGTGATTTCGGAAAAGGGGATTTCGAGGGCTGTGATCTCTGTGTGAGACTCGACGGGTCCAGCTATAAACGCTGAAGTGTATCAACGTGAGTGCTTGCCCATCGTTCGGCAATTTGTTAATAAATACCATTCTGATGGTAAATACATCTTATGGCCTGACTTAGCTAGCTCTCACTACGCTACGACCACACAAAACTGGTTGAAAGGCCGTGGAGTACATTTCGTACCAAAGGACGCCAATCCTCCCAACGTCCCTAAAGCTAGACCAATCGAAGATTTCTGGGCAATTTTAAGTAGGTAGGTGTAGTGATGGCTGGGAAGCAAAATCATCGCAACAATTGAAACGACGGATACAAAGTCAATAAAAAAAAATAGACTTGAATGTCGTCCAAAGCATGATGCGAACAGTAAAAAGCAAGCTACGGAAGATCGAAGATGCAGGGCCTTTTGCTATATTGTAATATCGCCTTATAACATTAAATACGATTAAATTTATCATTTTAAACTCCTTTTATCTGTAGCAGTTGAGTTCATTATGTATATTTTGAAAATAAAAATTCTCATTACGCCAACCCGTTATAGCTAACCTACCTAAAATACGTTTAAGTATCGTATTGTGTTACGAAATGTTTGTAGTGGTGCATTTGTCCAGTCAACTAATGGCTAAAATGGGGGTATAGAGCGGGTGAGCAGTTACCTAAGCAATTTCTTCAGAAATTTGTTCAGGATGCTTAGAAAGTGAACATACTAAAAGTCCCCACTTCTAGGCGGTGAGCCCGGGGAGGGGGAAGGAGGGGGAAGCAAAACACGTGCCATTTTTAGGTTTTTACATATATCTCGAGAATGGTGCGACGTACAGAAAAGAAATCAAACATCAGATGAAACCTTATAAAATTGTCTACAACTTTTATTCAATACACTTTTTCATATTAATAACCGTTTTTGAGCTACACGCTCCGGGAATATGTCCAGAAAACTGAGCGTTATTTTGGTATTATGCGACGACGCCTTATCCGGCCAAAAGACATAATTGCCATCACAGTGATATTTTTGAATAAATGGCATTAATATTTTCTTCAAACATAAGTTTGGGTATATATTTTGAGTAACGGCTAAACCGTTTAAAAAACAGTTTTGAAACTCCTTTTTCGCAAATGACGACATGCAGCATAAACTTTTGCTGAAACTTGTGTTTTATTTGTACTTTTTATTCGAAAGCGTGGTATAACTGTTGGTTGTATAGTATCTATTATTTCCCGGGATGTGAAATTTGCTCAGAAGAAAATAACTTTCATCATCTGAAATGAAACTTTTTTCTAGCGTAATTTCGGGTCATCCAGCGACATTGGGTTTTAAAGGTTTTAATATTTTTGACACATACACATATCCATTATCCTTTTTATAATCTCTAAAGTTTCTTTTTTTTAACACACTTGCCACATAGAAAAAAAAGCGATGGTTCGGTTTCAATTGTTTTTTGAAGTCATCGAGTCGTTGCTGAAAATGGAATTGTCCCGTGAAAATTTAAGAGCTATGATTTATTACGACTTTAAAAGTGGATTATCACAAAAACAATGTGGAGACCGGATGATTGTTGCTTTTAGTAATGAAGCACCTTCAAAGACGAGAACATACAGGTGGTATGCAGAATTTCAACGTGGCCGTCTATCCCTCACGGGCGTGCGTGAAGGCCGACCAAAATCGGCAGTCACGCAAGAAAACGTCGATGCTGTGCGTCAGCTGATAAAGGAAGACCGACATGTGTCATATCGGGAGATTCAAAAGTGTGTGGGCATTGGAATGAGTCAGATACAAATCATTTTACAGGAACAATTAGGCGTGCGAAAGTTGTTTTTCCGTTGGATCCCTCACTTATTGTCTGAGTAGCAGAAAACGACTCGTGTCAATTGGTGCCTCAGAATTTTGATTAGCATTGTATCCGGTGACGAGTGTTGGATATATGCATATGAGGCTGAAAATAAAAACCAATCTCGAGTATGGGTCTACGAAGATGAGCTCAAGCCGACAAAAGTTATTCATTTTCGCAGCACGGCCAAAAAGATGGTGGCTACGTTTGTCTCCAAATCGGGTCACGTGGCTACTATTCCTCATGAAGATTGTAGAACGGTCAATGCCGATTGGTACACCACTATTTGTTTGCCGAGTATCTTTGCTGAACTCCGAAAAAAAAAACCCTAGTCGCCGCATTACCCTTCACCACGACATTGCCAGCCCTCACACCGCTCGGAAAACAACCAAATACCTAGACGGTGAAAAAATCGAATTACTGAACCATCCTCCATACAGCCCCGACTTAAGCCCCAATGACTTTTTCACATTCCCCAAAATTAAGGATAAGTTGCGTGGTCAGCGGTTACAGACGCCGGAAGCAGCAGTGGAGGCTTTTAAAATTGCCATGTTGTCGACCCCTACTTCAGACTTCAATAAGTGCTTTAATGACTGGTTTGATCGCAAGGAAAAGTGCATAAAATATAAAGGAGAGTCCTTTGGAAAACAATAAAAGTAGGTACTTTTATTCAATTTAACTGCATATTTTTTTCTATTCCCGAAACTTTCAGTTTGACCCTCGTATGTATATATATATATTCTTAAAGATGATTGAATTATCTACAACTACTTTTCGATTAAATATTTCAGGACTAATTTTGTTCCTACACATTTTTCATGTAACGTGTATGGTTTTCGTATAAACTGGAAAAAGCCGCGTTTCGGGCTACTTTCGGGAGTAAGGAACCCATTTGTAAACGAAAGAGTCATTAAATGATCTTCCCACACCACCTTGGATACACCACTTACGTTACAATATACTTAGTTCCATTTCGGGGTACATTTTTGGCTTTCTTTTACCGCTTAATGCTTAACCAGTACAAATATTTGTAGTCTTAAAACTGGCGTAAGTGTTGATCGGTTGGTGATAAAGTGACATATGTATTCTTAAAGACGATTTATATTATCTACAACTTCTTGCCAAAAAAATATTCCTCTGATAAATAGGTAAAATGTTATCAAGGAATGTTTGTTTTGTGTAGCTCAAAAAGGTTGAAAAGTGTATTGAATAAAAGTTATAAGGTTTCAACTGTTGTGTGATTTATTTTCTCTACGTCGCACCATTTTCGAGATATAAGTATGGGGCGACTACACTTTATTCCATGGCGCGCAGTCTGACAGCGCCGAGTCCCTGCGTGAAAAAAGATGTCAGTTTGCTGTTAAAGCCAAAAAAATGTTAATATTTATTTAGCTCTGCCTTAATATTATTTATCTTGTGTTTCTCAGCATAATAGTTATTCTTTTATTGAGATCGGTGATAGCGATCGACCACGTTGCTTTTAAATAATATAACAAGTAGTAGTGAACGTTGTTTTATTCGTGTGAGGATTTAGATAGCTCCCCACAAGTAAAAAACCTAAAATAGGCACGTGTTTTGCTTCCCCCCGACTCACCTCCTAGGAGTAGGTATGTTCACTACCCAAGTATGCTGAATAAATTTCCGAAGAAATTGCTTAGGTTCCTGCTTACGCACTCCATAATTCCTTTATTCACTAGACTACATATCGTTAAAATATACAGGGTCGAGCAATTGACGCCAGTCAATATAAGACACTGAGACCCCATGTATATTCAGCGATTTTTGTTTGTTACCACGTTATCTCGCTGAATGGAAACAATTAAGATATTAGCAATGATTTTTATTATGTAGCAAGTCCAATATTTGGGCTTGAGATTCCAATTAACGCTGCGGGCAATGCGGCCAAAAAATTACCCGTTTTTAGAAAAAGAAAGAAATCATGAACGTTCTTCCTAAACCCAACTTAATCCCAGCTGACTTACAGGGCCAGTAGTCAAAAAATTTCACATATTATTGGTTTACTGAAAACAATTGAAATCCAACTTGGTGGATCTACGTTAAGAATACTGGAGATCCTATAGCCACAATCAAGCTCCATCCTCAAATCAGCACTTAATCAGATCTTAATAATAATATAATGTTATCACATTTAAATGTAGTTACCAAATTGCAGCCCATTCAATACAGGAAATTGGTTCAAAATTTACTTGCAACTATTCAAATGCAGTTTATGGAATAGTATGTAGAAAAATAGTTTACTTTACTGACTACTGGCCCCGAAAGTTTTAGCTTTAAATTGGAGTAACAGAGAAAATTCATATTTTTTTTATTTTATTTTAATCTGGTAATAGCTTTGGCCATAACGTTAATTGGATATTTAAGCCCGACTATCGGACTACCTACAAAGCAAAATCATAGCTGTAGACGCTGTTCTAGTTTTTTTAGGAACATTAAGGGGTAATTGCGGTCGTTGTTAAAATTTAACAACAACTAAAATAATTTTCGTACATCACAAAATCGCAGAACTTACATGGATGGTGAAATCGATAGGTCTCGGTGTCCTCTACTGACCAGCATCGTTTGATTATCCACTGATATCACAGCCTGTATTATGTATTTTTATTTTTTATCCTATAATAAACGCTCGACACTCCTACTTCTGTGGAAGGGAGAGGCGAAGCAGTAATTGTCATGACTTCCTTGCACGTCTGTATCTAGAGCGTACCGCGCAAGTCCACCGATTAGTGTTTCTAGGTTACTTTTAATGCAACATTTAAATGATAAGTACCATTTCCCAGGTCAGTCTGAACAGTTGCAATAAATCTACGATTGTCTCTCCAGCGTGCCAAGCATCTTTCGCCCACAGCAAATGACACTTTCTGTTTTTCTTCTGTTTTAGATTCAGGAACACATTCTGGAGCAGCGGTCAAGACCGGATTAGCAGGTAACATCGGTCTTGTTTCAGAACTAGCAATAGATCTTAATCTTGGACTGTTTATGCTAATCCATTCATTATGCCTAAAAAAAAATCTTTAGAGTCACCAACAAATGTCATTATTAAAGAATGTAATAAATTATAAATAATCGAATTAGATAAACAAACTTAAAACTAAAACACCGAAAAATAACCGCTGACCATTGACACAACAAACAGAAAGAACACCAGAAAACCCATACTTAAAAAACAAAAACCATTTAGGGCATTTTTATCGGCAAGAAATAAATTTATTCGCCTTCGCTGCCTTGCATGCGCATCGCACCTTCTATCATAAATTTACAGGGAAAAAAATAATCCATGGGACCTGGAAGGGAACTACCTTAAATCCTTTAGTCAGCTCATTTTACTGAAAGGAGACATTCCTTTATTTTTAAAAAGAAACACAACTGCATTTAACGATTTTTTTTATTTTGCTTGTCTCACACGGGAATCGAACCAACTAAAAATAAAAAATAAACAATCGCTATTTTATTAATGGGTAGGATTATTGTTCAGGTTAAAATTTGTCTAATAAACATTTGGTCTTACACTCATCTGTTGTACGAGATGCCCATGAATAATATTTACTACAAGTTCTTTATTAACAATACCTAGCACTGTTCACTTGTAACAAGTAAATGACACGTTATAATTGTCTTATCTATTTAACATCTAAAGACATCGTATGAAGTACAAGCTGGCTAATGTTATTTATCTCTAAGTACCTATTTGAAGTATTGGATAACAAAATCGGTAAAGGGTAATAATAAATCTATGCACAGTACGATTCCTTCTTACACTAGACGTTCGTACTGACGAAAAGATTAATAATGGAACGTACTTTTTTTGCAACGAGGGGCAACATTTGAAATACGAACGATAACATTTTTAAAAACGATAAAAAATAAGTATTCGTTCGAATTTCAAATTTTGTTTTGTTTTTCTTTCATTCCGTAATTCTGTAATAATGGCGTATCAAGAACATTTCGATTTATTAGAAACTTACTTTTCAAACAACAAGATTTGCAATTTAGCTCTACAGTGGTACAGTGAGAGGTATCCAGAAAGACAAATAGATTTAGAACACTTTTCGCGAATGGTGAAAAATTTCGTGAATATTGAAAAATTCATCAAACGTTTAGAACGCCCGCAGAAGCAAAATCTAGACTTTTCCGATTTTGATTTAAGTGTTTTGGCATACTTTTAGTGTTACCCGAAAGCTTCTAGTAGGGAAGTTGCTCAAGAGATAGGCACCAGCCATACTCGTGTACCTACTTAGCGTTTTCGTGATGGGCGATTGGTGCAGAAACTACATCGGGGAGATAGTCAAAGGAGATTAGAGTTCTGTCAGAATATTCAAACAGAAACAGCCCAGAACCCAAATTTTTTAGACTACATTGTATGGTCTGATGAAACAAATTTCAGCAATAATGGAATGTATAACAGACATAACAATCATTATTGGTCTCGTCAGAATCCATTCCGTGTTCGCGAAACAAACAATTAGGTCAGATTTTCCTTTAATGTTTGGTGCGGAATCAGAAGCAATATGGTTTTTTTGGTGCACATTTATGAAGGACATCTAAATACGGCAAAATACATTGAAATATTAGACCTTTATTTAATCAATTAAACCTTCTACCGGAGAATCGAAATAATATAATTTTTCAACAAGACCTGCCCACAAGTGCAGAATTTCCAAGGCTTACCTCAATAAACATTCCCATGTCTGGATAGGTACAAACGGGACGATTAGATGGCCACGGAGAATTCCAGACCCTCTGGACTACTTTTTATGGGGTCATGTAAAAAATGAAGTTTACAACACGTGTTATAATACTGTACAAGAATTAAGGGTTGCGGTAGAAAATATTATTAAATATAACATAATAATATAAATAGCATACACCACAACAGTTTCCACACGAAATGAATTTCAACGTAGGCTAAATTTGTGTATCCGGAACGAGGGGGGTCATTTCACGCAAATTATCAGTTAAATTACTAAGATTCTTTTCTCTTCTTAATGTCCGTCTACATTCAAAAAATGTCTTATGTTAATGTTCTTCTTATTGATGATAAAATAAAATTAATTTTAGTCTTCACTTTTTTATTTCAATGACCAAATAAATTAGTTGCTTCGATTTTCGGGTGAGACAAGCAAAATTTAGAAAATCATAAATTGCAGTTGGTTGTTTTTAAAAATAAAGGAATGTTTCCTTTCACTAAAATGAGCTAACTAAAGGATTTAAGATAGTTCCCCTCCAGGGCCCATATATATTTTCCACCCTGTATATGAATAAAGATGAACTGCCACATATATAATAACGGAGCATCACTAAAAAACAGACCGATCGATTTAATTGTTTTTATTTTATGTTCTTCATTTTTAGGACAAAGTTTGTGTGAAACGCAAAATCCACCCAGGCGACTAGCTTGTACAGTCGAACTCATAAGTAGCTGAATATTTTAGTACCTAATCGCAATAACGTATTAAACTGAGAGTGGTATGAATGTAGTAAATGAATAGCTGCGACAAGGTACTAAAATGTTCAAATAGTTATGAGTTCGACCGTAGAACATTTAATCGCACACCATTATATATATTTTCGGTTGAGAAGAATAACAGCCGGCGCACATTTGACTAGTTTCACTATTTACATATCATCTGCATTGCTAACGTTAAAATAACGTCGGAAATTTCTAAAGATTTTCGAGCAAAGAACGCGCCGATTTGCATTTAACCAAACCCTATTAAACCTATTATTCTAAACGGTCGGAGCAACCACACAAATCAACCATGATCAAGTTGTCCTTGTATAACTGTAACTTATAAAATAAATAAATAACCCTTGAGAAGTAGCATTACTGGGGACGAACGTAAAAAAATATAATTAGTGTAATGATTTTTTTATTGTTATATCTTCCAAACGGTTTACGCATACGTCAAAATTGCTCTAGTTGCGTTACAAAGGTACACAAGGTACAAATTGAAATCAAATAATAGTGTGTGGCGACCGGTATCAGCATCAATAACGGTGTAAGGGATATCTGTGCTTTAGCTGTTAATTTTTCCCTTATAGTGAATGGTTAGTTTAACAAATAATTTAGTCATATATTTCGTTACAAGTGGTTATTGTTTTAGTGGGGTATTCTATTGAGAGGTTAGTCTTTCAAAGGCTTTTATCGGTGAATGGGTAGGCGGGTCCCTGGTGTCCATAACCTGGAGTAACTCATATTTTGTGGTGAACCGGCTTAGCTACTATAGAAGACCTTTCTGCCGAACTACAAACTTGCGCCTGTGTGTGGATTCGACATTCGCAGCCTGTGTATTAGCAAATAACATCGAAACCTGGAACCCACCGACATTTTACAAAGGATGTATTAGTAATATAAAGTTAAGCCCGAATTATGCAAGTGTTTTTTTTGTTGCGGTACGAGTAGACAAGACATTACTATATCGTAAAATTTTCTTGTTGTATCATAAATAATAAATGATTTCTGTACCTATTTTTTTTCCGATTATTCATTACATTTAAATGCTTGTAGGCATTAATTTACATACCTAACTTATATGAAGAAGAGGGTATAAAGCTAAAGTATTTTTGCTAACTTGTCCTTCAGCTTTGTACTCGCTTCGTCATATAAAATTCGATGTTGACATTTTTTCTTTCACATTCCGTGTGCCACTCACATTGCAGACAGAAAAAGTAATTCAATCTTGTTTCCATCTTTTTTTATTTTTTATTTACGCAGCCGGGATTTAATTTTTAATTAACTTATTTTACACTTACGGAAAATAAAATCGACTCAAACATCATTCTGGTTTCAATGTGCAATATCTCTGTAACTGATATTAGTATCTTTAGAAAGCTGATAATTCAGGCTTTCGAAACATATCAAATTCATATCATTTTCATTTCAGTTACTGAAAAACAAGTGATTTTTAACAAAGTAGGGGTATAACGTAGCTAAATTAATAACGATTAAATTTAAAGAAAAGATTTTTTAATATGGGAAAACGGTTTATTCTTTTCTCTATTATGTATTGCTACTGTGGGTTTTTTTACACATGCGTTGCGGTTCTTTATTGATCTTATCAGCTTCGTGATGATCTCCTGTGGACATGCTTCCCATTCCTCGACAAGAGCTTCCTTAAGGGCCAAAATACGACCAAAACTAAAAAATGTTGCTTGTGTCGTTTTTTTTGTCCGTAAGTGTATGTATGTGTTTGGTGCGCCAAAGTTTCCATAATTTTGCAACCCCAATTATCGGATAAAATTTGCACCATAAAATAATATTTGCTAATAACTAATCTCTTTTTCTAACGATCGGGACTCCGATATATTCAAATTCATAATGCAAGTAAACAAGAGGTCGTTAATACTAAACCTGTTTCAGATGTAAGGTTTTAAACCTGGGTCGTCAGTGCTGTAAAAATAGGAGAATCAACTAACTTTTTAGGTTGGTCATCATATTGCACTAAAACCTCCATTTCCTCACAGTCAAGTTCAATTATTTTTGCTGGGTACCACAGTTCTGAAAAGTCTTTTGCTTCCACCTTGGATCCAATGGCTAGAGAAACACTGTTGTTCACTGAAACAGACGAATATATTTTTCACTAATTATTATCACTACTAAAACTTAATTCTCATCACGGGCCTGTTAGGGCCTCACTGCTGTGCAAAGGCTCACCCCGAAAAGATACTTCTTTTTTATCAACTACTTTCACCAAATTGCATGATAATCGTATCAATAATACTTAATTATCGTCGAGCCAACATGCAACCAAATATATAATTGACATCTGTTTTTAACTTTCAAATGATCAAGTCTCATTACATTATGATGGAAATAATTTCATCCAAAAAAGAAGTTTTACTATCACATTATATAATAGGGAATATGAAAGGCATCCAAGTATTTTATAGGTATAGGATTTTGTCCATCGGTATGTTTGTATGCCAGTCACATTTTCTCAATAACTACAAGTCACAAAGCTAAATCTGCATCACAGGTATAAAGGACACCGCAAGGCAAGCATGGAAAAAGAAACATCGGCCCCAAACAAGGGCGATTTTTTACATTACAATATTCCACTAAGTGTCATTAGATAGGTTTCAAAACACCATTAAGTCCGGTCAAATTAGACCAAAAAAATAGGAGTGAAGGTACAAAAATTCTCACCCAGCTCAAAATTGTTAAGAATGTTTAAAACACTATTATAAAAGAAATCTAAAAAATCCTCTAGGTGAGATTTTTTGTACACTTAGATGCCTAAATTGGCTTGGAATTCTACGCTCCCTTAACATATCTCCTGCGGTAATTGAATGGTTTCATAGCTACTTAATGGGTCGTCGGCAGCGAATAAAGATAGGTGATTCTCGATCTTCATGGTGCAGCACGCTGGCCGGCGTTCCGCAAGGTGGCGTGCTGTCTCCGCTTCTTTTTTCTATCTTTATTAATTCCATTACACAAAACCTTCTCTTTTCTTATCACCTTTATGCTGACGACCTTCAAATTTGTACTCAGGGTACGCTTGACGATCTTTTTTCTGTGGTTGACGCTACCAATGAAGATTTGAAACGAATTTTGAGTTGGAGCAATGCGTTTGGGCTAAAAGTAAACCCTTCTAAAACTCAAGTGATCGTCATTGGCAGCTCCCAACTAATTTCTAGAGTCAACTTTGTGAATCTTCCCCCAGTTTTTTTCGACGGTGTTCTGATACCTTACTCTCTCCAGGTTAAGAATCTGGGTGTCATCATGGACCGCACTTTGTCATGGGCACCTCAAGTTAGTGAGACTAGCAGGAAGATGTTTGCAGCTGTAGGTTCTCTCAGACGGCTTCAGAACTTTCTGCCTCTTGCCACAAAAATTGCGCTTGCTCAAAGTTTACTGCTTCCTATTCTAGATTATGCTGACGTGTGCTATTTGGATCTCACCGAAGAGCAACTAGATAAGCTTGAGCGTATTCAGAATTTGTGCATACGGTTCATATTTGGGTTACGCAAGTATGACCACGTCACCGTTTTTCGCAATCAGCTCAAGTGGCTCACAATCCGTGCTCGTCGTAAGTTTCACATTTTAAATCTCCTCTTCAGCATTCTTTTCAACCCTGCAACCCCGCGCTACCTAAAGGAGCGGTTCAATTATTTTAAATCTATTAGAGCGTCCCAAAACCTCTCCTGTCAGTTCCTTTTTCTTCCTCTAAATTTTACACAAATTCTTTTACCATCAAGGCGATAAGGTTATGGAATGCTTTGCCTGTGGAGGTACGACGTGCTAAGTCTGTTGCCATTTTTAAAAGCAAGCTAAAGGATCATTTTCTGTCACTTCCGTAATTTTTCTATTATCTCCCTTACTTTTTTCTTTGTTCTATCTCATGCTTCGTCTGTTGTCATTGTTTAACTGTTTTGGAGGATGTATGTATGTATATATTATATAGATGTATAATTATATGTATTTAGTATGTATTTATTCAATTATTTACTTTATGTATTTATATTTAGTATATTTATAAATAGTTCTAATTTCAAAATTGAAATAATTTAATTGTTTCTTGTAGTTATCTAGTTTGAGTTCTAAACGAATTAGTTTACACCCCCTGCCATGAATTTGTGTCCTCAGTTTTTCTCTTACAAGGTTGTCTGGAAGAGATCGCTATTTAGCGGTAAGGCCGCCTGTTGTATACCTATGATTTAAATGTACTGTTCCATGTTCTGCTTTAATTTTTTTTTTTAATTTTTGGTGTTTAATAAAGAGTATTTGTATTGTATTTGTATTGTAAATTGAACGGACTCATTGTATGTATGTAAGTTAATATAATCATTTTGAGGTGAGATTATATTGTTAAGTAACAGTTTCACAACAATCAAAACAACAAATACTATTAATTAAATAGTATACAGGGTGTCCCAGAAAGTCGGGTCAAGCGAAAGTCCAGAGGCAGAGCACCTAAAGGGGCATCCGAATCACCCGCTTGTATGAACCGCGATTTTTCTTTTGGTGCATATTATATGCCATATAAAATATTATTGCTGTACGTACGTGTACACAGTTGAGTGCCTGGGATCTTATTATTTTGCGATTCCGGTTTAGAGATTAATTTGATTTGTTTAAGATTGAGCTTGCAAGCACCCATGTTACATTTTCATTCTCAAGACTACAACTCGTCTTAAGCCCACACCGGTACACAACAATGCAAACTCTACTGCTTGATGGATCTGGACCCCTGCATGAGGTCCCCCAATACTAACACACAAATACAAATCGCAGTACTTCATTATTCAAAATTAGGTAGTAAGTAATGGCTAGCAACTCAGATCCATAGTTAAATGAAAAAAATGAGTTTCAAAAATTCATAGACCATATCATAAAATATTTATTATTCAAAGATACGAGGGTCAAACTGAAAGTTTCGGGAATATAAAAAATATGCAGTTAAATTGAATAAAAGTATTTTTATTGTTTTTCTAAGCATTCTCCTTTATATTTTATGCACTTTTCCATGCGATCAAACCAGTCATTAAAGCACTTATTGAAGTCTGAAGTAGGGGTCGACAAAATGGCCATTTTAAAAGCCTCCGCTGCTGCTACCGGGGTCTGAAACCGCTGACCACGCAACTTATCCTTAATTTTGGGGAATGTGAAAAAGTCATTGACACGAGTCGTTTTCTGCTACTCAGACAATAAGTGAGGGATCCAACGGGAAAACAACTTTCGCACGCCTAATTGTTCCTGTAAAATGATTTGTATCTGACTCATTCCAATGCCCACACACTTTTGAATCTCCCGATATGACACATGTCGGTCTTCCTTTATCAGCTGACGCACAGCATCGACGTTTTCATGCGTGACTGCCGATTTTGGTCGACCTTCACGGACGTCGTCCGTGAGGGATAGACGGCCACGTTGAAATTCTGCATACCACCTGTATATTGTCGCCTTTGAAGGTGCTTCATTACTAAAAGCAACAATCATCCGGTCTCCACATTGTTTTTGTGATAATCTACTTTTGTCGTAATAAATCATAGCTCTTAAATTTTCACGGGACAATTCAATTTTCAGCAGCGACTCGAAGACTTCAAAAAACAATTGAAACCGAACCATCGCTTTTTTTTTCTATGTGGCCAGTGTGTTAAAATAATGAAACTTTAGAGATTATAAAAAGGTATGATATGTGTCAAAAATATGTTTCTAAGTATTAGATTCCCGAAACTTTCAGTGCAGCCCTCGTATTTATAATTTAAGCACAGATCTGTTCCTGTTCAAATATCAGATTTATGCTTGGATCTGTATGTGTTAGTGAACCAATGTCTGCAACTACAAGGGCTATTTGAAAGATCCTTTTAACAGGTAAAAAAAAACAGATCAACATAGTCTCCTTTAAGGGCCAAACACTTATCCAGCTAGCTTGTAAATTTTTTTTTCTCGTCCAAAAAATACGATTTGTCGAGGTCTGCAAAATAGCCGTCTACACTTGCGATGCAGTTCTCGTTAGTCAAAAAAACTACCCATTCCCATATTTGAAAAGATGGCTTGGAGGACAACCTCCAAGCCATCTTTTCAAATATGGGAATGGGTAGTAATCGCACGGAGCTAGGTCCGGTGAATATGGAGCATGCGGAACCAGCTCAAAGCCCAAATGCAATGGTTGACGTATGCACTGGGGCATTGTCAGGATGAAAGAGGACTTTCTTGGGGGACAATTTTGGTCGATTTTTCAACAATTCGCCATTAAAACGGTCCAATAACTGCGTAATAACGGCCAGTGATAGTGTTCCCCTTTTCCAAGTAGTCAATCATGATGATTCCTCCGCAAGCCCAGAAAACTGTCGCTATCACTTTCCCAGCCGACAAAACAGTATTAGTCTTCTTTGGGGTACGTTTACCAGTAGCCATCCATTGTTTGGATTGCTGTTTTGACTCGGGTGTACGAGGGTACTAGGGGCGGGTGCGTCGGAACTTGGAAGCCGCGATTTCCCGCAGTCTTCTTCTAACCGTAGAGACGCTAACTGTATAGCCCGAACTTCTCTGAGGCGTTGTTGCACCTCAACAGCACTGGCGAAGCGATTGCGTAGAGATGACGTCACAATGAAACGATCATCTCTTACGGATGTGCAGCGTCGCCGAACAGCACCATGTCTTCTGATGTAGCCCCTAGTTTCCTGGAACCGCTGGAATACTAGGCGATAGCATGACGGTTCAAATTGAGTTGCCGAGCGACATCACACTGCCGAACTCCTGCTTGCAGTAGTGCAACCACTTGAGCTGATTCAGCAGCGGTGGTCTCCATGTTCGAGGGTTGTTTTCTTGCTTGAGTTCCTTAGATGTGTTCTCTTCGACGTCTGGATAGTGAATGATTAACATTTGACCTTGTACAGGCATTTTATACCCCTGGAAACAGGCACAACTCGCGACCCTTCAAACGAGTATTTGTGCACTTTTTTTTCGAAACGCTTTGATTTACAAGCCATGTTTCGTTTAAATTAAACGTTGTTAATTTAAAACACATTAAACGTGCTTTAATTGATATTAATATTAATTAGGTAACATAATTTCGCTAAGGTCTAGATTAGCTTGAATCTGATTTTCGCGGAGGGGCGATATTTTTGACGCCGAGTGTATTCAAGAAAATCACAAGTCGAAATAAACATTAATTAAAAATACGTGTTTTTTTCTTATAAATCAATACTAGTACTCTAAATCGTACTGTTTTTAGATATTCAATACTTAAATTTAATCAGTTATGGATGTTAAACCAGTGTAAAAGATTTCTAATTTATATCCATTATATATTTTTACATTTTATTGTACAACTTCGTTTGCGTGACTAATACGCACATTCATGCCAAATTACAGTTTTCTAGTACTAAGAGTCTTTGCGCTAGACTGCGGACGGACGGACGGACACGGCGAAACTATAAGGGTTCCTAGTTTGACTACAGAAACCTAAAAACCAAAAACTTGGTTATTTGAATTTCTCACTTAAATTTTGAGGTCATGTGAAAAAGTGTAAATACAAAAGTTGTAGTTCATTTTACAACTTTGTCATTTAACTTTTTTTCCTATGACTTGTAGTTTTGCCGGAAACCGAGATAAACTGTTTTTTACCCGAAACACTCCACTTCCCGACCTTCAAATCACAAGTTTTTATTTTTTGTTATATAGTCTTCCTTTTCCAATGGGTTTCATAATACTATTATTTTTACGGTTTCGAAAATTATCGACTCTGGTCTAGTATGCAACCAGAAGGTTAAAGAAGTGACTTCGTTTGTTACCTCATTGATGAAATTCGAACACCGTCATACTTGCCACTAACTTTTGTGTCCTCAAAAGGACCTATTAAATTTTACAATGATCGTTCAAATGTGAATTAATATTTATTTATAATATATGAAAAAGAAGTTTTCTTTTTTCATATTCAACATAAAAACGTTTTACCAGGTAGTTTTTGTGAATGTACCAAGCGATATATTGAAGTTAACGCAAATCAAAATACACAGTGAATATCAACCGCAAAACTTTGAGAACTCATAACTTTTTTTTCAGCACTGTCTGCAAGCAAACTCTTATTAGAACAACTAAGGCAATGGGTCTATTTAAAAATTAAAACGATTATATAAAAAATCTAATAAAAAAATGGTCAACTTTAGCACAGGGCCACAAAGGCGAAGTGTTCTAATTGGCAACAACTACCTCACGTTTTCAATTGACGAACAACCTTCCTAACACCCTGTAGAGTATGTGCATTGTTGAACTTACCCTTTTCTGGACTTATAGATTGTTTGGATATAATACAACCAACTTTTTTCTTGTTTATAGCAGCTTCTGTATCAGTCAGTATCATATCTATTACACTTGTAGCTATAGCTAATGTATCTTCTGAGGGTTCCTTGTTTAAATTGCTCTTACACTTAAACTCTTCTGTCTCCCTCATTTCATTATCAACTGCATCTGTCGAAGTCAGTAACTGTTGCAGTAATTTAGATCCTGCAATATCTTCAGACTTCTTGGTTTCAATATTGGACTCCTCAGGGGACTTAAATAAAGTGGGTTTATCTTTGCTTTCTGGATTACCTAATGTATTAACGAGTTGATCTGCTGCTAAGTAGTGCAAATCTGAGTATTTATTGTCTAGTGCTAACGCAGAATCATCATTAATTGTTTCACAGCTATTTTTAACTTTAAATTTATTCTTGTCTTCAGTTTCTTTATTTTTTTTGTTGCATAATTCAGAACTATGCATATTTGCTTGTAACCTTTCACATGACTGCTGCAGATATTCAATATTTATATGAGAGCTAGTAAAATTTAGATTTTGTAGTGATATAATTGTGTCTGCTTGATTTACGAAATTATCTTT
This sequence comes from Acleris holmiana, assembly GCA_949316455.1. Lineage (NCBI taxonomy): Eukaryota > Metazoa > Arthropoda > Insecta > Lepidoptera > Tortricidae > Acleris > Acleris holmiana. The sequence continues at coordinate 38,321,424 of OX438762.1, read as the reverse complement.
ATTCTCTAGTTCTGTTACAACATCACATGTTTCAAAGGTGGATTGGGAGTGTGACTTGCTAACTTCCTCACTAATTACTAACACCTCAAAATCATTTTTAACAGATTTAATACTACTTGGAGACAACTTCACTGTTGGCTTTTGCGACTGAAGATTATTTAAGCTTATTTCAGAGTCCCCAGAAAGTGCCAGCTGATGTTGCAGTAAAATACAATCATTTTTGGTAACTTTAATTAGGTTTTCCTTTTTTTCAGCTGACTCGAAGTCATTAGCAAGGGATGAGTTCTTTATAAGTATCTCCTGTTCTTCAATGTATTTTTTTATTGCATCAACGTTTTCAATATCTGATTCTTTACTGCTAGACGATATGTCGCCAACATAATTAGTATCATCCATATTGTCCATTTGTGCAGTTTTGATAACTTCTGTGTCAGTCATCTTCCAAGGCAATTTTAATGATATTGCATCTGAAAAGATATTTTAAGAATAAGGTGATCAACTAACGAAAAGTACTTCTAACTAAACACAAAACATATGAAATTGTCTTCTCACTTTTTGTAGAGGCTTTCCATATCCTTGCACCCGGAGTAGGGTTCCGCAAGCAAACCCAGTGCCCAATATGGGTGCCCAGATTATGATCTGCAGCAAAGCAACAAACACAATATTTTTACATAAAGCCCAAAATCATCAAGGCTAGTTTTAGTTCAGAGAGGGAGAGAGGGAGAGAGGGAGAGAGGGAGAGAGGGAGAGAGAGAGAGATAATTTTATTAATTTATGTTTTAATTACACAAAAATACAAATTTGAGTAAAAAAAGGTGAATGCCTAATGGTATTCTCTACCAGTGAACTTTTGGGCAAATCAGAACAGTCAGTTTTACACAACATCTTCTAATATGGGCAGACAATTTTATTACATGTTTTTAGTTTTGTCATAATCTCACCTCAAACATGATAAATGTCTTTCCCTGGCCTGTCTTTTCCATGTATTGACAGTTGATTAATACTTTTAAAAGATCTAAAGCCATTAAGACAGTTCTATTTTGTATATTGCATAAACTAATATCATAAAATAATTGTAAACTAATAATAAAAAATCCCCCGTGGCATTTTGATATCCTGAAAATATTGTATCTGTGAGCTTCATTATTATGAATTTAAACCTGATTGCCATGTGTTTCACTCAAACATAGCAGAAAGTGTCGCGCGTGATACATTTTTTGTACTAGTTGATGTTCACTTTGATGATATCTGTACTTGCTGGTGAACTTTGTCTCTCCTATGGCTAGTTAAGATTTCGTTATTATTTACCAATATTAATTAGTAGATTTACTGTAATTTGTTCATGGGTGTTGACGCTTCATAGTTATGATAAATTCATACTAATAATATAAATGTGAAAGTAACTTTGTCTGTCTGTTACGATGTCACTATTACCAGCCGAACCGATTGTGATTAACTTCGGTAAGAAGACAGCTTAAAACCCGAGAAAGGACATTATGGTATTTTTACCGCGAGTAGCGACTTCTACGCGGACAGAGTCGTGGGCAACGGCTAGAACCTTGGTAAATAGCTATCTTGGTTTTCTCATAAATACCTATATATCTCTCCCTTGAAATCTTTCCCCTGGCACAAATATTGCCTAGATAGAAAAAAACTACTGAAATAAGTCCTGATTACTCCTGATAATATTAAATTTGCTTAATTTAGCTAATGTACTTAAGAGAATCTATCATTTGATACTTTTGGAGTATTACTTGAATCAGTGACTATTTGACTGATTACTGATGCCATTAATTTGAACTAATACGATCTTTCTACGTCGGCAGTCATAATAGGTGCATTTTTTTTATTTTAAGAAGTATTTTTTCGCACAATGTGTTAGCGATTCCAGTTCTATTTCTTTGCCTTGTAACAATTTATCCATAGTTTTTAGTATGCTATAGCCAGAATTGTTATTTAAGACCAACTTTACTTGATTAAAAATACTTATTCCTTTTACGCTCAAGTTTAATTTGGAGATGTCTTGATAGTTTGTATGAACGATTTTTAGACTGTCGTTCATGGGCAGACTTGCATCCTGTAATTTTTTAATGGCATAAAAATAAAACCAATTAATAAATACACGTTCCATTTCTAATTTTAGTGTGGATATGAACATATGTTTTTTTAATAAGTATCTTTAAATTTAATAAATTATTTACGTAGGTAAATACATTCTGTTTTTAAGTCAATACCTATTCTTTGGCTAATGTCATTCATTTCCGCACCTAAAACCCTGGGTTATGTTAATTCACATATAATTAGAGATAATTTGCTCAGCATTGATGGATCAGCCAAAATACCAAAATTTATAAGTAGATAGAAACTTATTATAAGTCTGTTTAAATAGTCCCAATTTACATACCATCAATACATTACTATGGTAACATAATGTTAAAACTAAATATGTGATTAAATATTTTATGACACTAACTGCCTGTTTCACAATCATCAAGTAAAGTATATGTAATAAATTTAGCCCTTTCCCTCTCCTAAACTTGAAAATAGACAAAGAGAGGGCTATCTTTATTACACAGATAAACTTACTAATAGATTGAGAAACAGGCCCTAAGAATGATTGCCTGTTATATTATGATGATACCTTGTTAGAAGGTATACAATCAACACAATTAGTGCCGTGTTCACCAACAATTAAACAGACGATTAGCAGTTTAACGGGTGTCAGATGTATTGATTAACAGCTGATTAAGACTTAACCGTCCGATTAATTGTTGGTGAACACTGCCCTTAGTGTTACAAGTAACTAATTATAAACAACAGCCATATTTAAATACCGAAACACTCGCGAAAAGTTCAACGGAACGCCTCGTCACAACCAACTTATAAATGAGCATTTCTAAAAAAGTTTGTACATTTCATTCACGACTTCAATTTGCAAAAAAAATTGCAGGCTGGTAGAGTGAATGAAGCTGAGCCTAAATAACATAAGTCTCCCAAAATGTCCTCATACAATTTACCATGAACCAAAGAAAGTTAGTAACAAAAAAGGAAAGTTTCATACAAATGTATGAGGACATTTTGGGAGATTATGTTATTTAGGCTCAGCTTCATTCACTCTACCAACCTGCAATTTTTTTTGCAAATTGAAATCGTGAATGAAATGTACAAAATTTTTTAGAAATGCTCAAATGCGTAATAATTATGTTTAAGTCTAACCTATTATCACGATACAAACCGTTACGTGTTTTAATGGCCTTGGGTGTTATAATACGGGTGTAAGGGCAAAGTGGAGGGCCAACCAAGATAAATATAAAAACAAGAAAATTGAATAATAATCTAAGTCAACGACATGTGATAATTAAACGTTACGGAATAGCATTTCTCCCTCATACAGTGATTGCGCCATCGTGGGAAATCAGACCACGCATATTAAAAGCATTTAACGTTTAATTATTTCACTGGTAACATAAAAACGTGAACACTTACGTAGTTAAGACCGAATCCCTTCAAAGTAACTAGCACCAAGATTCCTGATTTTAGGCAATTTCACGCATCTAAACAAAGTAATCGAAGCGCCATAACGCCACAGATTAGAAGGTATGTCGAACTAAAGACATAACGCCATTTTTTGGTTTTGACAGTTTCTTTCACAGATTATAAAGGTACGTCTATTCACAGATTGTAACACGTATTAATTGACAAGAAAAGTAATTACTCGAGTAATAGCAAGAAGCTTTTATATGAAATTGGGAGATTTTTCGGCGAATAACGCTTTAAAGCCAAGAAGTGACCTTGAATGACCTCGCTTGTTTTTGTCCCGTTCTTTAGGATTAAAAGAAGCGGAAAAAACATAGCCGCGTCCGCTGCGCCGTATTTTCGATGTTTTCAAGCATCCAACATGTTTTTCGAACAGAAAAGGGCCAAAATGTTTTTGTTTAATTAAAAACGCTGAAACATGTTTTGGGTATTTCTTCCAGCGTTTCAACCGCTTTGACTTCGGTGTCGCATTTTTAACCATTTCCCTGTACGAGTAGGATAACCATTTTCGGTTATTTTCTAGGAGTCCAGGCATTCTTCAAAATAACCGAAAATGGTTATCCTACTCGTACAGGGAAATGGTTAAAAATGCGACACCGAAGTCAAAGCGGTTGAAACGCTGGAAGAAATACCCTTTTCCGTCACGGAAATGATAAAGGAAGCCAATGGACATGACATAGAGGCGCCCCCTCGTCGTGCGCCTGGCTCGGCGCACGCATCGAGATCAGCTGCTGGCAGCGGCGCGAGTCCGGCGTGGTGCCACTACGGAGGGCCTTACTTCTACTGTGACTCGTTTTTATGTAAACGAGCGGCTGACCCGGCAAAACCGACAGGTGTTTTATAAAGCGAGAGAAGACGCCACCCGGGCGCAATGGAAGTACGTATGGGGATTGTCTTCGCGCGCAAAGAGCACGGGTCGCCTCGATAGAGTTAAGCAAATTTTTTGGTTTTTAGTTTGGTTTGCACTAACTCTTTTATTAGTTATATTATACAATATGTTTGATAAGTTCATTACAAAAAGAAAGATTATACTTATAATTCTCCCCGCTACGTGCAATATAAAAATAATTATGCCGTGTTTCAGATGTAAGAATTTGTGTATATTCTCATTACTGAAAAGCACTCTGTTTACTCTTCAAGTTCATAACATAGCAAGTAATAGTAATTTATTTAAGAAAGCAGGTTTCTCATATGTTTTATTTGATTTATGCATATTCTATAAAGCTCGCCGCAACAAAACATCACTTAACTGCCGGCCTCCATAGCAATAAACATTTTACAGTTGGTTTATTTAATGCCGGGTCACTTGGAACACGTCACAGTGAGTTTATAGCTGCTATGGAGCGTCATTCTGTGGATGTGATGTGTATCAATGAAACATGGTTGCGTGAGGGCGAGGAGGGCAGAGCGCCCGTGCTTCCAGACTATCGGCTACGTCATCAGCCCCGTTTGCGGGGAGTAAGGGACCGCGGGGGCGGAGTTGGGTTTTATATAAAACGCGGACTCAACGCTAGGGTCATCTCTCACCCCGTAGTACCTTCCGTCGAACAAATGTGGTTAAGCCTAACCATAAACTGTACTAAGGTTGTCATCGGTACAGCGTATCGCCCGCCTTGGCAAGACGTTGATGTTTTCCTTGATGCCATAACGGATTCTGTGACATCATTTTCTCACAAAGATCATATAATACTTTTAGGAGATTTTAACGTCAATTTGCTTAATATCACCGACGGGAAAACCAAGCGCTTTAATGACTTTTTACAGATCATAAGTTTGAATCAGATAGTAAGTCAACAAACTTATTTTACTGAAAATAGTGAAACTCTGATTGACTTGGTAGGTATGCACTGACATCACTGTGCGCAACCTTACTGTGAACTAAGAGCCTGAGCTAGGTAGGCATGCTTTTCTCGCGGTTGAATGTTATTTTAAAAAGCCAAAAATACTTCCTCAAAGAATAACATACAGACCTCTAAAAGACATAATTTTAAAAAACTTTTATGATGATTTAAACTCCATAGATTGGAATGTAATTAAAATTCAGGATGATGTTAATGATATGGTTTTTATATTTAATAAATATATAACTAATTTGTTCTACTTACATGCACCAGAAAAAACAGTTACCATTAAACAAAATAGTTATCCTTGGATTACAGATAATGTTAAATTCATGATGCAACTTCGAAACGAAGCACACGATAAGTTTCGAGTAACTAAATCCGATGTACACAAGCAAGTATACAAAGACTTCAAAAGCCTAGTCAATACTGCCCTCTATAATGAACAACGGGCATTCTTCGATTCTTATATAAACAGCAAAGCGCAAGACACTAAAGCCCTTTGGAAAAAAATAAAGTCCTCAGTTCTTCGCAACCATAAAGACCCTGATCTCCCCGTCCACTTTAATCAACCCAACAATTTAAATACGCATTTCCTTAACGTACCGGGTACCAATGAAATTAATATTTCAGATCTGACATACTATGAGTTTAATAAATTTGGTACCTCGTCTTTTAAAATTAGTACAGTACACACTCATGATATAGCCAAAATCATTAAAGACCTTAAGTCTGATGCACAAGGAGTAGGTAGACCCCGTAGACCATATATCTCTAAGTATGATCTTACTAACATTACCACAAACACTTGAGATTATAACATTCATTATAAACAAATCCCTTCGAACTTCAACGTTTCCTGACTCATGGAAAATTGCCTTAGTGAGACCGATTCCTAAAACATCAAATCCGAAAGATGCCACAGAATTGCGGCCTAATAGTATTTTGCCTTTCTTATCCAAAATATTAGAGAAAGCCGTCTGCAAACAGTTGACGATGTATCTTGAAACCAATAAAATTCTTCCATCAAAACAGTCAGGTTTTTTCTATTTCTTCCACTATTGCAACATGAGGTGTTGTATGGTGAAGATTTTTGATAACTATTCTATAGGGTTTCGTTTCTTTCCTAGTAAAGGTGTGTCCTATCAGCCCTTTCTCTCTAATTAGGTCTATTACTTTTTTGTAGTTATCTGCTGAATTTACCATCAGGCGAAGAAGGTTCTTATTAACTATCTTAAATTTGAAGTCAGTAGCTGTAATAACTGATTGTATTAGTTTTGTTAACTCGTTTACGTCTTCTATTCCATACAAGACTATGGGTGGGGGTGAATTTGGGCGCTTAGCCGTTGAAGCTGATTCATCCTCTGAGTCCAGCGGTAATCCACTGAATCTGTTCTCGACCTGCGTTGTAGGCGAGGGTGGAGTCCTCACGTATTTTACGCTTTTTGTGTGTTGGCTTTCGCTGCCATGGCGGAGGTTGCTGTTCCTGGTTTGGCGGCTGGTTTAACACTGTCAGAGGTTCCCCTGTATTTATAGGGTCATTTTTTGAGCTTTCACTGAAGGAAAAGGATCTTGGACGCTGTTCAAACATTCCTCTATGAAAGATTTGCTGGGTGTAGGTTTTTTGGTTTTGATTTTTATTTTGGGTTTCAGAATCGGTCATTAGGTTCCCACGAGTATGGTCGAAAGTTGGTCGCTCACAGGGTGACGTCTTTCCTGTGAGAAGGCTATATACAATGATGTTTGCCAGGTTCATCAAGGTTGGCGCTAGTGACTGAAGCCCTCAGCCATTCATCCTCTTGGCGCGGTCTCCACCGTAGGATTGGGGTAATTTATTAATGAGGTTGTCTTCCTCTTGGTCCGGGCGATAAAGCCAAGACCCCCGGTCTCGCGAAACATGACCACGAGGTAAAGGGTTGTGCAAGTCATTTCCTACCCGCATCAGTAAGACGTATTAGGTCTTATGGGTCTGGTTATTCACTGCCGCCTGACACTCGGCGTTGTTACTCGTTTGGCACCACCCGGGGGACACGTGTAGGGTGGGCCTAGGATAAGGTGGTAAATCCTACGGACGTGAGTAACTCCATCCCCCAAATAGGTACTTAATAAGATAATGTTGCAACCGCATGTGTTCAGAACACCTTAATTTAAGTAAGCTAGCTCAAATGGTAAAAAATAAACATTATTCTGATACATACAAAAGTGTATTTTTGTTTTATCCTACCTAAAAGTTTGTTATATACTTGATACTACATACTTGATACGTATAATTCGTTCAAAATGCAAGTTAAAGTGCCGTAAAGAAAGTCTTATGCCGCAAATTAGTCTGCAAAGTAGCAAATAAATCGTAAGTTTTTGTAGTATCAAGTATTTTTACCGCATTTTAGTATGCATATGTGTACCTTTTCGTGTGCAGTAACTGCCATGATTTTGAAAAAAAACCTTTTAATTTTTACTATAATAACCTAAATTTAATTATTTCTTTGTAAATTCAATCTTTGTTGTCACTTGGTACTCGTGGCAATAAAAAAATCCACAATACAACTATAGTATGAAAAAAAACGAGCGTCAAAAAGTTTTTCGCGGTTTTCTCGAAACCACCTTTATTCTCATACTGCATTTTAGAGCCTGCACGGCAGATGTGTATTGTGATTGGTGGATTAATTGTGATGGGTTTTATTAAAACTACATCGTTCATTAACTGAAGTATCTTGTGGTATGAATGAAGAAAGTGGTGGCAGGGTTTCTGCCGCCAAAAGAAATGCTGTTGAAGATGAAGAAGTAGAGTCTCCCCCACACAGAATGTTTTGTTTTTTTACCGTTTCATTTTCCCAATGGCTAACCCGATGTTGTATAGAACTTTCTTCATAGGTTAAATAGTGCCTGTAGGTTTCGCAATTGATTTTACGTTAAAAAATCCTACTATGCGCGTGAGTGTAGATGCAGGCGCTCACGTTGGACTTGCAGCTCAATACTTTTTCGGGTCATGAGTTCTGCGTGCACATTACTGGTATTTAACCTCACATTCAGTGTCTGGAACTTCTGGGTCCTTGAATATTTTTTTAATTTTTATTATTTGACGTTTAGAATCCTCCTTACAGTTGATGTTTGATTAATGAAAGCTTATAAATCTGGTTATGAGGAGTAACCTGAACATCTGTGTGAAGGTGTGGCAATCTGAGGCATTATTCCTATAACTATAGGCTTACATTTGTCCAAAGAATTTTTCTCTTGTGTCTCAATAGGCTAAGTAAAGTTTTTGGAAGAGATGTAAATTATATTTTTTTTCGATAGTCGTCATCCTAATAATCTATTCAGGATAGGATGGGTACGGCGACACATGTCAGTTTTACATTTTACGTAAAAACCGTTTTAACCAATCCAGCTGTCATCAAATTAAAAAAAAAAATATATATTTCATAGAAATTATTACCAATAAATTACATTTATCGTTTTTCGTAGTATAGTAGTCCAGTTCAATTAAATGACGTGTTTATGTAGTGAAAATAGGTCAATAAAATAAATACACGTACTGCAACTCCCGATACGTGAATGGAACCGTTAATAGAGATTGGCAACACATCTGTCATCGACCGAATCGAACAAACAAATCGCTTCACTCGCGTCACCTCTGCCTGCCATATACATACGTATTATTATTGTCTAGTACCCGTAACACTATTAACGTAATTTACGTGTGTATTATTGTCTTCTAACATTTATTTAGTTACTGAATTCACAATTTACAATATAGTTTAAAGAAATAAAAAATATTGGCAAGTGCATTAAGAATCGATTATTTTCCCTTAGCAAACGTAATCGATAATCGTCAATAATCCTTTCAATTTCACAAGGCCACAACACTTTATCTGCCAAGTGTCATGTGTTACCGTACCCATCCTATGTTGAATAGACTATAAAGATCAAGGAACTGCGGCTCTTTTATTTTTATTTCCTCTAATATTTTGGAAATATTTTTTTTAATTATGGAGTTGACATTTGTAAACTTTAATGGCCGACAAGCTTGTTGCCTTTGTACTTAATGAAAAAGAAAAAAACTGTCACTTCTATATCTGTCATTGTCAAGTCAAATCAAAGTAAACAGTTTGGAAAAAGCGCGGGAACGTCGGATGAGTTAGCGGTCCTTTTAAAAATCTCGAATAAAACTTCAGTTTTAATTATTTAATTTTGTATATTTCGCATTATTAACATTGTAAATATTGACAATATAGTGTAAATAGTTTGTGAAGTGTAAATAATTATGGGGGTTGCAAAGAAAAAAAGAAAAAAGAAGGATAATGATGAGTCTGACTCAGCTTCTTTTGAGTCTCTTGAAGTCGCAATGGAGACGGATAAATATAGCGTGTTTAGAATTCCAAATTATGTCCGTTTTTATCCTGAGGATGGTGGCAGTTTCGAGTACGTTGTTTTCATGGAAAGTTCAGACCCTGAGAAACCAATAGGGAACAGGGACTTGATGTCTTTGGCCAATTGCTTAAAACGATACAATAAAGGTGTTAAACAGCTCCAGCGTGTAAACAAGTTTAAAATAGCAGTCATTTTTGAGCGACCTGGCCTGGCTAACGCAGCATTGACTAATAAAAAGTTTCTTGAAGCATATAATCTATCAGCCTCAATTCCAGCGTCGGCTAGTGAGGTTACTGGTGTTATTACTCACGTGCCTACTGACTTGTCGAATGAACAAATCTACGCAACATTAACTTCTACAAAGAACATTGTATGTATTCGGCGTTTTATGCGAAGGGTGAAAACAGAGCATGGACATAAAATGGAACCAACAAAGACTGTTTCAATTACTTTTTCATGCCCTACACTTCCAGAGAGTGTGGACCTTAACAGCTGGCGGTTCGAGCTACGGCCATACGTTCCTCCCGTGAAGCAGTGTCTGAAATGCTTGAGGTACGGGCACATAGCTAAGTTTTGCAAGAATTCGGATCGATGCTCTATCTGTGGTGAGTCACATAATTTCAAATCCTGCAGCACACCTTCTACGGATGCCATTTGTTGTCATTGCAAAGGTAATCACATTGCGATATCTTCCCTATGCCCTGTGAAAAAAGAGAAAATAGAAATGAATAAAGAAAAAGCTCAAAATAAGACCTATGCCAAAGTACTAAATGAGAAGTCATTTCCTCCATTAAGACAAAACCCTACTGATTTACTTGCCTCTTTATTAAATTCTGATCAAATTTTAAGTTTGGTTGTGGAATCAGTTGTTAGATTAATAACTATGAATAAAAATAATGAACAAAGTATCTGTTCTCAAAGTATTAAAGATATTCTCTTAGATACAATACATAAAAATAAGAAATCAAATACTTAATCCACTTTTTCATTATGGATTGTCTAAACATAGTCCAATGGAATGCACAGAGTTTGCCTGCCCACAGATATTTGTTTACACATTTTTTGCATCAAAATCAGATTCATATAGCTTTAATTTGTGAAACATGGTTAAAACCTCATATTAAATTTTATATCAAGGGATATAATATACTTAGATTAGATTCTGGCAATCGTCATAATGGTGTTGCCATTTTAGTTCATAATAGTTTGCAGTTTTCTATGATTAATACGTTATTTGATGATTCTATTCAAAATATAGCTATTCGTCTGCAGTATGGTAGTAAGGAAATGTCTCTTGTTTCATTGTATAGCCCGGGCAATTGTGTTCCCTTATTAACTAAATCTAAGCTTGATAATCTAATCAGTAGTATTCCCGAACCTTTGTTAATAGCTGGCGATTTTAATGCGCGGCACACGGCATGGGGTTGTGGCTCTATTGATGCTCGTGGTCGTGACATAATTGAAAGCATCAATGACAATTTCTTGGTCTTGTTGAATGATGGTCAAATGACAACAGTTGGTTCAGACAAGTGGCAAAGAAATGCTTTGGATTTAACATTGATATCACCCTCCTTAGCATTGAGTTGTGAGTGGTCAGTTTATGATGATCCACTTGGCAGTTATCATTTACCTGTAATAACAAAAATTCAAATTAGTGGTAGTAGTACTATGTCTGATACTCAATCTTTTTCACCTCCCTCTCATATTAATTTTCGTCTAGTAGATTGGTTAAAATATAGAGAAAATGCAGAAATGTTGTTACAATGTCTTCATATTGATCAGTTGAATCCAATAAAATGTTATTCAGATTTCTTAGAGTCGATTCATCTTGCTTTGCAGCTATCTATCCCTGTCATGCGAAGACATTCTAACAAACATTATCATTCTGTATCTAATTCTAATGTTAAATCTCAAAAGAAACATGTGCCACTGCCATGGTGGAACAGTAAATGTGTAAAGGCTGTAGAAGACTGTAAAAAAGCCTATATCCAATTTAAATGTGATTTGTCAGAAGAAACTTTTTTGAAGTTTAAACAGCTACAGGCTCTTAAAAAACTTATTTTGAAGAGGGAAAGAAATTTAAGTTGGATTACATTGTGTGAATCACTTAATCGTTGCACTCCCATTTCTAAAGTTTGGAGGATAGTCAGAAGGTTTAGTAAATGTTCTTTGCCATATAAACTTGTATACACTGATTGGATTTTTGAGTTTCTTAAAAAGTATACACCTGATACTGTAGAGGCCCCGTTAGATAAGGTCGATACTAATGCTGTTATACATAACAGTGACTATTTAGTTTCACCATTTAATTTACAAGAATTTATTTCCGCAATTTCTACTCGTAGAGATACAGCTTATGGTCTTGATGGATTACCCTACAAAATTTTACAAAACACCACAGTTAAAACCAAGGAAATCATTCTGCAAGTATATAATTTGCTTTGGTCTAGATCAGTTATACCAATAGAATGGAAAAAAGATTGTTTGATACCTATTTTAAAGCCAAATAAGGATAAAGCCAAAGCAAATTCATATCGGCCAATAGCCCTTACATCCTGTATGGGCAAAATTTTTGAACAGCTCTTAAAACAAAGACTTGAATTTTTCATAGAGAGCAACTACCTTCTACCTTCTAATCAATTTGGCTTCCGTAAAGGCAGATCTTGTAGAGAAAGTATAGCGCATCTTCAGCTTGATATTTTTGATTCCCTTAAGAGGAATGATGTAATGGTTGGTGTTTTCCTTGATGTTGTTGGTGCTTTTAATAATATTAATCATCACATTCTTGCTCGCGAACTTACTTCCCTTGGTGTTCCTGAAAAAATTGTAAACTGGATATTTAAATTTTTACATGATCGTGAAGTTTATGTTAAATTAAATAATTTTTTAGTAGGACCTCGCTTTTCTTACAAAGGAGTATGTCAAGGGGGAATTTTGTCTCCGTTATTATATATTTTGTATATACATAAATTAAACTACATTCTGGGTTCACATGTTAGCAATCTTCAATTTGCAGATGATCTAGTAATTTACTACTCTGGATCTGATTTACAGCAAGTATCTATTGTAATTAATAGTGCTCTCTCAAAATTGAATAACTATTTTACTTATTTGAATCTTGATATAAGTCCAGAAAAATCTAAAGTTGTTATTTTTGGTGAATCTGATTCTGTTGTAGATATTGTGTATAATAATATGTATTTACCAATTCATAATGAAGTAAAGTTTCTTGGGGTTATTTTTACTAATAACCTCAGTTGGAATGTTTATGTAGATTATCTGTTGGGTAGAGCTTTTAAAGCTTATAATGTCATTAAATGTTTATCAAGCATTGATCCTAAGATCTTGCTTATGTTGTACAAGTCAATAGTCAGAAGCCATTTTGAATATGGCTTCATTACTTTTGGGTCTGATCCAAGATTAATACGTAAGTTAGAAATTTTACAAAATCACAATATGAGATGTATTACAGGAGCCATGAAAACCTCTCCTATTAATTCACTACAAGTGGAATGCAACATGCCCCCTCTTAAATGTAGATTTAAATTTTTAAAGTTCAAGTTTTTAGTTAAATTTTTATCATTGTCCTCTCATTCTTTAATTCGCAAATTAGAATATTTTCACAGGATTTACAGGCCGTCAGGTCTTTCCAGAGTCCCTTATTTGCTTCATGATTTCTCAGAGATTATTGAGCTTGATCACCAGAATGTAATACACAAAACAGGAAATAAATGGATATGCTACACAGGGTCTTATAATGTCAATTTTTGTGACATTGAAATTTACATTTTTCCTAATCTAAAAATCAAAGAGCAAGTCTATGAAAAGTTGACTGCATTTCCTAATTATCGTCAAATTTATACAGATGGTTCTAAGAATGGAGATAATGTGTCCATGGCTATATATTTACCTCATATAAAATCTGGTCATGGTATTAAACTTCCCGATCAGATGAGCATATTTTCTGCTGAGTGTCTTGCTATTCTTGCTGCGCTTCAGTATATTCAGGAGAACATTAATGTGTGTAAACAGTGGCTTATTTTAACGGACAGCATGAGCTGCCTCCACTCTTTGAAAAATAATAGATCAAATTCTGGCTGCAACTACATAATTCATGAAGTTAAACAAATATACTCCAAGCTGTGTTACTCAAGCGGTAATAAGATAATTCTGTTGTGGATTCCATCACATATTGGTGTGGTTGGAAACGAAAACGCAGATACGTTAGCCAGAGCTATTACAAATCAAAATATTGCTTCATCTGTCACAAGGAATGTTGCAATACCGTATTCAGACTTGCTACCAAAATTTAAAATTCAGCTAAATCAAGATTGGTTTAATGACTGGCAAGAAACGCTTGCATTTAAAGGAAAATGGTATGCCAAGATTAATAATATTATTGGTAAACAACCATGGTTTACTAAATCGAGTGGATTTTATAGTAGAAAGTTTTATACTACTATTACACGCTTGCGACTTGGACATTGCCGATTTAATTCTCATCTTTGTAGAATGCGTATTATTACATCACCGACTTGTACAAACTGCAATTCCGGTGACGATCAGACCCTGAACCATTTATTTTTTGATTGCTCCGCTTATAGAATTCCACGTTTATTATTAGCTAACGCTTTATTGGAAGTTTACAAAATAAGAGATCGCATCCCGCGCGATATTCAAGACGTATTGAAAAATCAAGCAACTTATAAGGCATTATACATGTTTGCTATCACATCTGGACTTGACATATAGTTTACTGGATTAAACCCATACCTTGGATATGTGAAATGCAAAATGATTTGAAATAATTTTACACTGGATTTGAACATAAATGGAATGGATATACTGAATAATGAGTTGAAAATATTTACAGAAGAAATGGAAGAAAAAAAAACAAAAGAAGTGGCTTCGGCCTTAATTTAACGGAAATGGAAGAAAGAAACAAAAGAAGTGGCTTCTGCCTTACATATATTTGAATCATAAGTATATTTAAAAAATGACAATGGCTGCATGGCTTCTGCCTTTGCCTTTCTCTATGTGAGAAAAATGGAAAAAAAAAAAAAAAAAAATCAAAGTAAACAAACGATTCAATTGATTCCGGTAACCTTCGGGGAGGGAAGATGGCCGATTGAAAAATGCCCGGCTTTTACTTTTGATTTATTCTGTTTACTGATTTACTTTATTCACTTGACATTGGCGAAATCACTGTGTGGACCGCCATTTAATAAAAAAGAAGAAGAAGAAACGATTCAATTCTAGAGCTTAAGGTAACCTTCGGGGAGGGAAGATGGCCGATTGAAAAATGTCCGGCTTTTGATTTTGATTTATTCTCTTTACTGTTTTACTCTACTCACTTGACATTGGCGAAATCACTGCGTACATCGCGGTGGACCGCCATTAATAAAAAAGAAGAAGAAGAAGATTCAATTCTACGGCTCTTTTCTGTTTGCTTTCGTTTCATGTAATCAGTGTTTTTAGAAATATTTTTAACGACCTCAGAACTAACCCCGGACTTTCAATTATGCCGCTTTACAATAAATCGTAGTCCAAATATCGCCCAAAGATCGTAATCTTTGCGCGATATTTGGACTACGATTTATTTTCGATCCCTTTGGCACTGCTTCTTGGACACCTATTTCTTCATTTCACGACGACTCTTGCCTTTAAATTCCGTAATTCATTGCGTGGATTGTACCATTCAAACGTGCTCTCGTGAAATGAAGAAATCGGTGTCCAAAAAGCAGTGCATTAGAGGAAATAAAAATAAAAGAGCCGCAGTTCCTTGATCTTTAGGATGACTATCGAAAAAAAAAAAAAATTTCTTCCAAAAACTTTATTTAGTCTATTAAAATATCTTGTGCGCAAACTCTTTAGACGGTTAGAATTGCCACAACCTTTGAAGACAACAACTTTAGATACACTCCAGTTTTAAAACCCTTTATTGCATAAGAAGCCATATGTAGCTTCATGCGTGTTTTACATTTTTAAATGGGTCCTTTTGATGGTTTGAACTATAATTAATCAAAAAAAAAGAATAACGATGCAATGTCTTTAAAGTTCATTTTCAAACTACATTTCAAGTTAATTTAAAACCTATGCTACTGCATAGGTTTACTGCTAGTATTCTACTGAATACTAGCTTTGTCAAAAATTCAAATTTGGAAATGTTCTTTAAAGACAGCATTTCACCTTAGATATGCTTTGCAAAAAAGGGTTAGAGAAGGCACAGATGAATGAGCGAGTCCTGGTGGACCAATCTCATGTTTACCCCTTTTTTATGGCTTCTAGCCAGAAGGCGTGATGATGCGAATTCTTGGTGGCAGCTCTTCTTAAGTTTTTCCCTCTTGGTCTGAGAGTGGCTCAGATTGTCGAAGGAGACAATCTCCGTTATATTTTTTATTATCGCGCTCACTATTCTTCCATCTGAATAATGGGCTGAAATAGTAATATTCACAACTTAATATAAATATTTAGACACTAAATCAACTAATGAAACCTGCAATATACTGATTATTTCCTAAAAGTTTAGGTATGGCCGTTAAGGATCATCTATTAATGATCAATGAAATTTGATAAAATGAAGAAGTAATTTGTAATATGGATGCTATTTTGTCTTGCTAGTTTGTGGATGTATATCCCACGGCTAAAAAAATGCATTTCTTAACCTTCAATATTTAAAATATATATTTACTAAAATGAAAAACTACATTCAGGAAGACACTACATATAAAATTTTATTTAATAACACTCATGGATTTACCTTTGATTGAATCTTTGGTAGGTCCTCATTTTGTGTCAAAGCATATGACGGTCCTGGCCAAATCTTTAGGGAAACTGTAATTAAATAAATATTTTCAAGATAAAATCATAAAATGAGTTAAATTGAAAATGAAAAATGAAAATGAAAAATATTTTATTTCCATAAACTTAAGTCTACATGACATCAACAGTTGGAACTTCCTAGTAGGTACAAAATAACCTGTGTCAGGACGCCCCACTCTTCCATTGCTACAAGTCACATCCGGAAACAATTTAAAGAAAGGTAAGTATCTAATTTATTTATTTTTACTTATACAATAGGAAAAACTAATCTAATGAATTAAATTTGCCTAAACAATTCATAATTTTCTTTATATGATATCTCAAATATGATTACAGTATTATAATTTTTTTAGGTAGGTATGCAGTAACAAGAGTTTTTGAATAAAATGCTTGTGATGTGACTTATTAACAGACTATAAAATAAATTGCTATAGATGGAAAATTTTATAACAATCAGTACCAGAGTCTTTCATTAGAGGAAGGTACATCAGCTTAAATAATAATAAAAAAAATATTGTAAATTATGTGTAATGATGGATGACATAGTAAAACATCCTGAAACCTTAACTACCTTTATACAGGATAGATTTTAAAACGGTAATTTTAAATCTTGACAACACGTTGGCCTAGTTGGGAGTGACCCTGCCTCCGAAGCTAGTGGTCCTGGGTTTAAATCCCGGTAAGGACAGATATTTGTGTGATGAGCGCGAATATTTGTTCCTGAATCTTGGATGTTTTCTATAAATATTTAAGTATGTATTTCTCTATTTAAGTATGTTTATCATTGTCTAGTACCCATAGTACAGGCCTAGAGCTTAGTTTGGGACTAGGTCAATATGTGTGAGATGGTCCGCGTTTGGTCGCTAATTATATAATTAAAAAAATCAGTTAATAATTAGCGACCCACCCTTGCTTCGCTCCTGGCTAAATTAAATTATAAACCTTCCACTTGAATAACTCTATCTATTAAAAAAACCGCATCAAAATCCGTTGCGTAGTTTTAAAGATTTAAGCATACACAGGGACAGACAGCGGGAAGCAACTTTGTTTAATACTATTTAGTGACTAAATAAAAATACAAATTGACTTGCTTTGATTCTCTATGCCTGGTGATGAAGAGATTGGAGAGCCACTTGCAATTTATAATATAATATAACCAATAACCAAGCGTTCTGGGTTCTGCATCCTTGATGAACCTCTTTTCAAAATGTTCGAGACAAACATTTTCTTAAGTACTCGTAGTTCATTAGAACTGAGATTATGTGTGTTCCATTAGCCACTTTTTGAGTCCTTACTTAGATATGGGACACCGATGTATTTTAACGTCCTGTCGTTTACTAGCACAGTTTTCTACACAGCACCTGTTGTACATCGCGATAAATATCTCGATAGTATATAAGTTTACTCGAACAATGATAAAACAGTAATGAATACAAATGATAAGTTTCAAGAGAGAGCGAGAGCTTTATTTTGGCTAGAATGTTTCAAATATTCGTCAAAACAAATATTACTGTGAGAGAAGGGCTTGGAGGGTGTGAAGAGGGGGTAGCAAATGTCAGCATCTAAATTCGAACCATAGACTCTAATGCCAGTAAATTGATCTTGAACATTACATGCCGTGGACATATCCTTCTTATCTGTGGTGACGGCAACGCAACGCCGTAAGACACTTTAGACCGTAGAGGGAGAATAGAATTCTATACTCTGTTTACGCTTTAGACATACCTTCTAATCTGTGGTAAGACACACGGGTTGGAATCAGCCTCATTCATTCTCCGACGCTACGGATTCGTGACGTCATTGGTACGCTTTGGGAATCACGAGTAAACGTTAATAAAGTATCCTATACAGTTCACTTAACCGAATGATGATACGAAGCGTGAACAGTTTACTTGTTATTGTTGCTTTATCTGTAGATCATTTTTACATTCATTCAACCGTTGCGTTTGACGTTGTCGGGTTATACGATATAAAATTGGTATTAATTCAGTAATATCATAACTTGCTTTGTTACATTTGCTCTCTTCCAGTTCTCACTTCCCATTATCCATATTTCACGTCCACCAATAAGTACTCCACCCAACTCTTCTCTTAAACTCTGTTTGCAACATGCCTTACACGAAATGTGTCGTAAATGTGTGCAAATCAACTGTGGAGCACCAAACATTATTTCGGTTCCCCAGAAACCCAGATTTGCAACGCATCTGGTGTGAACTGCTGGCGCCGCACGCTAGCAATTTAAAATCAAAAAGTGCAGCGTCCCTGCAAAACCTAAAAGTTTGTTTTTTACATTTCGAAAAGTGTTATTTAGTGTGTGGAGGGGCAAAGCCCCGAAGGACTCCTTTGGCGTGTCCGACCCTTTTTTCTACAGAAGAGATTTTGTCGGGACAACCGGCCGTGGCTGTAGTACTCCGTAAGGTTTTTCTTCTGTGTATCAACTGTTTAATTCTAATGCCAGCCACACACTCTCGCCGAAGAGCAGTTATGCCATCTCGGGCGAGGCAGATGATTATATGCATTCCCTTTCTATTTTTTTTGAGAAGGAGGACTACTAGGACAAGCCTACCTCACCCAAAATCGGCAAGAGTGTAGCGCTGGTTTAATGGTGTAAGTAGCTTGCAAATTTGGAGGCACTTGCGCAGGTTATATGCATTGTCTAAAACGTTTTAAAACTAAAAATTAAGTCGTTCAGGTAAGTGTAAGATTATCAAGCTACGTTCACAAATCATAATGCATGTGGTATAGTGAACTGATGGTGAAGTGCCAAGAGAACTACTCATCAAGATCCTGCATCTTGGACAGTGACATCGTAGTGTATAAGTATGTGCTGTAGAGTAAGACAAAATAATATTTCAATTTCTAAAACGCAATATAATATTTTAATTAAACTGTATTTAAAACCCACTTAAACACTGCGTGTCAGGAACACAAAACACAATCTTAAGGTGGAGCCATACTATAGGGGTCCATTAGTTCGGACTGTGTGGCCAAGTACAGTTGTTATGCTAAATGTGGACTGTAAATCATGCTCTCAACATGGGTTAAATCGCGACAGTACGTCGTAGCATGACAAACACCGTCCTCATATTTTATTTCTGAACAGGAGTTAGTGGGTTTTTGAAAACGGTTTTATTATTTTATAAAATATATACTATTCATTTTTAGATCACAAAGAAAGCGAAACAGGACGCAAAAGAAAATTATTACCCAGTGAAGGTATGTTATAATAACACAGTGTGATATGAATAAGTGTGCATGGCCCCTGATGGCTAATATCGCTGCATTGATAGGGATCTAAGCAGACCCCTCTTTCCCAGTGGGCACTTTGGGCAAGTGCCCAGGGCCCCGCGATCGATAGGGGCCCCCCTCGAATCAAATACTAAGTTCCTAGTTCCTGTCAGATCATCAAACGATAACCAATATTTATTACAAAAAAAACTTATTTAATTCGAAGAAATCGAACCTAACCCTGATAGCTACTCTAACCGTAACTTTCAGGAAAACTAGTTCCGTCATTTATAGGCAACTTAACTGAAAGAATATCACTATACCAGGTTTATATGCAAGTTATAGTAAAGTTCTATTCAACTTCAAATCAAGAATTGTTTGTCGTCAAGTTGGTTCGAGCTTGAAAATAGCGGGAATTTCCAGAATTGGCCTGCAGGGTCAACCGTTTTTCAGATTTTTGTGATAAATGAAGACTTCTTTATTATTACTTCCGTATATTCTACATAAAAACAATAATTTGACAAATATCCATTCGCAACATAGACAGAGAAGGCATTCGCAACATGACGATTCTTTTCGTACTTAACAAATAAGTGTGGTATGATGGATCCAAATCCTCCTCCTTAATACCTTGAGTTTCCATGGACAAGTTGTGTGGGGATGTCCTTGAGAATTTTTTTCGACGTCTAGGTGAAAATAGCTTGGATATACCGACTGCTCGTAAGCTCCTTCCAAAACAACTCCAGCTGACTACCCAAACCAACTCTCCAACCTAACTAACTGAAATCCACAAGGCCTCCACTTCTTATACTCTCGTTCAACAGCTCTTCCAGCGGTCCGCTACAGCCACGCTACCTGCAACAAAATGAGGACCCGACCGGCCCACTAGGGACTCCTGTTACCGACCGCGATTTCTCTTATTCACTGTAACAAATATGAATGTTTTTATCTTTAGTGCAATCTCTAATGCAACAATATTTAATTATTACTTATCGTATTATTTTATAAATAAAATTCAATAAAAAACACAAAATCCAAACCTATTATTAAAAAATTTAAAAAAGGCGGTTTTTATAAGTTGTATTTGTTTAAAGCCATAGTCACGAGTGAACCGATTTCGAGGAAATTTGGTATGGAGATAACTAAGGTCCCGGGAAGGACACAGGATACTTTTTATCTCGGAAAGTTGGAAATGGATATAAATAATTTCTACGGGAACGGAGTCGCGGGCAACAGCTAGTAATATTATTAATGTCAAAGTGTGATTTTTGTTTATTTGATAGTCCTTTCACGGCTAAGCCACTGAACCGATTTGGATGAAATTTGGTATGGAATTGTCAATTTAAGTTGTGGGGCTCGCCGTCGTCGTTGATCTATACTAATTAGGTATGCTAAGCTACAGTAGCTACTGGCATTATACTAGTTATAACTTGGTCTAGTGAATGCAATTTTACTTTCAATTTTAAAAGACAAAAAACTTAAAAGCGGATAATAAGGACAGAGTTATTGACTGTTTTTGATAAAGATTTTTTAAACCTTCAGCAAGAACTTAACAAATACTATACAATTTTTCAGATGTGGAAACAACTCTTTTATTAAAACAACGTTGTCGAGTGTGGCACGACCACACATACAGTGATGCCTCTAAAACCCTCATCGCGCTGTGTATTAAAGGTTCTAAAGAAATGTACATTATAGTCGGACTATTATATTTAATTTATGACCTCATTGTCGGAATAGAGTCCAACCAACCAAGTTTTGTTCCAAGTTGTATAGTGTAGTTAGCAATAAGATTATTTGTTTCGTAGAAATTAGAATGATATGTATGTATTGTTACGTACGTGGGGGTAGGTAACTGATAGAAATGCACGAACACACCTATAATTAAGAGCTAAACTTTATTAACACACTCACAATAGTTACAAACAATTATCGCACAATAAACTCCGATTATCGCTCGGTTCACTCGTGCGCACTGTTCGCTCTCCAAATAAGGAATGAATCGCCGCAGCAGTCATCATGACCATCTCACACCCCACCTCGCGAAGCGGCGGCGGCGGGGGTGCCTTAAGGGCATAGCCCTTTAAGGCGGCGGCTTACGCGGTCCGTAGCGACGGACCGGTCTTGGGTGTTTATTAGTGCCTTTTCCGGCCCGGTGACCTGGTGACCCTTATGTTCGGTGTGGTGCAACACATGACCCCGTCGTACCTCTTTAAAAAGATCCAGTGGTCCAGTAATGTACGCAGATTTAAAGCTAGGGCTATTGTGCCGCTGCACCGAACCGCGGCGTTTCGGGATAGTTTCAAGTTCGCGGCGTCCAAGTGCTGGAATGATATCCCCCCTCCAATCCAAGGAGCGCTATTTGCTGACGCTTCAAAAATTATAATTTCCCAATCAGCACTTTTTTGCTAATTATGTTTCTGTAAGGTATTTGCATGTAGTTTTGGTACTTATCTATTTAGTCACTTAACCTATAAGTATTTGTTTAACAGTAGTTTAATAGTGGTTTTTTTTTCCTTTATTATATTTATTAGTTTGGCGTACCGTCCGTCTGTCACAAACGGAGCTGGCTGAAAATCAGCGCTGTAGGTGTTGAGCGCCTCAGCATTATGCTGAGCCAGTGTCCGATTCACTGCCGCTAAGACACTCACTACTCACTCACTTTTTTTATTGCTGTTTTCTGTTTTTACTTTTTTCTGTATGTCTCATGTGTGCAGTGAATAAATGTATTTTTCTTTATGTATGAAGGTAAACACTGATATGATGGTGATGATAGTGGTAATGATGATACTAACTTTGTGTTGATGATGGTGTCGGTGATGATGATACGAAGATGATTGATATTCAATTGTCATCTACCATTTTACGCGGCAACTTATTTTATAATTGAACAGCTAGTCTTAACATTTAAACTTAACTAGGTAATGGTTAGCTAAATAATGCTCGTGTTTCTGTTTTACAGAACCGACTTGTAATACTAGGTCAATGCTGATGACCACGGGCAGTTCAGGCGACGGTAACTACTATATCATACATACTTGTATATTGAAATGGGTTTACAACTGTTATCAGGGCTCAGTGGAACTAGGTAATGGTTAGCTAAATAATGCTCGTGTTTCTGTTTTACAGAACCGACTTGTAATACTAGGTCAATGATGATGACCACGGGCAGTTCAGGCGACGGTAACTACTATATCATACATACTTGCATATTGAAATGGGTTTGCAACTGTTATCAGGGCTCAGTGGAACTAGGTAATGGTTAGCTAAATAATGCTCGTGTTTCTGTTTTACAGAACCGACTTGTAATACTAGGTCAATGATGATGACCACGGGCAGTTCAGGCGACGGTAACTACTATATCATACATACTTGTATATAGAAATGGGTTTGCAACTGTTATTAGGGCTCAGTGGAACTAGGTAATGGTGAGCTAAATAATGCTCGTGTTTCTGTTTTATAGAACCGACTTGTAATACTAGGTCAATGATGATGACCACGGGCAGTTCAGGCGACGGTAACTACTATATCATACATACTTGTATATTGAAATGGGTTTGCAACTGTTATCAGGGCTCAGTGGAACTAGGTAATGGTTAGCTAAATAATGCTCGTGTTTCTGTTTTACAGAACCGACTTGTAATACTAGGTCAATGATGATGACCACGGGCAGTTCAGGCGACGGTAACTACTATATCATACATACTTGTATATTGAAATGGGTTTGCAACTGTTATCAGGGCTCAGTGGAACTAGGTAATGGTTAGCTAAATAATGCTCGTGTTTCTGTTTTACAGAACCGACTTGTAATACTAGGTCAATGCTGATGACCACGGGCAGTTCAGGCGACGGTAACTACTATATCATACATACTTGTATATTGAAATGGGTTTACAACTGTTATCAGGGCTCAGTGGAACTAGGTAATGGTTAGCTAAATAATGCTCGTGTTTCTGTTTTACAGAACCGACTTGTAATACTAGGTCAATGATGATGACCACGGGCAGTTCAGGCGACGGTAACTACTATATCATACATACTTGTATATTGAAATGGGTTTGCAACTGTTATCAGGGCTCAGTGGAACTAGGTAATGGTTAGCTAAATAATGCTCGTGTTTCTGTTTTACAGAACCGACTTGTAATACTAGGTCAACGATGATGAATACGGGCAGTTCAGGCAACGGTAACTAACTCAATCTGTCTATCTGTTTGTTACGCTTTCACGGATAAACCGATGAGTCGGTTTAGATTAAATTTGGTATGGAGGTAGTTTTGAGTCTCGGGGAAGGACATTGAGCTAGTATTATATGTTGCCAAGTAGCAAAGTGGTAACATTTAGAAAATAGTTGTTAAGTTGTAATAGGTGCGGACGATTGATTTAATGGATTATTTCTTATTAATTACGGTTTATATCAATTTCAGGATTCAAACCATCAAAAAGAATCAGACTTGCAAAAAGTATTAAAACTTTGTCGCCGGAGTGCAGTAAAATGTACCTTAAGTGCAGAGAGTTGATTAAAAGAAATCATCGCCTTCAGGACTCTTACGCAAGCCGATTGGCGAAGGCTAAGAAGTTAAATGACAACAGTTCATTTCATAAAATGCTAGAGAAAATGACTCCTCAAGCTCAAACTTTTTTGAATATGCAGGTTTCGCAAATTAATCGACATGTGAAGAGACGGCGTTTCAATGTCGATGAAAAACTACTTGCCCTTTCAATATCTCGTCAAAGTCCCAAGGGCTATAATTTTTTAAGAAAATTATTTGTATTACCTTCAAGAAGAATTTTAAATAAATTTGTACAACATATTAAAATAAACCCGGGAATAAACCTTAAAATATTTGAGCACCTAAAAGAGTCGGTAAAACACTGGAGACAACAAAAAAAATATTGTTCGGTCGTTTTTGACGAAATGTCAATTAGTCCTTTTTTAAAGTTCG
Organism: Acleris holmiana; assembly: GCA_949316455.1. Classification (NCBI taxonomy): domain Eukaryota; kingdom Metazoa; phylum Arthropoda; class Insecta; order Lepidoptera; family Tortricidae; genus Acleris; species Acleris holmiana. The sequence goes on along the minus strand of OX438762.1, from coordinate 38,296,685 downwards.
TCGAATCCGAGGACAAAATAGACGGGTTCGTCGATTTCGGCGATAACCCACAATGCAAATTTGCTGACCATGTCCTCTTATTCATGGTAAGAGGAATCTGCAGCACCTGGAGACAAAGTATAGCGTATTACTTTTGTGAGGGAAGTACATCTTACTCAAAAATGAAAAATATTTTAAGTGACATAGTATCTGCTGTGGCAGAGTGTGGCCTGATACCAATGGCATTAATTTGCGACCAAGGTTCCACATTCCAGAGAGCGGTAAAAAGTTTTCAAAATGATACCAGGAGGCAACAAATTATTAATAATGAACATCTAGGTAAGTTTATAAAATTCCGACGTAGTGCGTGGCAAACACGCATCCATTCCGTGCTATATACAACTTAAATAGGGTTGGGATGGTTTTATTCTGTGGAATTTTGATGATGAATATCTGTACTTTTTCACGTCTTTGTGTTGAAGTTGCGGGCCAAAAGACACTTGGGTCCAAAAAAGGCAAAATTAGGGAAACCGTCTTTTTGACGGCCTTTCCAAACTTTCATTGCTCAACCGTTTCGAATTCTTGAATCACTTGTTACAGATGGTCGTCTCGTTATAAACGGACACAAATTAAATATCGTTTATGATCCGCCACACCTTATAAAAGGTATAAGAAATAATTATCTGACCAAAAACTTGGTATTTAAAGGAAAGATAACCAAATGGTCAGATATTGTAGAGGTTTACAAAGAAGATTGTGCCATTGGGGAAGTCCGTACCCTAAAACATATCACCGACGAGCACATCATCCCTGAAAAAGTGTGTAATACCATTGTTAATCACACTACCACTTTTATAAACAGGAATAATCAATGTACTTCGACCCATCGAGAATGACCTAGCAATTGATGTTTACGATTTATTCTCAGGGCGTTCTTGGTGCTCTCGATACCGTCATTAAGGTTGCTAACGATGACTTGGCTCAGTTGGCTCACACATTTGAATGGTGCAACAGTTACAATTAAAAAGTTAACCCAGGGAAAACTCAAAGTTATAATACTATCGGTAGCCCAAAGTTAATCTGTAGAATCGACTACGCTAAAGTTCCATCAGTGTACATCGGTATTGAAACTGCACAGTTGCTTAAATGTTTTACGTATTTTTGGGTCATGCTATTTCTTTCACTCTTACTGTAAAATTCTTCAAAGGCCCATATGGTTCCTGAAACGTCTAAAAATGACCTAAACCCAAAAGAAGCTAAGCAAGGAAGTGTTTAAGAAGGTTTTTATATTTTACAGATAAAGAAAATGAAAGTGCGCAACTGCACCCAAGCGTTAAGCGAACGGGTATGTGCGTCGATGAAATTCTTTGTGAGACTAAGTAAGTACTTACTAACAAGGCAGTACCTTTTGAATTTCCTAATTTTTGTCTACTAAGGTTTAGTTTACTAGATAGTTGAGCGACTACAACGAAGAATATTGACTTGTTGAAATATGACTATGACTATACCGCGGCGTTGCTTGCGACCACAGAACTATATCGAGATAGAAGGAAAGAGTGTATGTACCTCGCGTGGCGAAACGACGACTAAAACATCGCCGTTGCTGGCCGCGATGCTCAGTCCGCTCTCGACCGCATTCCGCGTGTGACGTTCGATTAGAAAAATAAAATGGCCCCTTGCTCGATAAAAACGTGTACAAACACCACAAAAAAAGTTGGAGCTGTAAATAACGATATTTCCTTTCATCGGTAAATACTCTTTGCCCTAAAATATCTGTTATTATTTTTAAAACAATTTATTTTGTTGCTCAGTATTAATTTCACATAAACAGTTGCGGTCGACTCTGTGTCAAGTGCTACTTTTCCATTGCGACTTTAATTTAACGCGCCAGACATGGCGTGCATTGAAAACCAGCAACGAATATAAAACAATCCAAACTGTCGAGCACACAAGTGCGACGCGTTCAAGGTTTTAATTCTCATTTTCTGTCAAAAGTAAAATAATAGTGTTGTACCCTGCGATTTCCAATGCCGATTTCATAGTCGATTAAAAAATGATAATAATTATAGTTATATCGATAATTTTAAAATATAGTTACTGTATTGCAAATTTGTTTAAGTTTTCCGAAAGATCCTCTTGTAAAAAATAAATGGATTGAATTGGTCGCAAAAACTGGTTTCCTACAAAACACAGCCAGATTTGTTCCATGTATTTCCACGAAGATACCCTGTACTGGCCACTCAAAGTTTCGGCGAATAATCAGTACAGCTTATCCAACTATTATAGATGTACATCAGATTTATACGTCACAATATTATTGTGCATAAAGTGCTTATTTTTAACAGAAAGAGGTTAACCGATTTTGTTGCGGTTTTCAGAAAAGTATTTGTTACACTTAGGAGGTTTTGATATTCTAACCGATTTAAAAAAAGATGTTCTCAGTTTTATCCATTACCTATGTATTTATCACGCGTTTGGCTGAACCGATTTTGATGCGGTTTTCAGGAAAGTATTTGTTATACTTACGAGAAGGTTTTGGTTTTTTAATCGACTTCTATAAAAAGAAGTTCTCTGTTTGACCCGTATGTATGTATGTTTGTCTACGATTATCTCGCGTTTGGCTGGACTTAAAAAAAGAGGTTCTCAGTTTAACTTTTTTTACGCATTGCGATCGTTGACACGATTGGAAACGATTATGTTTATGTTATGCACATCACTAAAACACTCGCGTGACGTCAAAGTAACTTCGTAAAATGTTACACGCTCGGTTCTCATAGAAATCGACGAACTCTTTCCTTCTATCTCAATATAGTTCTGTGCTTGCGACGCGCTTGAAATAACTTAAATTTTCATATCAATCAAAAAGTGGGACTACGTAACGTACGTATTATAATCACTAAAAAGTATAAAATAAAAAAAAAATGTTTTAAAAATCAAAAAACCGCCTTCAGAAACGCATAAAATAACTTTGAAAGCGGTTTTTTGTTTTTTTAAATACGAGCTAGAGTAATCTGACATATTTGTATATTTAAAATGACTCCAAACATCTTTTGCAAAAGCATAGTCTTTATCAGATACGGTACGGTACTATCACTTAACAAATTGTAAAACTCAGCTTGCTCTGGAAGGAAGGTTGCATTTAGTGAGTCGTACATAAGATTTAACAAACTCATATGGGAAAATGCCTCAAAACAAATTTTTAGTTGAATATCAGTAACATCCTTGGCTATACTCTCCATAAAGTGAGTAGCACAGTCGGGGCCTGTATGCGTACGATACTTCGATAGTTTATCATCGTAAGAACACACACATCTGTACACTTCATGTTCATGTATATTATTTGTATACGATTCAGTCGGGTTGGGGTCACAAGTTTGAAGTGGTTTCACAAAAGCTTCGAAATCTGCATAAATTTAAAAGGCAATTTAAGCTTTCTTTGAAATTGATCAAATACGACTTTATTACTTGGTTGTTCATTATTAAACCCTTTTTTTTTTTCCTAGCTCGGTATTTGTGGAACAATATGAATGCAATCATTTTCTTGGTGCTTTTTTAAATTAAGCTCAGTCGCGAAATACAAAAGACAGCCATTAAACATATGAATAGCATCATTTCGACCAGTGATTTGTTTTTTGAGTAATCGTGACATATTATCGTTTTGGCGCGACGCGATTAAAATTGTAGATGATTTGTATTTTACCAATATATCTTTAGTACAGGCCCATCCATTAAGTAACCGTAATAGTTTTTTTAGTGATTTATTTTTGATACATTGATATTTTTCGCAAATGTATTAAAAAACGTCGTTTGATACACGTGCGGAACCGTCATTTTAACTCGTCCCGAGTCTTGTCCCTCGCCTGCACCTCGGGACTCGTGTAAAATGACATACTTTCCGCACTTGTATTAAAAATGTACTAATTTTACCATGCACTCAGCAGAAAAAAAACCATTTAAGTAATAATATTTTTTTTTTCTTTTTTTTTCCTGAAATTTAATGTATTACGATACAACAACATAACGTTTTTACCGGTATAATATGCTACATTGGACTCATTAGATGGTAAATCTCTACTAGAACGTCATTCAAAATCGTTTTTTCAGGAACCCACATGAGTGGGACGGCGGTTAGCCCGAGCATGGGAGATACGGCTGAGGCTGTTCTGTTTTTCGACCGGTTATTTGACAGCGTGAACGGCTCGCGCGGCGGTCGCGCACCTGGCAAGATGCGAGGCCCCGTAATGGAAGTTCGCGGCCAATCGACACACGTCGCGTTTTGGCGCGATGCGATTAAAATTCTAAAGGATTTGTATTTTACCAATATATCTTCAGTACAGGCTCATCCATTAAGTAATTGCAAAAAAATACAGGTTCCTAGTGTACAAAACTGGATCACCACTCTGGAAAGTTTAATCCAAATTTGGACGGACTTAAAAGATGCTGGTGTGAATTTTTTTTACACTAGGAATCTAAATCAAGATCCCATTGAAAACATGTTTGGTCGAATTAGAGCATTAAATTACCGAAATAACCGTCCGGACGTTTTTTCGTTTAAGTGCGCATTCAAATCATTAATATTAAATGACATTCTGGCACCACATTCTACCAGTTTTAACTGTGAAGATGATTCGGGCCAAACTCTAGTAGATAGTAGTAAATTTTTTTTAGAACTTTACACTGCTTATCCAATATCTGTTTCAGGTAAAACTGCTTCTCCCGAGGGTTCGTCAACCGCATTTACCAGCGCGCAAGCCGTGCCTTTGAGAACACCTTCTCTATTCCATCAGGCCCGGCGCGAGCGTATTTCAACCCAAGTATCAGCATATGCGGCTGGTTACGTTTCGAGACGACTTGCCAGTCAGTTTAAATGTGCAAATTGTCGCAAGACATTTTTAACCACAGAGCATGGTGATATTCACAACTTTATCTCTGCTCGAGAGCGTGAATACCTAAAAGGCAAAAATTTAAAATATCCAACAGTAAAATTAATTTTACTTTTTAAAAAATTGGTAGAGATTATCAATCAACACCTTAATGAATCCGCTCATAATAGGGATATAGTAAAAAATATCCAAGCCAAATTTTTAAATGAATCAGTTGTTGATTGGTTCGGATGTGAGGAACACCGAACTGACGCATTATGTTTTTTCACAAAAATTGTTTGTAGAATACAAATTCACAATTTCATTCATTCTATCAATAATATTTTAAGGGGTTCCTATTTGGAAAGACTAAGACCACCATTCCCAAAAATGCAAGCTATGGCACTAGAAAAATACAAGAGGTCACCAAAATTCAAAAAATCATCTTCGTCTCATAAAATATAAGAGATAAAATATAATATAATTCAATTTACGTCCTATTTCTATTCTGCTTCTTTTTAACCGACTTCAAAAAGGGAGAGGTTCTCAATTCATCGGGTTTTTTATTTTTGTATGTTCCCCAATTATTCAACGACCGCTGGACCGACTTTTTCGATTTTGAAAAATATATTTTTCGTTTTAGTGGTGTGATGATGGGATCTTGATGAAATTGAGGGAACTCTTTAATTATTATAGGAATACATGTAGCGATTTCAGTATTTTCAGTGACAGTTCCAGCATTTGCATTCAATATGTATTATTTGGTGAAGTAGAATTGATGATGAAGGCCACTGATGGCCTCCAGAATTCCTCAACGGTACCTTTTTCAAGGGAGGCGATAAGATGTCTCCATTAAGATAGCTGAGAGACTATAACTAAGTACATTCAAATGGTTTAAACATATGACAATGACTTTCCAGCGACGTTGCTTGTTTCTTATTAATTAATATTCAGTCAGGCTATGAGGTAACTTATAGGTATAGTAATTCGGGATCCCTTTGACTGCCATACATTTATTGTTTCGATTATTGAAAGTCGGACATTTGTACCCATATCATTTGTGTTCATAACTATCGGAAGTCATGTTTTTAAAATGAGTCGGAAAAATTCAGTAAACACCTTCAAGTAGTGAAGTAGGATATAAAGGGATAAACCCACATTTAGTAGTCGTGCCATAGGCACGAGCATTCGATGGACATTCACAAGCTGCAGTGAGCTGACCAAGGACACTGTGGCTCAAGACATAGTGTGCTGGGACCACTCCACCAGTTTGCCGACCTGGGTCTACATCGAGCTGATCGTCCACGAAGGAAAGTTTTCTTCAGAGCAAGGTTTGTGGACATAATGTACGAACAATACTGGGTGATTTTGGGGTCATGATCCGGAATGGCCAAAAGGGAATAATATGGTCATACTGAACAACTTTTCTGGTGGGACCAACCACGAAATCGCCAAAAAAAACTGCTGTTCCATACATTAACGGTGAATTAATTGAGAGTTCATGTATGGAACAGCTGTTTTTTTTTTGACGACCCCAAAATCACCCAGTATAATCAATTTAAAGATTTTTTTAGAGTACCCCCCAACACGTAAAATGTTTTTTGTTTCTCGTTTACCCTGTAGTGTGGGGTGTCGTTGGATAGGTCTTTGAAAAATATTACGAGTTTGTGTAAACAGTTTTTTGATTAAGTAATCCGTTTTTGAAATAAGAAATTTTTACTAAACTCAACTTTTTTTAGTCAAGTAGTCATCATTTTCTCTTACGAATAAACAATTTTCTAGAATATAAATACATGTCAGAGTAAGTATTTTGATAGTTTTATAAACAGTCCTTAATGATTCTATATTTCCAAGCTTATAAATAGTTCGTAGGCATTTCTTTTGCAGTATGAATGCGGATTGTACATTTACTGAATTACCCCAGATTTTACAAAGCTTTTGATAGCGTGGATCATACGTCTCTTATCTCACTTAGATCGTGAAAAAGAGTGTTAAAGTACCGTTAAGTCATATTTCACGCTTTAATAATTAAAACTGACTAAAGACATTACAGAATTACATCTTGGTAATACTATAAAGTCTTTACTAGTAAGAATAATATTACTTATTCATTATTTTCAAGGGATAACCAGTGACAGCGCACCTCCACGTCGCTAAAAGAAGATTGTGAAGATAAGCAAGCCCAGCATTGAAATACTCTCGGTCTATAAATTAAATTAATGGTATGTATCTTTGTATCTGACTTTGTACTTTCTTTTATTACTTTTTCATAATCATACTTATGATACATAAACAAAGCCAGTCTATCTCTGAGGAGTATTTTATAGAAATTGCTTCAGAAATTTACTAACGTAGAAAAGAAGTTGCGTAGAAAGAGTAAAATGTGGATAATTGTTCGTGGTTTATTTTTTAACAAAAATAGTATTTTTCTGTGCAACGTTAATGGGATTCTCAAATCCATTATACTTAGCTGTTAAGATGGTCAAAATGCGGTTGCTGTTAATTTTTATCAATAACTTAAATAACTTTAAACAGTATAAAATCGTTGAACGTGCATGGGTAAAAAATTATAGGTCTGTATATCCTCCAGAGACCAGGTTTCGTTTAATCATCGATTAAAAGTGCATTTAGTTAGCGAGATATGTTTGAATACCTATGCGCTTTTATGTTTACGAATAAACATCTCCCTTTCTCATCGATTCAGTTAAACTTATGAATTGTTGCATACATTAAACTCAAGTTTTTTTACAATTTCAGAATCAACGGGCGTGGCTCTTGGTATCTACGAGTGGTCAGCGCAACACATTCATAGAATTACTTAGTTTTAAATCCCTCGTTAAAATTTGATGACCTTCACGAGTTTATCGAGGTTAATCTTTACGTAGGTATTTAGTTTATGGGGTAGGGTGATCGAACCAGTAATGGATAAGGTCCAGTGATGGACACTTGACTCTTATTTTACAGACAATAAAGGTTATTCATTTGTTTTGCAACAATCAATTTATAACCTTATGATCTTTGCATTAAGAGTAAAGTGTCCATTATTGGTGCCTATCAGCTTAAAGTGTCCAACACTGGTGCGATCACCCTATTAAGCATTGCGCACTTTCTCCTCTGTAAATTTTAAGATCAATATATCTTGCGCGTTTGAAAAAACTACATCTTTAAATCCTTATAAGATCACTTTGTTGTCTGTCTACCTGTCCATTTGTCTGTATGGCTGTCAACACCCTTTTTCTCTAAAATTATTAAAGTTGTCGGTCTGTAATTCGGATTTTTGGTAGTATCAATTGAATGGTTTAGTTATTTTCTGTATATACGTACAATTCTAGTGTTGTGTTATGTAAATAATTTGAAGTAGAATCAGACGTATTTTTTCCCAATTTGAGAAAAATAGGACATTATTAGGCTTATTGTAAAAAAATATTTTAAAGAGACTTTTAAAAATAATAATAAATCATTTATTTCGAGTAAGTATTACAACTCATATAGGTATTGTTAATATTTGCTTAAACCTACACCTTTAAATGAAGACTAATGTTTTGTGGAATGACATATATGCTAAAAGCAAGCTTACCAACATACATTAGAAGAAAACATGGATTGATTTGGAAAATACCTGTTTTTTACATCTTCTGCGAGAAGGGGGTCAAAAGGACTTCCAACCAACGGCTTTACAAAGCGGTTCTAGAAAATATCCTTTCTCAAACATTACCCGAAGATTACTTAAGGGATTGTTTCCAATCATGGCCGGTGACTGCCCTTGGAAAGTGACCTAGTGGTTGTTTAAATTGATTTGCTTGAAGTTTCTTGATTGCCGCGAAACATGGTATACGAAAAATAAGAAAATAGGACGACTTAATACAATGAGATGAAGAAGAGTTGACGGAATGGATAACCTACCCAGTATTATTGATCATCTTCCAAAAATCCTGCGAAGAATGCGGTAGGATGCTACAAAAGACACTTCATGAAGATACAGCATTGGCTCTCATTAGGTAAATATCTGGATTTGTCCAAATGGATGGCATTGATAACCATTTTTTTCTATTCCGGGAACTCTTTGATGATTTTCTTACCACAAGCTGCCACAAGACAGTACTATCCGAAGAATGATGATATTGAATTAACCGAAGAGGATGCCAGCGTAAACCTAATGAAATTTGACAGCTCAGAAATTGATTTGGAAAATAACTGTTTTTTTTTACATCTTCTGCGAGAAGGGGGTCAAAAGGACTTCCAACCAACGGCTTTACAAAGCGGTTCTAGAAAATATCCTTTCTCAAATATTACCCGAAGATTACTTAAGAGGATTTTACTTAAGGGATTGTTTTCAATCATGGCCGGTGACTGCCCTTGGAAAGTGACCTAGTGGTTGTTTAAATGGATTTTCTTGAAGTTTCTTGATTGCCGCGAAACATGGTATACGAAAAATAAGAAAATAGGACGACTTAATACAATGAGATGAAGAAGAGTTGACGGAATGGATAACCTACCCAGTATTATTGATCATCTTCCAAAAATCCTGCGAAGAATGCGGTAGGATGCTACAAAAGACACTTCATGAAGATACAGCATTGGCTCTTATTATATTGGCGCTTATGGCATTGATAACCATTTTTTTCTATTCCGGAAACTCTTTGATGATTTTCTTACCACAAGCTGCCACAAGACAGTACTATCCGAAGAATGATGATATTGAATTAACCGAAGAGGATGCCAGCGTAAACCTAATGAAATTTGACAGCTCAGAAATTGATTTGGAAGGTAGGTAGGATGCTACAAAAGACACTTCATGATGATACAGCATTGGCTCTCATTAGGTAAATTTCTGGATTTGTCCAAATGGATGGCATTGATAACCATTTTTTTCTATTCCGGAAACTCTTTGATGATTTTCTTACCACAAGCTGCCACAAGACAGTACTATCCGAAGAATGATGATATTGAATTAACCGAAGAGGATGCCAGCGAAAAGCTAATTAAATTTGACAGCTCAGAAACTTCTACGTATTGTTGGTGTTATTGACTCAGTGTGTTGTGATTTGTGGGGTGAAGTGGGGTTTTAACGGATATTAATGGCATGTGAGACTGTAAGTGTAGAATTAAATAATATTTTTGAGTGAAAAAACCTAAGGCCTTCTTCTTGGCCATGAATCGGTAGGTTTGTGTCTAAACAATAACGTATTTAAAACTTTTATACGCGTTAATAAGTTAATGCTATCCTTTAACCCTGATTTCTTGACAAGTTTTTCGAAGCACATTACGATTACTTACTTAAATGAGTAAATTAAATACCAACGGATAAGAGTGATAATTGCTAAGGATGGAAATGGTCATCTTGCTATTGATAACCTATCGCTATAACCTAATATTTAAAGTATTAATAAAACACCATCTTATTGTGACACAGCATGAATATGTCCTATTTTTTTCAAATTTGGGTCCACAGTATAGCAGACTTGTACATACGCAATTAAATTCCGTTTCTAGGTTATAAAATAAATTTTATATCATTCTTTCTTATATGTTGTATCATTTAAATACGAGTTCTTCTTTAAAAGACTTACTATAAAATTACTTGCGGCGCTTGTTCTCACAATGGTCGACTTTTGAGAAGCGCTGGTAGACTTGTGACATAAAATTAGCTACAGGCTTACATAATTGCAAAATAAATATTTTAAATCTAATTTGGTCTATAATTTCTACGTTTTTATATTTTCAATCCATGAAGACGCGCACCCAGCTACTTAATTTGACGCCACACAGTAATACAATCTTTCAGCAGTAAATATTTATAGATATGGCACGAATCTTTGTGGATTGCAAACACTATTTTTGCGACAGTTAAGTGTACTTTCCTTTTAAAGAATTTGATTCAATGCATCAGCTTTGTGTCGAAAATGTACCTACTTAAAATATGTAACTCCATTAAAACAGTGCAAAAAATTTCTTAACACAAAATGTTTAGCATACACCATTTGCTGAAGTTCATTCTTGAATTGAACGAGATTAACTAATTCGCTCTTTTATCAACAATGAGAGTGGAGAAGTTAATCTCGTTCAATTCAAGAATGAACTTCGGTCTGAATTAATTTGCCGCCATTTTCCAGTTTTTTTTTTTTTTTTTTGCATACTAGCGCCACTGCTCCCACCCTGCGGTGAGTTATTCAACTACTACTAACGTAATGTCAGTTCTAAGTTTGATTCCTATCTGTCTTTAGACATACCTTCTAATCTGTGGTAAGACATACCCTTCTAATCTGTGGGCGTAACCTATGGGTATCTCGAAAATAATAAGAGAAGATAAAGAGTAACCCTGAATGTGAGAAATTGTGAGCTACAAATATTTCATGATGGACCTGGCTAAATCGCTGTTTAGTTCGCGTGATCATGACGGTTACGTCGGTCGAGAAGATCACGAGAGAAAAATCAGTTTATCTTTAGCAGATGATGACCCTGATGATGTGATCGATCCGATGCGTGGCTTAAACGTTGCCGATGAACTGTTCCCGATACCTGGGGGACCATTCTCCGCGCTCACGCCCAGCATGGTGCCGCAAGACATATTGGTTAAGTTAGCACAACCAGAAGTGGAGGGCCACGGCCATGGACTTCCCAACTACAGATTTGATGAATTTGGTTTCTGTGTTGATGAGGAAGAAGAATCGGCGTCAAGTTCAAACAAATTTGTTCCAAATAAATTTGTAGAAGATGATCAACATCATCTTCAATGGGAGTTTTATAGCAAAGAAATCAGTTTTGCTGAAGTTGAAGGCAAACTGGAAAAGACAGAAAAATTACAGGGAATGGTTAAAGATGGAGTCCCCCACTCTCTTCGTCCACAAGTCTGGATGAATTTATGTGGTGCCAATAAAAAAAGAAATTCAACTGAAATCACATATCATGAAATTGTAAGAGCATCTAGTGATGATGGGCTTGTCACCAGTAAACAAATTGAAAAAGATTTGGTACAAATACTACCAAATAATGTATGCTTTTCACACCCAACTAGCACAGGGGTACCAAGATTACGTAGAATTCTGCAAGCATTAGCATGGCTTTATCCTGATATAGGGTATTGTCAGGGGACAGGAATGATTGCTGCTTCACTTCTGCTGCTAATGGAAGAAGAGGATGCCTTTTGGATTATGTGTACTACTGTGGAAGATTTGCTACCGGCTTCATATTATTCTTCAACATTAATCGGCATACAAGCGGATCAAAAAGTTTTAAGGAGTCTCATCTCCACATACTTGCCTGGAATTGACCAAGTCTTAAATGCCCATGACATTGAGCTCTCACTAATAACAATGCATTGGTTTTTGACATTATATGCTAATGTTGTTCATATAAAAATTTTACTAAGAATTTGGGATCTTTTCTTCCTAGATGGTTCAATTGTACTTTTTAAAGTTAATTTAGCCATGTTGAAAATAAAAGAAAATCGCTTTACCGAAATATCAAACTCAGCACAAATTTTTAATGCATTATCTGATATACCTGGTGAAATAAATGATGTAGATATTCTTATAAGAACTATAGATGAAGTCTGTGGTGACACTTTAAGCCCAGCATTAATAGAAACTCATAGAAGAAGGCATCTTGCATATTTAATGGCTGATCAGGGAGCGCTAGTTGGCAACCCCAGTGAAGTCCCTAATTTACCGAAACAGCAGCTGCATAGACGTCAGTTAAAGAGGAATAAATCTGTAATTCAAACTATTCTTTTTGGGGATGACTGCAATAATGAGGATGCAGTTTCTAAGAATGTAAAGCAAACAGAAATATTAGTTGACCTTAGGGAAGCAATATTACAAGTTGCTCGCCATTTCCTTGCCCTAGAACCACAATTAGCATCTGAAATTCAACTCACTGCTGATTACACTATGCAAAGCCATGCTGCAGACCGTGAGAGATATGTAAATGTATCTAGAAGTAAAAGGCGAAGGGCTAAAGCATTATTAGATTTTGAGAGAAGAGATGGGGATGAGCTGGGCTTCAGAAAAAATGATGTTATTGAAGTTATAAGCTCGAGAGATGAGCATTGTTGGATTGGAGAACTGAATGGTTTACGAGGTTGGTTCCCAGCTAGATTTGTCAAGTTATTGGATGAAAAAGGAGTCAAGTATAGTAGAGCTGGGGATGATTCAGTGACAGAGAAAGCAGCCCACTTGGTGAGGGGAGTTTTAGCTCCTGCATTTAAAAGAGTCCTATTACATGGTATAAAGCGGCCAAGCTTTCTAGACGGGCCGTGCCATCCTTGGTTATTCATTGAGGAAGCCTCATCTCGTGAAGTTGAAAAAGATTTTAATTCTGTTTACAGTAGATTAGTATTATGTAAAACTTATCGTTTAGATGAAGATGGGAAGGTGTTAACACCAGAGGAATTACTGTATAGATGTGTGCAAGCTATCAATTTATCACATGACAATGCTCATGCACAAATGGATGTAAAATTGCGCACCCTAATTTGTATGGGGTTAAATGAAGAAGCATTACACTTGTGGTTAGAAGTCCTTTGTTCGTGTGTAGACATTGTGCAGAAATGGTACCATCCATGGTCTTTTATAAATTCTCCTGGCTGGGTTCAAATTAAGTGTGAACTACGGATACTATCACAATTTGGGTTTAACTTAAATCCAGATTGGGAATTACCACTTAAAAAGGACACACACAATCAACCACTTAAAGAAGGTGTAAGAGACATGTTAGTTAAGCACCACTTATTTTCTTGGGATCTTTAAACCTATGTGCATTTCTTCATACCTTTAAGGGCCGATTTCACCAATAAAATTAAACTCAATTTACGATAAACTCAGTACTTGTGTTTAACTGAGATTAAAGCGTAGGTTTGCATTGCAAAAGTTGAGTTTTATTGAACTAGGTTTTGAATATGAATGGTGAAATCGGCCCTAAGTTAACACACTATTTTGGTGGAATCTAAGGACTACTTATGTGTATCATACAAGTATGCAATTAATGAGTATTTTTTTGTAATAATTACATTTGAGGGTGTTTGGTAAATCAAAAGTTACTGTATGAGAAAATTATATTAAATTCATTTAACAAACAAATATATGCGAAAGCCTATCTTCTATCTTATATACAGGTGTCTCATTTAAATCGGTCATAAGGGAAATTCTGAAACTTTAAATGAATAAAATGCATTGTTTTCACAAAGTACAGTTCTTTGTATGTCTTATAGTTTCAGAATTTCCCATAATGACTGATTTAAATGTGACACCCTGTACATTTATAAAAATGAATCCCTTTTTCCCTTGTAGACCAGCGGCTGAACAAAAATAGGGTTTGACAAGATTAAAGTTGGTTCTTTTTTGATATGTCATTGGAGGCGTGTTAAATAATTATTATCTAATAAGTTGTAAATTTTTAGTAGGGGGTTTTGGCTATATTGAGGTTTTTTTAATTTTTTTTGCCAAAAACTCCGTAAATATAAACTTAGAGTTTAAAAAAACTGTAGCATATCGTAAAACACTTTGATTCATTTACAATATTCCGAATTTAGAAGTCTGGAACACCTGCATTCTGATTAACGAAAAATTGCTAATTATTTTGTAGATAAATAAAGAATTAGAGTAGCTGATATTGCAAAATTAGGATATGATTGATCAACTTAATATACTAGAAAAATGTTAGAAATGTAGTCTATCGGCATTTCTAGATATTCATTGCTAGTGAAGCAGTAAAGCCAATAATAATAAGCAGTCGAGACAATGATATCGGTCACCAATCAAAAGATTATTAATATAAAATCACGGCAACACGAAATACTGATACGTAAGCACTCCGTGCGTTAAATAGGCACGCAAGTAGGGCTAGCGCCACACTTGGCGGAAATTCTGTCGCGGAACTTCGGAACGCCAGTACATGTTATTGCATATAAATTACAAATAGCGGGCACACTACGCGGAAGATCGGTCGTTCCGTCGCGGACGATCGGTTGCTCCGGGCGGAGAGCTCGCTCTCAGCGTCTGCTGCGTCCTCCGCGCACCGATTTTCCGTCGGCGGTATTTGTATGTATCGATCGCGCCACATTCGGACTCGCGGCGACGGCGCACGCACAGGATGTTCGACACTGAATAATTTATTATCGAAGTGCAAAATATTGTTTGCCTTTGGGACTCTAGAGAAAAGCCGGATAGAACGGCAAAGAAACGAGCATGGGAAGAGATAGCAAAAATATTTAACGACAATTCGGATAGTGAAATAGAAACAAAACAGCAAGAACTTGGTGAGTTTATCACTATTAATTTGCCATAGGTATAGGTTAGGTATTATAAGTGGGATTAAGTAGATGGATAATAAAACAACAATATGCTATGCTATACAATAGCATGCATGTAGAAATTGGAACTATATAATTAATAACAACTATATCAATCACCCTACCTAAATAAAGTTATGTTGCCACTCTAGTTTACCTTCTTCCATAAAATGTTTTTTTAAATAATTCTCTCGTATTTATGGCACTAGAGTCTAGATGTATTACAGTTTGATAATGTAGGTAGATCACAAGTTAACAATTCGTCGCTGTAGTTCAAACCGTATCGTCTCCGTACAAAGTTATGTTATGAAGAACACATGTTGTTTTTACTATATCTGTAGCAAAATCGGGATCAGTATGGCCGTATGGTGAACTCTCCCCCTGTTGGTCAATATGCCGAAAGTACATTCCACATACCGCCTTGCACGAGATAGGCGGTAGTTAAAACTATGTTTTTATATGACTAATGTTTTATTGGGGTAGGGTCGCATAACATGTTTATGTAAAGCGAAAGCCTCGTCAGCTACCAGTACAAATGGTAGTGCTGGGCCGGTAGTACCGGGGAGTATTTTATTATCCGGTAGGTCTAACATGTCATGGTAAAGTTTCTGTCCGAAATTTGAACTTCTAAATAGATTACTACCTATCAGCTTGATTTCCAAAAGATCCAAAATCGATAGAAATAAAGCAATAATTAGAATCTGCGACTGCCATAAAAACAATTGAAAAATACTTTTTATAGTTAAAATAGTTCTGTTAGATCCGCTGTTGTGAGGGTTAATTATTCTTAATGTTTACCATCCAAGGCTCCTAAACAGTTTGGAAAATTTGCGTATTTATAAGTCTTCTGCCACTTTTAACGATTCCTTACTTGGCTCGGGCATTTCAAGTGGTTGCAGTAGGTACTTTCCAAATTACTTTACAAGTTTATTTTATTATATCCGCAACAGTCGATCGTCCCATCAAAAAATGGTGAGATAAAGTGTTAAAATTCATTCCGGTTGACAAATACCTGAAACAAAAAAACGTTTAACTAAGTGATATCTACAAATACAGAGTAACAAAATTTGGAAATAATGTCTGATTCTCCGGCTCAAATAGAGCAAGTTTTGGTACGTACGGTAATTTTTTTTCTATTTTTTTATTTTTGTGTTAGGTAAACGTACCAATCTTGGACAGTGCTCCAATGATGGACATTATAAATTAAAACTCTTTATTAGTTACTTTTACCCCGTAGTCAAACCCACCCCATTTGATTATGTCACCCAATGACCCCGTGTGTGTCGGGTGGGGGTAAATGTAACTTATGTTTATTTTTGTTCCTATTGTCCATCATTATAGCACTGTTCAAGATTGGCATTTTAATTATTTGGAAAACCAAACCAGTTCGTATGAAAGAGCGCAATTATTTTTTATAGATCTACCGCACCAAAAATTTCTCTAGTTGAGCTGTCTAACAGATGTTATTAAATTTTACAGTGGATGAACTTCAAGAAATGGAAGCACTTAAGAGATTATTACGTGAAAGAAAAAAAACAAGAAAATACAAGGCTGCACCTAAGAAACGTAAAAATTCGTACGACCCCAAATCTTTGTGGCATTGACGTCACAATAGGGTAATTTGGGGAGTAAATGGAACTGTCAATTAATATGGCAACCTAGTCTGTTGGTGTTCTATGGAATTAAAATTTCATGGATGCCTATCCACGATATACAGGGTGTTTTTTGGTCGACAACTTCCAAAACAGGAGAGATAGTACCTACAATTAAAGCTGAATCCGAATATCTTATTAATAAATTAAAAAACCTAAGGAGGTCAGAGAAATAGCATTTTGTATTTTTCCCATTATTTTACATAATTGTGGTTACCATGCACCGTGTTTACCGAGACTTTATGACGTAATCACCGTGCACAATGTTATGATTCATCTTTCCCTTCATACTTGTTACGTGCTTAGGACGGTCAAATATTACAAAAACGGTTTAGGTTAAAAAAATTGTAGATTATTGTTGTGAAAAATCGTTCTGAAATGGCATTTAACTACAGATAACGGTATGGATTACAAAACCGCAAGAGTTTTCTTTGGCGTATTTTAAAAGGTGAATCAGTTTTGTACAACGATTGTTAAAAATTTACAAAATTTTCATTTTTACATTAGGTCACTTTTAATAAATGATCGAAGTGATAGCCGCCTTCCGAGATGCACAATGTGGCTCGTCGTCGCAAATTTGTGTTTAAACTGCTTAAGACGAGAACATTATTGCGGATTTTGTCGAATGCCTCCACTATCGCATTTCGCAACTCAGTAACGTTTTTTAATTCGTTTGGTCTATCGTAAACTAGTCGTTTTACGTCACCCCACAGGCAAAAATCTAACGATGTCAGCAATGTTTTCACCACTCGCAAAGTAAATGTTCACAACATCAAACATTTCACGATTGTCCAGAAGTAAATTTTCTCGCCGAGCCATTTTATTATCAATTAAATGATGACTTTACTTAACAAGCACTCGCTTCGAAACAAACATGGAACTGACGTCGCCTGCGCAGTTTTGTGAGGATAGTATCAAACAATAACATCGTGACGATAAGCGGCCTACCCCCTCCGTAGCTACAGAAACAAGAGACCATGATTTATAAAATAGCGAGGACATTCTTTCGACTTTTGACGACTAAAAATTTTTTTTTTGTTTTGAACTCAGATCATGAATATAGTTACCTCTATTGTGGAAGTTGCTGACCAAAACAACACCCTGTATATTACCTATAAGTCAATTGATTAAGTTATCAACGTTGTCCTTTCGTTAACTGACTCTCCGTAACAGATCAAAAGTTGATCTAAATGACTAGCTGTTAAGCTACGTCTTCTAGCAGAATAGACCAGGGACCGGAACCGCTTAGCATTAAAGGGGTTTTCGATAGGGTATTTGATAGACTTGTTTTTACAAACCCCAAGGATGAGCTAAGCCTATCGTTGACATAGTCCAATGAAAGGGCAACCAAGCGATACAATTAATTCGACTAAGCGCTAACCCATTCCCAATACCCTATCATCTATTACCCTTTTTAAACTTAATCGAACGGTTTCAAGCTTTTTTAATCTCTATGCGCAAGTGTTTCGACTTATTATTGCACTACCTAACAATTGAATGGGTAGCGGCGGCAGGTGAGTAGCGCATGCGAGACGGCGAGGTGAGCCAGCCGAAATGTGCCGAAGGCGGCCGAGGCTTTGTCATAGAGTCGCACTGTTCGCTACGTCAAACAATAGTAAACCTAATTATCGTTCTCACAAAATGTACATTGTTTTGTTTGGGATTTGCTTTGAACTTGTTTTTTTTAAGGCTGTAGGTTCAACTGACTTTGGTGGATTTTGGCGTAAAGTGTTTGTTTACTTTAGTGATCAGGGTCGATTAAATAAATTGTATACTACCTACGTAGTTAGCTAAGTTCTTAGATCCATCAGAAATATTTGATATTTTTTAAATAAAATCGTCAGTTAAAAAGTTTCGCTGACGAATTTTCAAAGAAAACAAAATGGAAAGCTTGCTTTGCGCAGGCAAATTACGATGTTATAGGTGGGCGCAATTAATATGGCGCGCGGATTATGCAATAATAGACTCTCTATCAACGGTGTAAGGGCTTCCATGCGCGCATTATTAATTGTGTCGTGCTATAAACACGGTTAATATTAATAAATATTAAATATTTGTAAAATGAGAAGTAGCTTTTTAGGGTTCCGTAGTCAAACTAGGAACCCTTATAGTTTCGCCATGTCCGTCCGTCCGTCCGTCCGTCCGCAGCCTAGCTCAGATACTCTTTATACTAGAAAGCTGTAATTTGGCATGAATATACATATTAGTCACGCCAACAAAGTCGTAAAATAAAATCTTGAAATTTTTTTTTTTAGTGTAGGTACCTCTCCTACACGTAACGTGGGGATGATTTTTTTTTCTCGTCTACCCCATAGTGTGGAGTGTCGTTGGATAGGTCTTTCAAAAATATTGCGGGTTTGTAAAAACAGTTTTCCGATTAAGTGATCCGTTTATGAAATATTCAGCTTTAAAGCGCTAATTTTTGTTTTTTGAGTCAAATGTTAACCATTATTTAGCCTTTGTTCTTTTCGAGACTGTTGAGGAAATCAAAATGATTTACATACATTTTGTACGCTGTAAATCACTATTTACCTATTGTTATATTATACGAGTATAGGGTTAATTAAACCATCACTGCGATCTAAATAATTTACTTACGTTTTTAAAGTGTAAGCAAGCCATTATTCACAAATTGTTCCATATATAAGGTCGATTATTTAATGAGACTGGTTTATAGTTAAGTACATATTTTTAGTGTAATTATGTACTAATTGTTCAATATAAGGTCAATTGTTTAATGAGACTGTTGATGATCGAAATGATTTATTTATTTTTCATATTTTTACAGTTTACCTATTGTTATATATAAGGTTAATTATTATTAAATGAAACTAGCTGTGATCAAAATTATATTGTAATGTAGAAGGTTAATTATTTAATGAAACTATTGTTGAGATCAAAATTATTTAGGTAGGTACTTATTTACTTATATATTTATACAGTGTAAATCATTATTTACTTAAGTACAATTTTTTAAAGTGCATCCATTCAGCAGTCCATTATTAAACCAATGTTTTAAAAAAACCGGGCAAAAGCATGTCGGACCATGCTCAGCTAGGGTTCCGACGCCGCTTATAAATACTACAAACACCAAAAACTATCTCTAAAAACAACAAGTATGAACTATTTTACTATTTAAAGTTATTTGGTGCCGTCTTAGCTAATTTTTGTAGGTATAAACACTTTAGTCGCCTGTATCTCAAGAACCAATCATGTCTACTTAGTGGTGATAGTTTTCCTTAAAAATTCGTTATATTCGCTTTCATTCACGTTTTTTTTCAAATTTTTATTATTTGTAGTTTTGGCTGTAGGGGCGGGGGGGGGGGCGGGGCGTCACTTGACTCTAACAAAAATTAGCGCATTAAAGCTTAAAAATTTCATAAACGGATCCCTTAATCGAAAAACTGTTTTCACAAACCCACAATATTTTTGAAAGACCTACCCAACAACATGCCACACTATAGGGTAGACGAAAAAAAAAAAATCATCCCCACGTTACGTGTAGGGGAGGTAAAAGTACACCAAAAAAAAAATATCTTTTAAGATTTTATTTCACCACTTTGCTGACGTGACTAATATGTATATTCATGCCAAATTACAGCTTTCCAGTACTAAGAGTCTCTGAGCTAGGCTGCGGACGGACGGAAATGATCAAAAATGTAATTATTTACCTAACGTTCAAATTAACAAGACATCAAATAGGTATTTACGTTTTAAAGCTTGCTTGATATATTATTTTAGTTCTTCTTGAGAATCGTCCTGGTACGTTTCCATGTTAAAAATACTTTCAAAGCAAACAAAATTTATTATTTAAAAGTCAACCAGCTCTCGCGTACACTTATAATAATAAAATAGCTTGCACTTTTTGCAGTAGGTACTTGCACAAGCAGCCATCCGTCACGCAGCCAAACGTCTTTATTATTCCGGCGGGAACATGAACTAAGAATTATTAAACAACATTATCATCTCAATCCCGTCCCGACACGAACTTAAATAAAGTAGGCAAGTAACGTCAGGCTAGACAGAAATCGCCCAAATGCGCAAAAAAGAGAGAGGCGATCAATGGGGTAAAACCCAGTTAATGCTAAGCGCTTCAATATTAAACTACCGAAACCCTAATGAAATTGGTAAGCGCTATGGAAGTGGTTAACTAGTTCAAAGGGGTTCCCCTAACGTTAAGGTAACACAATCATAGGGTAACCACATCGATTGGGTAGCCAAATGATAGGCTTACCCTATCGATAGGGTTAATCAAATGAAGGGGTTTTCCGGTCCCTGGAATAGACCCACTTCAAAAAGGAAAAGCTTCTTTCCACTTCGACAGATGTCATTGGTGCATATTTGAAAAGTTTGCGGTTATCAAAGCAGGATTTGTTACGGTTGCTTGGATTAATTTGTATTTCTGGACCTGCGTTAAGATTTTTAATATAAGCAAAGCGGCAAAACCGTCTTTTTTTTCAATACAAATCTTAATTTTTCATATATAATCGTCCTCTTTTGTACAGAATTAATGAATGACTTGCGGCTATAATTTTTTTTTGTCGTGAATGCATAGTTAATAAAAAAAAATCAGTTATAATAGTTATTAATTAATAAATTGTAATAATTAACACCGTTCCATTTACTCCCCAAACTACCCTATTGTGACGTCATTGCCACAAAAATCCGGGGTCTAGTGATCATGACCAAAATGAAAATTCTTGTGATGAATTAGCAACAAATACAAACGCTCAACCAAGTAATGTAAACTCACAACAACCTGTAATTGAGAATATGAGTCCACCTCAAACTGATGAAGTTCCAGGGACCTCACAAAAAAAAAACCTAAAATGACAGTCTTTCAACAGAGTTTAATTACAGCAATGAATAAAAAGCAACAATCACCTAAAGAAGTTGAAGATGACGACACGAAATTTTTACTTTCCTTACTTCCTCAAATCAAGAGCCTGAACGAAAGACAGAATTGTGAGTTCAGAATCGAAGTGATGAATTTGATTTATACAGGGTGACTGGAAATCCTTCGGACATTTTTTAACAGTAGTTAGAGTAGATGATTTGGATCATCACTGTATAAGTAACTTTTGTTTTAGTTAATATTTTACTGAGTTTACAGATTTCCCTTCGCCTTTCCTGACGATGCTCTCAGTGTGTCCCATCTTAACTACTTCATTCATAGCATGTGTCACAACGAAATGTAAATAAACAATTATTTTTCCTTATGAAAAAAAAACTAAATATGGTCAAAAGCTACATATTCATTTAGGAAACTGAACCATTATTCTGTAATAAGAATAATAAATGAAAATACAGTTTCTGTGAAGGGCCAAAATGTGAAATACGTAATTTTAAAATGAAACTTACGATTACGATTTTCTCTCATCACTCTCGCACATAACTTAAATAGGTATCACTTTTACACCAAACTACTTTTACGACAACATGATTCATGGATTTATTTTATTCATTTGTATAACTACCAGAGATTACTGCGAATAAATTAAGCATAACAATTAAAATGAATCATTACGATGTGATTATGCTTTGAAAATATGACATTTATATGACGTTTTTTTTAATCTTGTATTATTAAGCCTCGTTGGTTTAGATTTATTTTGTCAAAATAAAATAGTCAGTACACGTTACGTTTTATCAGAATTTCATATAAAGCTAGCATTACGTTTTTAAAAGAAAGTCGTATCCTAGAAGAAAGATAAAAACATACGAGTAGCATAGCTTGGTAAGAAGATGGTAAGAAAAGGTCGACGTGGTGACACTACAATATCCTAAAGTAGCAACCATCATTATTAATCAGAAGGTTTCGGGAGAAAATTGTGTCATGGTGCCAAAATACTTCTCCGGGAAAAAAGTTCGTAAGAAAAGATATTATGTACGAGTGAGACCAACAAACCCGATTGTTGTGTTATTAAGATACCATTTAAGCATTTTTTATCATAGTCTATTTACCCATAGTACGAGACTAGATTGAGACTGGGTTCATTTGTATGAGCTGGGGGTGCAAAGCGAGGATACCGCTACATAAAAATATTTGAATCAAGGACGGGCCTGCATCTTAGAGTACACGATCTTGGCGAGGGCATTGACTTGACAATATATTAAATAAAACTATTATTTCTCGTAATTCAAATTGTTATGTCGGCAGATGTAGTTTTTACGGTCATCCCAGTGAAAAGAGATAAAATACTCACAGTAAGTTACATTACATTTTAATTTATCGAGTTTTGAACTCTATCAACACTAACAATAATGCACGGTTGTAATATCCATAGAATAAGAACTAAAAGCCTAGAAAGAGCGATAAAATAAATGGCAACCTACAGATAGCTGATATGCACAGTCTTATTGGGATTCAGTGTGCCAAAAAGAGACAGTCCTATAAGCTAAATTGGGTTATCCCATAATTTTGTAATGTATAGTGATTCAAAAACCATTTCGAGAAAAAGGGTTGTAGAACCATTCCCTGTCATCAGATTATTTTACAAAATTAGTATTAAATAGTTATTTCTAATTTATCATTTGACATTATTTGACCTCTAATTTAGTGACGTCACGATCTTGATTGGTAAGTTGTGTCTAATCTGTGATCAACCATAGTACTGCATATAATATGAGTCCGGAATGCAGTAATAAATAAACAATGTATATCGAATTTTGTCTTATTTATTTATGTTTTATTTTAACGCTTATTAAAATTAAGACAATTTTTAACTGTATATAAACATGACAAGGTCAGATCTTTAAAAAAATGGTATGATTAAAATACAAGTCCGTTTTGGAACCTCCGCCCGTAGGCTAGTCTGTGGGTGAAATTGTCAAACTCAACGAACTAAAAATAAAATTTCGGTTTGTTTGGTGTGCAACATATAACTACTCGTTTTCTGATTTTCTGCATTTTAACAACATTGCTTCAAATTCTACGGAATCTGACGATCCTGCTACACATATTGACCATCGCCAGATCTTGGATACCGATATTCTTGCTTATAATGACGACCAACGCTGTACTTAAACATTATTAAACTTTGTAAGGGCTGATTCCACTAATCTACCCAAAGTGGATATAGTCAGGATATTGACATACTTGGGAGACAGCTCCAATCACAACGTAGCTGAAATACGTGGAGCTAAAGCTCTAATGTAAGTATGATTTAGGTATAAGAATATAGCGTTCACAATACCATTAATACTTTAGTTTACCTATATTGACATGACTTGACATTGACATTTTACGTGATCTGACAGAAACGCGTACTCTCAAACGAATTCAATAGTTTTAAAGCATTTCTCAAACAAACCAGCTTGTAGTGACGTCATAAAAACATTTTCTTTAAAAATTAAAATAAATTAATACATTGATTTAAATGCAAAAACCGTGAAATTAGTGTCTTCAATTAGTCTATTTTATCGAAAAAAAAATTAAAAACTAGTGGTATTTTTTTTGGGATAACCCAATTATCATGGTCTTACACTGTTGCTCTCGCAATTTTTTTTTGTCGTGACTTACGTAGTTAGCTTCTGATGGCTTTGACTACTTCGCCGGAGAGAGGGCAGGCTCCTGATGGGAGCCTAGCGCAGACAGTTTTACAACTAGCATGCCTAAGGGCGCTCCTATTGAGCCGACCTCGGTCCTAAGACGCTAGGGGAGAATTTCAAGCAATCTTGATTTTGTGCTACCAACGCTTCAGAAAAATTACGTTAGGCTAGACTGAGAAGAAATATCGCAACAAACTCCACCTGGATGTCGATTTTGGAAAGTAACCGGTACCGGTACCGGTGCAAAGTGGGTCGCCCACGTGTAGTGCGAGCCGGAGGACACCGACGTCTCCGACGCGGACGGAACCGCTGTGGTGTGTAAGGAGCTAAGCTGGTGTTGCCTGTGATATAGTTGGGCGACGAATATCTTCGCGGGCTGCGAGGGCAGCCGTGATAGTATCATCGGTGTCGGTCAGTACGTATCGGGGACGCCCATTCCGAGGGAGTACGCCCACGAGCGGAACGTAACTTACGGCAGCACGTGGGTTAGGATGGTGAGGAGCGTTATTGAAGAACCGCCGAGAGGCATCCTTCATAAACTTGGCCACGGTTGGAAGGCGGAGGTCATTGTAAAGGTCTAAGTTGCTATTTTATTTTTTATTTTATTTTATTTATTTAACAAATAAATTGAACACCAATGCACCATGCAATTAAATTATTGAACAGTGAGACAAAATCAAAAATACAAAATCTTACAAAACCTTAACGGAACAAGTATATACTTAGGTACGACAATCCTTACGCTATAACACTCGATCTTCTGGCATCCATCAACTCGCAAAATCTCAAACACTCACGACGTACAGCCGTCCATCGTCCAGCAAACAAGTCACACTCCGGTGCCGATGCCAGGAGAGCATTAAGCGCCGCGAGCGCGCGCAGTAGAGGCGACTTCCGACGCGACACGGTGCGCGCCGCGGGCACTGCCAACAACTCACGCCGCCGTGGTCGGAGAGTTATCCGCGGGATGTCAGGGACGGACAGTCTCACAACTCGGCCCACCAACTCCCCACAATCGGACTCACCACGTAAAACCTGACAAACAAATATTAGCAGGCTGTTGTTACGCCTTACTTCCAAAGAATTATAACCAAGTGTTCCCAAAAGATACTTCGTTGGATATAAGAACGGGTAGTACCCATAGGATTTCCTATATAAAAATCTAAGAAAGGCTTTTTGGACCCTTTCAAGAAGTAAGGTGTATGTGGCTTCATGCGGTTGCCATATTATAGATGCAGACTCAAGCTTGCTCCTCACCAGAGCATTGTAAACCATCTTTATTGCCACCTGGTCATAAAAATCCTTCATGTTTCGGACAACAAAGCCTAATCGCTTAAAGCAGCTAGCGGCGAGCGCAACGATGTGCTCATGAAACAAGAGACGTGCGTCAAACAATACCCCAAGATCCTTTATTGATGACACTCGTTCAATGGGTTCCGTCCCAAGGAAATATTGTGCCTGTAACGGAGCATGCGCTCGGCTAAAGGTACAGACACAACACTTATTCACATTAAAAAGAAGCCTGTTCTCCACACTCCACCTGAACACCGCATCGATATCATATTGTAAGTACTGGCAGTCAGCGGCTTGCTCTACTCCGTACATCAGTTTAAGATCGTCAGCATATAGAAGACAACGAGCACTCTCAAGGACAGATTCTAAATCATTTATCATTATGCCAAATAAGAGGGGTCCCATTATTGATCCCTGACTGACACCCGACCTAGTTGTGATGTATGTGGGTAACTATAGTTTTTAGTCAGTATATTGAGGGTATGCCGTAGCGCTCTTTGTCTTCGATTAAATGCTGAAGCAACAGCTGTGTGTGATTCCGACATCCCTTATTAAATACCTAACGAGCCCTCGTTATAGTATTTCTCAGTGGCGACGAGACAGTCTGAACCCTAAATAGTTGAGTGTTGTGTTCGTGTGGACAGAGGATTGTGCGTGCGCGAGTTGTAACCTTATTAAAAAAAATATACTCTTACGACGCCATAACGACGCCTACGAGTAAAATGTCGATTGGGAAGATAGGCGAGTTTAACGTCGCGTCCGATAATTGGCGATTGTACGTGGAGCGACTTGAACAGTTTTTTTTAGTGAATAAGATTGGGAAAGACTTGGAGGTTCCAACTTTAGTTACAGTGATCGGCGCGGAATGCTACGAATTGCTAGTTAATTTGTGTACGCCTGATAAGCCTACAAAAAAGACATTTACCGAATTGACGGCAATTTTAGAAAAGCATCTACAGCCCAAACCAAGTATATTAGCGGAACGTTACAAGTTTAGACACAGGAAACAAGGTGATAATGAGACGATTTTGAACTATGTGGCGGTTTTAAAAAAGATGTCAAAATCTTGTGACTTTGGGGGAGGTCTTGAAGAAAGTTTAAGAGACCAGTTTGTGTGCGGAATACACAGCGAAACGATACGGCAACGACTTTTTACCGAGGACACTATAGCCTTTGGGCCGGCGTTTAACTTAGCCGTAAGTATGGAGGCGGCGGAGAAGGACGCGGCGTTAGTCGAAGGCCGACCGAAAGCTTCGAGTGACATCATCGAGGGTACGGCGCAGTGTCAAGCCATGGCGCCACGAGGCCCTAGCGGGAGTGGAGTGCCAGCAGCGGCAGCGGCACGTGCGGCGCGACCGGCCGGCAGCGGCCGAGACCGGCGGGACGGCAGGGGCGGCCGCGGCAGCCGCGCGGAGTGGCGGCCGGCGCCCGGTGCGTCGCCCCGGGGGCGAGACGGGCAGTGCGGCGCGTGTGGCGGCGCTCACGAAACGACCACTTGCCGTTTTGTTCGCTATGTTTGCAAAGTGTGCAATAAGCAGGGGCATTTGCAGCGAGTGCGTCCTTATTTGAAGGACAACTACAGTGCGAAGGTCCTGTACGCGGAGGACGACCAGGAGCAATATAGTCAAGATAGCGACCTGAGTGATGAGGTAATTGTAACGTGTGTAAATCAAATAGCAATGTCAGCGTACAAACCAATATTACTGAGAATGAACGTGCAGGGTGTAGATCTAGATATGGAATGCGATACAGGTAGTGCAGTATCATGCATTAGTGAGAAATTGTACAGAGACCTATTTATAGATTTACAAATTCATAGCTGTAATCTTAAATTGAGATATTATACAGGGGAGCTAGTGACACCAGTGGGCGTATTACGACCTCTTGTAAAATATAAAAATATAGAAAAATAATTAGAATTGTATGTTGTTGGAAATGGCAAAACAAAGTTGATCGGTAGGCAATGGTTGGTCGAATTGAGAGTGCAAATAGCCGTTACAACGGTAAATAAATGGGACATAAACAATATTAGTAGTCAGGAATTTAATTTAGCGGAATTCAGTTCCAGATTTTGTGAAGTGTTTGCGGACGGGTTGGGGTGTTTCACCGGTGGCCGCGTGAGCATCCACCTGCGGCCGGAAGCGCGGCCGGTGTTCCTGCGCGCGCGCCCGCTGGCGTACGCACTGCGCGGGCCGGTGGAGCGCGCGCTGGAGCAGCTGGTGCGCGACGGCGTGCTCACCGCCGTCGACCGCTCCGACTGGGCCACGCCTATCGTACCAGTGGTAAAAAAGGATGGTAACGTTCGAATCTGTGCTGATTATAAATTAACTTTAAATAAAATGCTTGAGGTTGACCGTTATCCGTTGCCTAAGGTGGACGATTTATTGGCACGATTGTATGGGGGTCAAAGATTTAGCAAAATCGATCTTTCGCAAGCCTACGCCCAGTTCGAGTTGGATGAAACTAGTAGGTACACGGTCATAAATACCCATAAGGGGTTATTTCGTTACAACCGGCTGGTTTACGGGTTGTCGTCCAGCCCCGGTATTTTTCAGAGACGCCTTGAGCAAATGTTCGCGGATTTGTCGCATGTTGGAGTTTTTCTCGATGACGTCATCATAACGGGCACAGACCGGAAATCGCACATGGATAATTTAGTAAAGGTTTTTGAACGTTTGCAGGCGTACGGTTTACGGGTGAAAAAGGAAAAATGCGCTTTCTTTGCTAAAGAAATTAATTATTTGGGTCACGTGATTAGCGAAAACGGTATACACACCTGTCCGGAAAAAGTTAAGGCTATTGAGAGAACCCCCGCGCCGCGGAACGTTTCCGAGTTAAGGGCCTTTATTGGCATGATTATGTATTATGCGAAATTTGTCAAAAATGTAAGTAGTATTTTAACACCACTGTATCATTTATTAAAAGTAGGGGTAAGGTTTGTCTGGTGTAAGGACTGTCAGGCTGCGTTTGAAGCTATAAAACGGGCACTTGTTTCGAGCGAGGTGTTGACGCATTACTCAGAAGGGTTGCCGCTAATAATGACGGCAGACGCGTCCGGGGTGGGCCTCGGGGCCGTCATCTCACACGTCACGGCGCGGGGCGAGCGACCCGTGGCGTACGCATCACGCACGCTAACAACGGCAGAACGAGCGTACGCGCAGATCGATAGGGAAGCTCTGGCGATTATCTTTGGAATCCGAAAATTTCACCAATACCTATATGGTCGAAAATTTACATTAAGAACTGATCATAAGCCTCTAACTTATATTTTTGGGAATAAGGTAGGAATACCGGTCATGGCAGCGTCCCGTATTCAGCGTTGGGCAGTCATATTGTCAGGCTACGACTATGACATTGAATACGTGGCATCGAGCAAGAACTGTGCAGACGCACTCTCAAGACTTCCGCAGGCGGGTAGCAGTAAATCCAAGGACGACGATGTCACGTACTTAAATTTTGTTGAAAAATTCTTACCAATTACAAATAATGACGTACGAATAGCAACCGCCAAAGATACATTATTAAGTAGGGTCGTAACGTACGTGCAGTCAGGCTGGCCATCATTGTGTCCGAGTGAAGAAATTAGGCCGTACTTTACAAGGAAAACTGAGCTATACGTGGACCGGGGGTGTCTGATGTGGGGCTATCGCATGGCTGTGCCGGCAATATTACGCCAAACGATTCTTAACCAGTTGCATGTAAGTCACATGGGAATAGTTAAAACGAAGTCACTGGCACGCAGTTACGTCTGGTGGCCCAATATCGACTCAGATGTGGAGGCGGTTTGCAGGGATTGCGAGACGTGCGCAGCGGAGGCAACTGCTCCTGCGCGGGCGGCACCGAGGCCGTGGCCGTATACCGCGCAACCATGGTCCCGAGTCCATGTTGATTTTTTGGGGCCTTATAAAGGTAAAACATTCTTAATACTAATTGATTCAAGTTCCAAGTGGCTCGAAGTATTTGAAATGGTCCGTACTAATGCTAACGCGGTTATAAAAGAGCTGAGGGCAACATTCGCACGTTTTGGTTTGCCCACTGAGCTAGTATCGGATCAGGGACCACCGTTCACGAGTATCGAGTTTAAGACCTTTTTATCACACAATGGGATAAAACAGTCCTTCTCACCTGCATATCATCCGGCGTCTAACGGGGCCGCGGAGGGTGCGGTAAAGTTATGTAAGCGGGCACTTAAAAAAGCATATAGGGACGGCATAGATATCGACACCGCCTTGCAGACATACCTGTTGGCATATAGAAATAGTATACATAGTAGTACGGGGGATACCCCAGCAATGCTTTTACAACGGCGTTCGTTGCGCTCGCGACTCGATTTGTTACGCAGCGACCGCGCGCTGGAGGAATGCGTCAGCGCGGCACAGGGGCGCCAGGCGGGCGCGGCGCGGGGAGCGAGCCGCGAGCGCGGCCTAGCGCGCGGCGAGCCCGTGTGGGCCCGCCAGTACACGGGCGCGGACAAGTGGGTCAAGGGAACGGTCGTCAGTAGGGAAGGCTCGCGGAGATACACGCTAGATAGCGGAGACGGTAAACTTCTTACTAGGCATGTTGATCAGATTCGGCGCAGATCGAGGTTATCAAATGTCCCATGTCCGATTGTGGGCGACGGTGTTGAGCAGGCTGGCCCGGTGGCGCCGGCTGGCAGCCCCGTAGTCGCGGGAAGGGAGAGCACTAGTAGATTAGAACAGGAGGAAGGAGCGGTGGAGTCGCCGCGCAGCCCGGTGGAGGAGTGTGCGCCCTCCCCGCGACCCCGAGCGCGATCGCCGGTGATGCTTAGACCCCTGCCGAACCGATTCCGTAGACATCAATTAGACATAGATTAGCATAATATGTTTGTGTATATTTGGTAGTATTGTAAGGTTAAGGATATCATGTAAACATTAGGATTTAAGTGGGGAGGTGTGATGTATGTGGGTAACTATAGTTTTTAGTCAGTATATTGAGGGTATGCCGTAGCGCTCTTTGTCTTCGATTAAATGCTGAAGCAACAGCTGTGTGTGATTCCGACATCCCTTATTAAATACCTAACGAGCCCTCGTTATAGTATTTCTCACTAGTATGATATGGAGCAGAAACAAAGCATCCATGCCTGACATATTGCTGACGATCACGTAGATAGCTAGCAAAAAAATTGAGCAGTTTGGGAGAAAAACCAATTTCGTCCAACTTGCGCAGTAGCACGTCATTATCTACACGATCGAAAGCTTTCATATAGTCAAAATAGACTACATCTACCTCGATACCCCTGTCAAGGTGCTCAGATAGAATGTCCACCAAAGTCAAAAGATTTGTGTTGACAGAACGTTTGGCCCTAAAGCCGTGCTGTGAGTCTCTTAAATAAGCTTTAATCCGCACCGTTAAGGCTTGATGGAGTATCGACTCGAATAACTTTGCCAAAGTAGAAAGAACAGCTATAGGTCTATAGTTCTCAACCCTAGCAGTGTCACCCGACTTTGGGATCGGTCGTACTCGCGTGAGCTTCCACTGGCGGGGATACGTCCCAGAAGATAGAGCAAGATTAAACATATAATGTATGGGGACTTTAAGCTGCTCCATACACCCTTTCACTATATATGCAGGCAGGTTGTCAGGCCCCATAGAACATTTAGCTTTGAGGCGCTTTATGGCCCACTCAACTTCTTGCATAGATAAATGCTCGATTTCGACGTAATTGGCACTACGCTCTCGTTGGCCAACCCATGTGACATTCGGGTCTAAACGAGGAACATCCGGCAGGAATACCCCAGAGAAGTAACATGCGAAAGCGTCTGCCACCTTACTACCGACAAATTGTTTACCTTTAAATGTCACGCGGGACTCAAATCCGCCCTTCGACTTCAGACTATCCAGGTATTGCCAAAAAGTACTCGGACTGTTCTTCACCTTGGCCTGGATAAGATCAAGGTAACAATTATAAGCAACCGATATACGCTTCTTTACTTCAGACCGCAATCTGGAGAACTCATTGTAAATCGCTTGACTTTTGGTAGCCTTCCATTCCTTGTGGATACTACTTTTGCGCTTCAAGTCTCTAATTATCTTAGCTGTGAACCAGGTTGGATAGCATCTGCTTGGCTTTCTTGATCGAATCTTTTTTGGAATACACTTATCAAAAACGTCATACAAAATCTTATAAAAAATATCCACAGCAACATTGACGTCCGACGCACCTAGAACTTCATCCCAGATCACTTCCACGATGAGTTCATAAAATAGTTGGTAATTGCCTTTAGTAAAGTTCCAGTCTTGCCGCAGATCAATATTACTGGGATCTACTTTCTCAACTGGGGGTCTTATTATACCTATAGGGGCTAATATATCTAATGGTGGATGATACGCATCTTGTCTTGGAACTAGACCGCTGTCTTGCATCTCGGACACCAAAGTACGGGAGGTACACTCAGACACCAGCACAACATCTAATTTTCCACCGTGTGCATTCGTCACCTCATTCACATCTTTTAAACCGCATACCGTTAAAAAGTAACCATAATAGCTTAAGATACTATTTGATGTATACGCTGGATTCAGATTCAGATCACCAACCACAAGCACCACCCCTTTTACTGTATCTATTGCTGATTCCACAGCCTGAAACCAACGCAAATAAACATCGTCTGTGGCACTAGGGGGGATATACACAACACACAGATAACACGTAACATGGTCAAGTTCGCACGATGCCCACAAGTCCTCCCCAGTTGTTGTCTCCAGGTCCTGCCGGCGCGTCAGCCCTAAACCCAGGCGCGCCGCGAGCAGCACACCACCTCCCCGCGCCCCCGTGGCACGATCCCGACGCAGCATGCTCCACCCGCCACACAAAAGCTCGGAGTCATCGACAGCCGGAGTAATAAATGACTCGGTCACCGCTATGACTTCGCAACGTAGGGACAGAAGGTTTTGCCTGAAGAAATTGAGTTTCGTGTTGAGGCCTCTAACATTCTGGTAAACAACATTGAACGTGACTGTTTGCTTCTGCCTACCGCTCGAGACGTCCAGAAACGCTGCCATTGTTTTGCGGCCTCCGAAATAACCAGGCTTCAACTCGAGCATTTTCAGGCCAAACTTCCCCAGATAAACATCTCTCATACATTTCCAGCGGGACGCCAATTTTGTACGATTTGTAGTTGCCCCTAGGCTTAAGCTCCTCTACTGTACAAGACTTCCCCGAACACAGGGTCTGCAGATACGTTTGAATATCCTCCGCTCCTGACACCATGTTCCACAGGTGGATGTACTTGCGATACTCAACTGCCTTTAGCGTAGTGACGCTCGGACCCGCCGTGCAGCGAACAGAGGAGATTCGTTTCTTCCGGCTACGTACTTCTTGAAATTCCTCCTCCACAGGACCCTGACTACCCACCATAATCAAGTCAGCCTGCAATGAGCCAGTGTCTCTGGCTGAACTCGCACATACGCTCGCATATGTTTCCTCACTCCGAATTTGGTTACCATCAACAGATTTGTCTAATGGAGCTTTCTGATGGTTCGGACTCTTAGATTTCTTCTCAGGTTTTCTCTTAAGCGTAGGGTCTCTTGCCGCTGCACCATTTTCCGACTCTTTCAGATCAGCGTTCTGACAAGTGCATCGCGGCAGCAACTCCAACTGCTCCAGCCTCCCGCTGATATCTTCAAACTTCTTGGAGCAATCAATAAGCGCAGTACGATATTGCGCGACAGTGGAGGCTGCATCAGCAAGCTGCTCAGCCAACATAGTCATTTGATCGCGAAGCAATTGTATCTCACTCACCAACAATGCAGTTTCACCCGGCGATACGGGTGGCGGCCTAGTGATCTCTTCTTTACTCCTACCGGTGATATTCTTAATGGCGACCGGAGTGCCGTGATCAGATACTGGAAAGCGTTTAGGCTGACGAACAGTGACGCGGTCAACGCTACTTATGTCAGCGATTGATGCATCAAATTCCGTTGTATTATTCACAGGAAACGTATCATCCATTAACATATCGTCAACTGACATTGCCGTGTCATTCAGTGGTGTAATTTGTTGATTACGCACCGGTGTTCCATCTTGGTTGTTTCGACGCACTTTATTTCTACAAACAGGGCACTTCCATGCCGTGCTCAAATTTATCTTATTGTCTAGATAAAAGGTTGCCGTCATATTAACACACGTATAATGATACGATAAATTACAAGCACTACAACAAAGCAGATATTCCTCAGCTATAGCGTTATTGCATCCGTAGCAATTCATGTTTTCGGCTTTTAGCGTAATTATCAATATAGCTTAGAGAGTAGAAAATAAAATATAAAAATAAAATAAAAAAAAGAACTCTCAGAGGATCTTTCAAATTCGCCAATGAGAAATCCCGTCTGTGGTTATTTAATCTTTGACGCCCGATGTGCGTTATCTCTCAGTATGGCCATGCGGGTACGCAGCTGCTCCTCACGCGCTGATCTCGCCCTTACGCCTCCCGGGTAACCGTGATAATAGCGTGCTTTACCCCGCGCTTACAATTATCCAATTAGCGGGTAACTTAATAGTCTGTTGCTTACAGAAGATATTTATTTTGCACAATACACTATTTTAGGCTCTCCCTAGGGCACTTCACCGATTATAATCTAAACATTCGTATACACTGTTCTAACTATAGTTAAGATGTACGGTGAAAAAACGTTACTTTCCAAACAAACTTATTTATTCAATACAGAGGTGACGTGAATCGATGTTTACCGTATGAGCGTCAAAGACTAACTATTCGTTGCGCATGAACCATGGAGCACCCACGGCTCTGCGCAAGAATCGATTCTGCAGCATCTGGAATTGTACAGAGCAGTCGAGTTCGCATGAGCGAAGACCACACTAGCGTAAGTTAGTACGGGACGAACGCACGTCTCGTAAATTGTCATCTTATTTCTAAGCGACAGCTTACTACGTTTTTTCAACAGCGGATAGAGACGGCCTAGAATGAAGGCTGCGCGGTTACGGAGACGCTGTATGTTTTTCCGGAAAAGCAATCGACGGTCTAGAGTGACCCCTAGATATTTGACCTCGGTAGCCCATGGAATGGGACTATTGTTGAGTCGAATAGAATTATGGAAGGGACCTAGCCAGCTGACACTGAGTTTCCGGCAAAAAAGCACAGCAGCGCTTTTCTCCGGATTCACCTCGATC
Organism: Acleris holmiana; assembly: GCA_949316455.1. Lineage (NCBI taxonomy): Eukaryota > Metazoa > Arthropoda > Insecta > Lepidoptera > Tortricidae > Acleris > Acleris holmiana. The sequence continues at coordinate 38,261,909 of OX438762.1, read as the reverse complement.
CTCCAGAGCCTAAACCAACGACCTAACTCGCTGATAGCGTCCTGGAGGCGACGGTGTGGATAGGAGTGGTGTTAGATGCTTGTGTCATCAGCAAGAAGGGCGTAATGAACATGCGGAACTCTTGGTATATCGTTTTTGAACAATTAACTGACAAGTACTAGGCAACGAAAGACACGTAACAATAATGACTGCTATAACTCTGTCCCTTTTACTGGAGAGTTTGAAGTAAGTTTCGAGGTTTTGTTATAATTTTATTACTGCACATTGGCATGTAAAATAAATAAATAAAAAACTTTGAAAGCTAATTCTTAACCTAATAAATAGTTACGTTTATTTTTATTTCGAAATGAAAAAATGTAATTGAAACCGGCAACTAAAATGTTACTCTAATAATAAACCTTTTTTAAGATATTGACAGCCTGTCAACATTGACAAATTTGACAAAATCGTAGTACCTTATTTGAATCAAATCTGTCTTGGCTAAAAGAAAAATGTAAATAAAATTACAATTTAATGTGTGTGATTGTTGAGAAAAGAGGAAAAAGTTCGTGCTCAAGGTGTGTAAGATATAAATTGTAAAACTTCTATTATTTTCTATAAATCGACTGGGTGACTCATATTCCTCAGGCCTTTAGCACCACCGCGTCGCCACACATTAGGTAATCTAAATTTGAGCATTTGTACCAGCTTTTCTTCAGTTTTCAAATAGGAAAAACGATACACGTATAATCCATTTGCCTATGTACTTGTATCTTTTATTGACTGTGTTTTGTATTTATTTTTCTTATTTTACAAAGTAAAGTACGTAGGTGCATACATGACTACTTACTTTGCGGACCGATTTCAAAGATATATTTTTTTGAAGTGTGTATCCCAACTAGTTAGTTGGGCTACAAAACGTAGTAATAAGCTTTATAGTTTTGCTATGTCTGTTCGTCCGTCCGTCCGTCCGTCTGTCATTGTCTTATAAATTCTCAACAAAAGGTTATGTTGTTTCATTAAAATTTGTTCGTAGTTAATGTATTTATAAGCTTCACAATGTCTCTTTGCGTGTCAGTATGTAATGTATCGTTGGTTTCCCTGTAGGGTTTCATGCCTGAAGAGTCAAACGAGACCCTATTACTAAGCCTCTGCTGTCCGTCTGTCTGTCTGTCTGCCAACCGGCTGTTATCTCATGAACTTGTTTTTTTTTACAGAGTATAACAACAAATAAAAAAATAAGATAAAGTTAAAACACATTAGAATAGTGCCACTCCATGTCTTCCCGTTAATGACGTAAGAGGCTTCTAGGACTGTTAGGCGATGTGCTTGAAACCTGTCACTAATACTGCACTAGTAAACTCCTTGGCCTCGATCTTAGTTGTAGGGTGGTACGGAACTCTTCGTGTGCCAGACCTAGACGCACTTCGCAGTTTTTAGGGTTCCGTACCTCAAAAGAAAAATGGAACCCATACATGATCGCTTTGTTGTCCGCCCGTCCGCCCGTCCGTCCGTCCGCCCGTCCGTCCATCCGTCTGTCTGTCAAGACCCTTTATCTCAGGAACGCGTAGGGGTATCAAGTTGAAATTTAAACCATATACTCAGGTCTACAATAGCTACATAATTATGCTAATATAGTCCTTTGAATCTGTAAAAAATCTAACTTACATTAACGTAAATAAAGATACGGCCGTTTATGCCGCAACAAACGTATGTTTCGACACTCTCAAGGGAATCAATATTTATAGGGTACTTCCCATAGACCTAGAATCCCGAAATTTGTCAAGACGGATGGTCACTTACAGCACAAGTTAAGTTTTATTTTTTGCGATGCGAACTTATTTGCAATTGGTAAACTAATCGTGAGCTACGAGGGGCGGCTGAAAAGTTCTAAGCCTAAGGTATGTTGAGGTTGCATATGCGTTAGCGATACTGGCCACTAAAAAGACCATTTAAAAAGTTAATAAATAAAAGAAAAAAATGTCGTCTTTTGTTTATTACATCTCGAGATATCCGACGCTAAAGGTCATCATGTGTGAATTATCAACGCATATCACGAAAATTGAGCACCGTGCAGTCATTAAGTTCCTCACAAAAAGTGACAAATCGCCGAAAATAATTTTTGAAGAAATGTCTAGTATTTACGGTGAATCTGGCCCTTCTCATGCCACTGTTAAAAAATGGAGTCGACTTTTTAAACTTGGACGGGAGTCGATCGAAGACGATCCTCGCTCAGGAAGGCCAATATCGGTTGGGACTGAAGAAAATACTGAAAAAGTCAAAAAGTTAGTATTAGAGGATCGGAGAATTAAGGTTTGGCAAATAGCTGAAGCCTTAGGTATTAGTAAGGAAAGAGTTGGAGAGATTTTGCATCAACATTTGCATATGACAAAAGTAAGTGCTCGTTGGGTGCCGAAAATGCTCACAGCTTTCGATAGAGAACGTCGTGTTCAAACTTCTCAGGCATTTTTAGAATTATGTGAAGAAGGTTTAGATGAAGTTTGTTCCCGCATAGTAACTGTTGATGAAACATGGATCAGACAGTATGATCCAGAGTCGAAGTCTGAATCTATGCAGTGGATCGAAAAGGGTGAAAGGCCGCCAAAGAAATTCAAGGTTCAAAGATCGGCGTCTAAGCTAATGGCCACCGTGTTCTGGGATTGCGATGGCATTCTTTTAATAGACTATTTGGCGAAAGGCTCTACAATAAATGCAGTTTATTATGCTGAGCTATTAAGAAAAGTGCGACAAGCCATAGTCGAGAAACGAAGGGGCAAACTGAGCAAAGGCATTTTGTTTTTGCAAGACAACGCCCCCGTTCACACCGCTCGTGTTGCCAAGCTTGCTCTGAAGGAAACTGGCTTCGAGGAAATTGATCATCCACCTTACAGTCCAGATCTGGCCCCTAGTGATTATTTTCTATTCAGCAATTTGAAGAAAGATTTAAGGGGAAAGCGATTTGGCAGTGATGAAGAGATGAAGGCGGCTGTACAGGAACATTTCGACAGCCAAAATAAAACTTATTTTTTTAACGGTCTAAAAGCATTATTTAAAAAATGTAATAAATGCATTGAATTAGAGGGAGATTATATTGAAAAATAAAAATAGTAAAAAAAATCTGAACCTTTTTTTTCTACCTTAGGCTTAGAACTTTTCAGCCGCCCCTCGTATGTCGGTGTATGGAGACAACAGTTTTTCAAAGACAAAGACAAGTTTGCCCCTCAATACAATACATTCTTATAAGTTTGTACGGAAGCCTCTGTATGCGAATCCGACTCGCACTTGACCGGCTTTTTATGTTTATTGCCGCAGGTATACCCTTATAGTTTCGCCATGTCCGTCCGTCTGTATGTCGGTGTGTGGAGGGATCCTATCATTTCATAAACAAAGTTTCTCAAATTATTCATTTCACAAACTTATTGTTTGACAATTAATTTACATTTGTTTTATTTATTTATTTATATTTGTAGTTAAAGAAAAAAACCGGGTCGGCAAATTAATAGGTTGCGAAACGATTCATTTGTCAAAGATGAAAAGGCAAAGAACCCCGTGTGTGACTGTATGGAACAATAGTTTACTCACGAAACTTTTTTTAGGTTTTCAAAATCGAGTGAGATATTATAAGATAGCTCTTTAAATAACCGCACGCTCTTTGTATTGTATGAAATTACTAATTGATTTTATTTTCAGGTAAACTAGTGAAACACTGCGAGTTTAACTAGCCAAGAATATTTTCAAACGCGCGGGGCGTGTGCTCGCCTCGTTGTGGCAGCAGTCAGCGGTCAGCGGTGGCGGCGCGGGGTAGCCCATAGATAAAGGAGAGAATGGATATGGCACGTTGACATATATATACAAATAATCAGTTATGTAAATACTATGCATTCCGACATTTCCGAAATCCAACACTCAAAGTTATCAGTTTTTAACTTAGTTCTATGTTCCTAAGTAAAAAGAGTTGATAGTACGTCAGCCAGTGCAATAATGGCAACATTTATAATTTGACGTTCATAAAAATACCTAACGTGCCTAAAGTCAGCCATGTTGAATAGCTTGTCATAAGTATCTAATGGATGAACCGTGCCGAATTCACTTAAAAAAATATTAATGTCTTGTTTTCCGTATTATATATTACCAAAAGTTACACATGGATTGAAAGAGAAACGTATTAACGTCTCTTAAGTGTAGTTTGTTAGGATGTGGTGCAAGAAACAGCAAAAATCAGAAATATTGAACATTTCATCGGTAAGTTTAAGTTTTTGTTAAAATATTGATCAGTTTTGTCATTATTGGGGGACTTAAATATGTAGTACATTATTATTAATCCATAGATCAAGATTATAAAACGATTTGCCTTTTATTTACAATATTTTGAAAGTAAACAAACCGGAGAATTTGACAGCTAGGGTTGTTCTTAAAATATCCAAAATAACTTGGAAATTTCTCATTATGACAATTAATGTTATTTTTTTTTTGTAATTGTATCATATAGAACGTATATGGAATATACCAAAGAAAGCAAAGAACCATCTTTCATCATGGATTACTATTTTTAAGGATTTTGGGAAAAAGTGTACTGAGAAAGTTTCATTCCGAAATTATTTAAATAAAATAGTATTATTCCGAAATGAGTAATGACTAAAGTTTTATACCTACTAAAAATCATCTAAGACAGCAGCAAATATTTTTATTTGTTTACTTGACGACACATTAACCTAGTTGATAGTGACCCTGCCCATGAAACCAAAGGTCCTGGGTTCAAATCCCCGTAAGAGCGGATATTTGTTACGGTCTGATAATATAACAAGTCATATTTGTAAAAAAAAGAAAGAGTTAAAGACTGGTAATACACGATTATTTAAGATTATTGGCACTCACGCTGTGGCACTGTTTTGAATAAAAACAAAAGTAAATAATTATTGTTAGTATTTTTGTTGCTTTTTATGATTCTTGTATTTTATCATTAAGAGAACTTAATGAGTCTTTTTTTATGAAAGGAATAACTAAGAAATAAATTATAGTTTTGTTGCTTTGTACTTTTAATTATATTAACTCACTCGAACTATATTTACCTATTGAACCCGTGAAATACTTCATCTGTAATCTTCATCATCGGTTCCACTTTACGAAATAAAGAAGCTAGGTTGACACGAACGCGCTTCAACGCGCGGTCGAAGCGTTATGACGGGCGGCTCGTGTCAAGATCTTGCCTGCGATGCATGGCGGCACGCGCGGTCATGTATACGATAGTACTACTTTGTTAGAATCTTGTACCGCGCGCCGCGTCAACCACGCGTTCATGTGAACCTAGCCTAAAGCTTTTGGTATGCAAATGCTGAAAATAGAAAAATATGTCCACAATTTTTGAGGAGTTCCGTCGTTAACTCATGGATTCCATCATCAGGTCACTCCAACTTTTCTATGGAACCATTTCCGAGGTTTCCTTTCCTTTACGGAGGAAAGGGCCCACCGTGCTGGTTGTGCTCAAGAAAACGTTTTGCAAGCCCTTCAGGTATCCCACTGCTACTGCATTTTTATACAGGACATGCGAAGTACTGAACGTACAGAACAGACGAGAAACTCCCACCCATATGGTTTGTTTATCGATAACTTTATTATTACTATCGAATCAGGGCAGCACTTAAACATGTGACAATCCGCCATTTTATGTTTGCGGTAGTTTAGGTAGGCACGTTTTTTCTGTAGGTATGTCAGATCCATTATCTTTCTTTATCATTGGGGTAGCCTCAACTGCGGTTCGGCCACGATCACATAACGCAAAAAATCAGCAGAATCAGTGTTTTAAATTAATACACACCTCGCTGCTTCCCATGAATAGTGACACAAAGCGAAATAGGTTTTTTTTGCTATTGGTACAGATCTATATAAAATAATATTTCAAATCGATCTGTATCAATAGCAAAAAATTAACCTGTTTCGCTTTGTGCCACTATTCTTGGGAAGCAGCGACCTATCCAGGGTAATTTTTTATCAGTGCACAAATTTTATCATATGATTTTGTATCGTTAATATAATATATTACGACAATAAAACGAGTTCAAAATTATTATTTTTTTGTTGCAAATTCTCTCTCTCTCTCTCTTACCTTCTCGTGTGGACACAAAGTCACACTAGAAAATCACTTTTAACAAACCTCAACAACAAAAACCTTTTATTGTACTCGTTGATTAAAATCAATGATTAAAATCTGTGTATTAAGATTTCATAGAGAATACTGTAACGTCACTCTTTTCATCGTTGAATAGTCTATGTTACTTCCGAAACAACTCAAATAACTATTTCGATACGCTCTAGACAACCGAAAAAAAAATTGAAAATACCTAGAACTTCGTATTTAAATAATATGTGCCCTTGGAGACTCGATACGGTACAAAATTGCCAATGTATGGCGTTTTGGAACGTAGCAGTATCGCGTCATCTGTCAAAAATCTACTTAAACTTGCTGCTGTATCCAGGGCATAAAAAAACTACGCTTTGTGATTGGGGCTAGTATTTTTTAGCTTGGCATAGTACTGCAACATTACGGACGCCGGTGGTGTGATAACTTTTCTTTTCAAAGCTAAGAAGTTTACGTTTTTTCTGTTGAAATAAAAATAAGACCTTAAGCTTACAAAGTTAAAATATAAACTAAGAAAATGAGTAGTGACAGTGACGAAATATCTCTTCAAGAATTAACCATTTCAATTATCTTGTGTAAAAGAAGTCGGATAGTAGAACTAGACATTATAATACTTACGATATTTAGTTTTCTTATATAGGTACTCGTATTAATGATTTAAATTATTAATTTTTATTAACTCGTACAAAAAGTATTGTTCACTATAGTGTCATAATCAAAACATTTTAATCTCGTACCTTACTTAGGCCACTTAGCAAGCTTCGTGGCCTAAACACGGTACTCGACTAAAACTCTCTCTATTTGCAATATTTGCAACACGATCGTGAAAAATACTATTTCGGGTAACCTTCGGGGAGGGAAGATGGCCGACTGAAAAATGCCCGGCTTTTAGTTTTGATTTCTCTTTACTGATTTACTCTATTCACGTGACATTGGCAAAATCACTGTGTTATATATATATATATATATGCCATTAAATAAAAAAGAAGAAAATAATTATCGATTCCGGTAAACTTCGGGGAGGGAAAATGGCCGATTGAAAAATGCCCGGCATTTACTTTTAATTAATTCGTTTTACTGATTTACTCTATTCACTTGACATTGGCGAAATCACTGGGTGGACCGCCATTAATTAAAAAAGAAGAAGACAATTTTCAACTGGCATAAAATCTCTCGCGATGTCTTACACATATTCTAATGTTGAGTAATACCACAGTATACAGGGTGTCCTGTAAGTACCACGACAAACTTAAGGGGGAGGAAGGTGAGCAAGCCACCAACCTAACATGGAAAAATCGCCTTAGTAAAAATCGCACCGTTTTCGAGATATTTGGATTTTTCTGATTTTTAGAAAAATGTACACCCGCACTGAGTTTTTCATCTGTGGTATTCGGTTTTTTTTAATTTTTTTTTTTTTTTATTGCAAAACAATCTTGAATAGTTGTGTTATCAAATGGTAAAAACCATTAAAAAGTAACTATTGTAGTTTTTTTATTTTTTAAATTAAGTTTAAAATTGGCCTCTTCCGTTTTTTTTTCAAACTTTAGCCCCTCATGGTGAAAAAAGAATATATTACCACTGGTTAGCCAATTAGATTTAAAACATGCTCGTTTAATGGGCATTTAAAAATGATAAATACTTTATCATCAAAACACTAATAAATATTTTTTTTTAAAGAAAAGCGTAAAATACACCGCAATTCACGTTAAGCCAGTACTGCCACCCAAGCATACTTGCGACGCGAGCTGTATCAGAATGCATTCATAATGACTGTACGTAAAGATAAGTAATGTAATTTTTTACTAACTGCCGAATATCAGGTTCGTAAAAAAAAACATTGATAAAAGAAAACATTATAATAAAGTAATTGTCTTCAATTATTTTAATAAGTAACGACTACTTACATTGCTTTTCTCTTCACCCCGCGGATGTTTACCAAGCAATAAAATACATTTTACAGTTTTTTTTGTAATTAGGTACTTTTTAAACAGTAAACACAGTAAGTAAATGTTCGAATTGCCGGCCGTCCACAGCAATGCACGCTCGGCACCTCTTAAGAAAGTTATTTTTCAATCTTCTTCACCTCTTAAGAAAGTTATTTTTCATTAATTTCTACGACAGCTGTGTTTATTTGTTCTCGGAGATTTTCTTCGGTTGTAATGATTTTTCGGTAAACCTTATCTTTAAGGCAACCCCAGTAAAAGAAATCCAATGGATTGAGATCGGGTGATCTAGCAGGCCATGCGATTGCACCCGATCGCCCTATCCATTTATGGGGATATGTTTCGTCCAAATGAGCCCTTACTAGGCGGCCATAATGAGCAGGGCAGCCGTCGTGTTGGAGCCATAATGTACGCCGCAGCTCCAGTGGTAGGTCTTCTAATAAAATTGGCAATTCATTTTCCAGGAACTCCAAATAATTTTGGGAATTCAGCACCGGCGGCAGTTCCACGGGGCCCAGTACTTGCCCATTCACGATACCCATCCACAAATTTATTTTGTATCGGTACTGAGACCGATCTTCCCGCATTTCGTGTGGGTTGGATAACTGCCAGCTGTGAAGGTTGTGCAGGTTGAAGTATCCATCCCGCTTGCACGCCGACTCATCGCTCCAAATTACTTTGTCAAAAAAATTAGGATCTGATTGATGCCTACTCAACATTTCTCGGCAAAATGTAACCCTAGCCGGGTAATCTCGCGGTTGTAAATTTTGGACACGTTGAATATGATAGGGATGAAACTTATTTCTTTGCAATATTTTATGAGCCGTTGATTTAGGTATCCCCGTACGCCTTTCAATCATTCTCACGGAAGTGGACGGATCATTTGCCACTTCTTCCAATACCAAATCATCATTTGAGGATGAAGGCCGTCCATCGCTAGTACGCTGTCCTGGCACGCGGCCTTCGGATATCGCATTGTGGGTTCGAGTAAAAACTTCATGGCCAGGGTGTCGCCGGTTTGGGTATCGATCAGTATAAAGTCTCGCAGCAGCTCTGGCGTTACAGCGAACTTCGCCATAAATTAAATGAAAATCTGCATACTCTTGCGAAGTGTACATTAGTGCCGCCATTTCCGCGGTTGTATTAATAAATTCCAATCAGTTAGCTAAAGAGCGCCAAATCGTATTAATCCACAGTCACAAAGGCCAAATCGTTAAGCAAAATCAGAGTCCGAAATACAAGCAAAAACAGTAAGTACGAAAAACATCAAACATAAACGACAAATCACAATAGTAAGTAATTAAACTTAGCCACACACCGAATAAACAGTAAGATTAGGTTCAAATGTGACAATAAACAAATGAGGAGCAAAGTTATTTTTAAATTTCAAGAATTTTAGGACAGTATTTTTTTTTAATAAAGAGTTTGGCATTGTGCAGGTTGTAAGCCCAAATCGAACAATTACTTGGAATATTGCAGATTAAAAGTTTAGTTTTTTTTTAAATTAAGCGAAATTTAAAGATTTTAATTTGTTCGATTAGTTTTGCGTTGCTATACAGCTCGCGTCGCAAGTATGCTTGGGTGGCAGTACTGGCTTAACGTGAATAGGCTAGTTGACTCTGTTTTAAAGTAGGTCTCAAGTTATTAATTATTGTCCGATTAGATGAAAAAAAATATTCCCATATTTTTTTAGGACCTACAAAACCGCAAAACTTTATTTTAAAGGTTTAGTTTTCGTTAACAGGCGAAAACGCTTACAGCCATATTAGTCTATAGATTATTTGTGCTGTGACGTCATACGGGCCGAAAACAAACATTTGACATTTGACATATAGATAAACAATGTATCATTTTCGAAACCTCGATACTTTTATTAATAAAAACCATGACTTCCACTAGTTTACATGGAAAATATAGTAATTAACGTTATTGTATATTCCGAGAATGCAAGAACGCATCAATTACGACCCCAGGGAAATTATGGATTAGAATGCCCAGTGAAATAAATATGCGAAATACATGGCTAAAACTTGCTAAAAAGGATCCTGACTTTATCGACTGAAACAATTTTTGTTTTTTTGCGAAGATCACTTTGATGTTAGTATTTACTTAATAAGTTATTCAGTTTCTACAAAAACTTTTATCTTCAATAATAATAAGCTCGGCAGAGCAGAAATCTGGATTCAAGGCAAAAAAATTACCGACCATCAATGTGTCGATTCTTGGTAAGTTTGTGCTATCTGCATTCACGAATCCAACATCCATGATTGCTCTTATCATTAAAACTAGAAAGCAGTAACAATAATACACAGATTAGGTTTTTACTAATGTTAAAACGACTACAATCATAACACAACCTCAAAGTCCATGAGTCATAAATGTCAATGTCATGTACCATTGCGAATTTCACTCGTATAAGAACCGACATGAAGTTTGCTTAGAGTCCTATGACGTCACAACAAGCCCGACAGCGTTTTCAGAGTTCAAATAAAAAAATAAAAATGAACAATTTTAAATAAAAAATACGTAGCCATCTTACACTTTTAATATCTGAAATCGATAAATATTGGTTTCTTAAGTCTAATACTACAGAAAATATTAATTTATTAAGCCAAATTTAATATGAGGCAAGTAGCCTATTGCGGTGTATTTTACGCTTTTCTTTAAAAAAAAATATTTATTAGTCTTTTGATGATAAAGTATTTATCATTTTTAAATGCCCATTAAACGAGCATGTTTTTAATCTAATTGGCTAACCAGTGGTCATGTATTTTTTTTTCACCATGAGGGGCTAAAGTTTGACCAAAATAAAACGGAAGAGGCCAATTTTAAATTTAATTTAAAAAATAAAAAAAACTACAATAGTTACTTTTTAATGGTTTTTACCATTTGGTAACACAACTATTCAAGATTGTTTTGCAATAAAAAAAAAATAAAAAAATATTACGGGTTTGTTAAAACAATTTTTTGATTAAGGGATCCGTTTGTTAAATGTTAAGCTTTAAAGCTATAATTTTTGTTACGATTCAAGTGCCCCCCCCCCTACCCTTTAATTACACAGGAGATACAGGCGATTAAAGTGTTTATACCTACTACGAGTAAAATCATTTAAGACGGCACTAAATGACTTTAAGTAGAAAATTAGTTATTACTTGTCGATTTTTATGTTTGCAGTACTTAATGGCTTCGGAACCCTACACTGAGCATGGTCCGACATGCTCTTGCCCGGTTTTTTACAGAACTGTTTTTGATGAGATTACACTTTACAGGAATAAAGTATCCTAAGCGACATACGAGTAGTACGTTTCCTTATTTACTGTTTAACCTTACCGATTATACGCTAGTATGTTTAATCAACAACGAGGCATATCTAATCATGCTTATTAGATATGCCTCATTGTTGATTAAGAGCCCTAACTTTAACAAGTCGCCGCTTTTTAGGGATTGTTTGCAATAAAAAAAAATAAAAAATAAAAAATCCGAATACCACAGATGAAAAACTCAGTGCGGGTGTACATTTTTCTAAAAATCAGAAAAATCCAAATATCTCGAAAACGGTGCGATTTTTACTAAGGCGATTTTTCCATGTAAGGTAGGTGGCTTGCTCACCTACCTCCCCCTTAAGTTTGTCGTGGTACTTACGGGACACCCTGTAGATATAGCTATATCTATACTGTGGTAATACGAAATGGCCCGTATGTACATTCTGAGCGGTAAAAGTTTAAGAGAGGCTCAGATGATGTACCGAGACGAAAGTTTACCTTGACTTCATAGCCAAGGATACGTAAATCCCAAATATGCGAACACTTTTGGCCGCCAATAGCAGACTATTAATACGGTTAATTTACTACCTGCGGCACGCTGATGTACGTGGTAGACCTCATTTGGCGTTAGAAGCTGAAGAAGAAATCTTCGAATTTTTCGAATATGACCCGAGAGCCAGTACGTATGACGCGGCACGTCGTTTGGGTGTCAGCCAGTACGCTGTGTGGAAGTTGCTGCATTCTGCCGGTCTCCACCCTTATCATTTTCAACCGGTACAACAACTTCATGAACCGGACCCAGCCGCTCGTCGAGGGTTTTGTGAGTGGCTTCTTAGTCATCCCGATGCCAACATTTTATGGACTGATGAAGCACTGTTCACCCGTGTTGGGATTTACAATGATCATAACGTATACTGGTGGTCATACAGTAATCCACATAAAGTTAAAGAAAATCACCAAGTAAGATTTAGTGCCAACGTGTGGTCGGGCATTATTGGGAATAAAATATTAGGACCCTATTTTATCGAAGGCCGTTTGACCGGAGGAACCTACCTGGATATGTTACAAGGCGTAGTGAGCAAGTTAATGGAAGATGTTCCGATAGCCTATCTACGAGATTTTTACTATCAGCATGACGGTGCTCCACCCCACTACGCAACAACAGTGCGAAACTACCTAAATAACGAATACGGAGACAACTGGATAGGGCGTGGAGCACCTCAGGTGCCATGGCCAGCCAGAAGCCCGGACCTCACGATGTGTGACTTTTTCTTGTGGGGTGAAGTCAAACGTCGCGTATACGTCGAAAAAGCCCAGAGTCTCGACGATCTTAAAACGAAAATAATATCAGCATTTGATGGTATTAAAAACTAAATTCGTGTTTTAGACAGACTAAAGAGCTACTTACTCAAAAGTGCACGGCTTTGTATAGAAAATTACAGAGGTCATTTTGAGCATATGTTAAAGTACGTTCAGTTTTGTATATGTATTTTTTAAATACATTTTAATAACTTCTCTGCTGAGTGTAGTTCTTATTTAAACAAATTATAAACACAACATATGTACATAGAGTCTGTCAAACGAAAGCTGTCCCAGAGAACCAGCGGGAATTTTAAAAAACCTGCAGCTGTTTACAGTAACTGTACACTGAATAAACGGAGTTGATACTCCAACACTGATGTGACAAGTTCAGGAAATCAAATAGTATTAACTCCGTTTATTCAGTGTACAGATACTGTAAACAGCTGCAGGTTTTTTGAAATTCCCGCTGGTTCTCTGGGACAGCTTTCGTTTGACAGACTCTATCGCCCACACTGTTAACTAACTACTAGTGGACCTTATTATCAGGGCCTCTATTCAGGGGCGTTAAAATGATATCGTGTTTGACACGTTTAAGAATCGTTTATGTTCAATGATAAAGAAATAGAATGGATCTGACATACCTACAGAATAAACGTGCCTACCTAAACTACCATAGCAAACATAAAATGGCGGACTGTCACATGTTTAAGTGCTGCCCCGATTCGATAGAAATAATAAAGTTATCGATAAACAAACCACATGGGTGGGAGGTTCTCAACTCGTCTGTTCTGTACGTTCAGTACTTCGCATGTCCTGTATAAAGATGCAGTAGCAGTGGGATACCCGAAGGGCTTGCAAAACGTCGTCTTGAGCACAACCAGCACGGTGGGCCCTTTCCACCGTAAAGGAAAGGAAAGGTCGGAAACGGTCCCATAGAAAAGTTGGAGTGATCTGATGATGGAATCCATGAGTTTACGACGGAACTTCTCAAAAATTGCGGACATATTTTGCTATTTTCAGCATTTGCATTGCAAAAGCATTAGGCTAGGTTCACATGAACGCGTGGTTGACGCGGCGCGCGGTACAAGATTCTAACAAAGTAGTACTATCGTATACATGACCGCGCGTGCCGCCATGCAGCGCATGATGATGAAGACTAGAGATGAAGTATTTCACGGGTTCAGTAGGTAAATATAGTTCGAGTGAGTTAATATAATTAAAAGTACAAAGCAACAAAACTATAATTTCTTTCTTAGTTATTCCTTTCAAAAAAAAAGACTCATTAAGTTCTCATAATGATAAAATACATGAATCATAAAAAGCAACAAAAATATTAACAATAATTATTTACTTTTGTTTTTATTCAAAACAGTGCCACAGCGTGAGAGTGCCAATAATCTTAAATAATCGTGTATTACCAGTCTTTAACTCCTTCATTTTTTACAAATATGACTTGTTATTTATCAGACCGTAACCCAGGACCGTTGGTTTCATGGGCAGGGTCACTATCAACTAGGCTAACGTGTCGTCAAGTAAACAAATAAAAATATTTGCTGCTGTCTTAGATGATGTTTAGTAGGTATAAAACTTTGGTCATTACTTATTTCGGAATAATACTATTTTATTTAAATAATATCAGAATGAAACTTTCTCAGTACACTTTTTCCCAAAATCCTTAAAAATAGTAATCTATGATGAAAGCTGGTTCTTTGCTTTCTTTGGTATATTCCATATGCGTTCTTTATGATACAATTACAAAAAAAACATGTTATTTTGACATTAATTGTCATAATGCGAAATTTCCAAGTTATTTTCGATATTTTAAGAACAACCCTAGCTGTCAAATTTCCGGATTGTTTACTTTCAAAATATTGTAAATAAAAGGCAAATCGTTTTATAATCTTGATCTATGGATTAATAATAATGTACTACTAAGTTCCCCAATAATGACAAAACTGACCAATATTTTAACAAAAACTTAAACTTACCGATGAAATGTTTAATATTTCTGATTTTTGCTGTTTCTTGCACCACATCCTAACAAACTACACTTGAGAGACATTACGACGAAGTTTCTCTTTCAATCCATGTGTAACTTTTGGCAATACGGAAAGCAAGATAGTAATCATTTTTTAAGTGAATTCGCCACGGTTGACACATCAGATACTTGATACTAAACTTATGACAAGCTAATTGCACTTGGCTGACTTTAGGCACGTTAGGTATTTGTATGAACGTCAAATTATAAATGTTGCCATTATTGCACTGGCTGACGTACTGTCATCTCTTTTTACTTTGGGACATAGAACTAAGTTAAAAAGAGATAACATTATTTTTGAGTGTTCGATGTCGGAATGCATAGTATTTAGAGTCTGCCCAGCGAATCGCGTCACAAGCAATTTTACCGAATTCTTTATATGGCAACAATTTCAACTGTCAAAATAGGCGTGTAGTTGTTTGAATTAGAGTTGGCTAAAAGCGTTACTTTCCATTCACCGTGACTGTCGTTGCAGTTCCAAAAAAATCACAGTGAAAAATAATCGTGACTTTGTCTCACCGGTCACTCACATAACGACATGCGTTTTTGTAGCCGCTAGGCGTCACATATCAAATCACATGTTGTGTACTTGTATCTCTGCTCAATGTGTAAATACTAATCTCGTACTTATTATTCGTTTTTAGAAAAATAATTGTTATCATAAAACAATTTGTAGTTTTCTTCACGAATAAGGTTTAATTTAATACAGTGAAATAATATACTAATATAACGGTGAAAATGATTTATTTTTTTATTAAACCGCCCTTTCTAGCACTGTTATTAGATTATCTTGTGCTCTGTGCGAGCAAGAAGTCAATCGCTCTCTTTCACTTGCATCCGAACCCGACCCGATGAGTTGCCGATTAATACCGAATGGCGCCGAGTGAGCGAGTGGTCGAATCGAAGATCGAAATCGCCACGCGAGTCACGCGACGCGAGCGGAGAGCGCCGAGAACCCGTGGCGGCCGGTGCGATACATGATACATGAGTGACAGAGAGAGCTATGGAACGACCTACGTGATATTGTAACGTTGTTCCGCCTTCGCGTGTCACGGTGATACTTTCCGACGGCGGATCACTGTGATTTTTTCATCGTGACGTTATTTTTCACCCACCTCTAGTTTGAATAATAACCTAAAATATCGTCTCACTTGCGTTTGTCACGGAAGTTAAATCGTGTTACAATGGCTAAACCGATTAAAAGCAGCGTTCGAAGCATGTTATTTACAATGATCTCAAACCACAACCAGGTTAAAAGTGCCGAAAATGCGGGACTAGTGGAAAAGAAACGATTATTAGACAAAATCATTCTAGCGTCCGGTAAGTTTTTGTCGAACCACTTTGATGCTTTTCATATAAATTTTTGTTTACAATTATATTACTTTAGGATTGTTGGTTTTTATTCTTACTAATTCTATATTTTATTTGTAGCTGGCGTGGATAACCAAAAAATTAAAGTAAATATTGAAAAGTTAGCAGGAGAACTGAAAGATAAGGTTATTAATAATAACGAATCGGAATCAGCTTATTTCTCGAAAATATCTGCTATGACAGGTAATTATTATCACAACTACATTATATTTACACAACTACAATGCTCAATATTTGCATGTGTTGAAAAAGATTAATCACTAATTAATACCATCACTGATTAATATCATCTTCTCGTTCCAGGGGTAAGCATCAGAACGTTACGCAGAATTAAAAATGAGGGTTCTATTAACAAAGGCGAGTGGGATACGCCAGGAAAAAAACGTCCCCGTCAACAAACTGTATCAAACTTGGATGACTTCGATATATCAGCCATCCGGAATAAAATTAACGAATTTTATGGTGTGAAGAAGCAAGTTCCTACTCTAAGGACATTATATGCCGAACTAAAAGAATCTATAGGATTCACAGGATGTTGTGAAACACTGAGGAAAATATTATTCAAGAATGGATTCCAGTTTAAAAGAAATAAAGAAGAGCGTTCTATTCTCATGGAAAATTTTGAAATATCTGGATGGAGACAAAGGTATCTTAGAACTATACATAAAAAACGACAAGAAGGAAAACTGATTGTGTACCTTGATGAGACTTATGTGCACCAAAATTACAGACCGAAGAAGTCATGGCAAGGGCCTTCTACTTCCGGTGTAGTGGATAAAATTTCTCCTGGAAAAAGGCATATAATAGTGCGTGCTGGTTCAGAAAAAGGATTTGTATCAAACGCTTTGCTCATATTTAGCACAAAGTCAAAAGCAGCAGATTATCACGATGATATGAACAGTACAAATTTTTTAAAGTGGTTACGTGAAATGCTAATACCAAATTTGACTGAGCCTAGTGTAATTGTAATGGATAATGCAAGTTATCATGTTACAAAAAAAAATAAGCCTCCAACAATACACAGTTTGAAGGCTGATATTCAAAAATGGCTCACTGAAAATAATATCCCATATGATGAATGTTATAAAAAAGCTGAACTGATGTGCCTTGTTCAGGAAAACAAAGTGGATCCTGTATATGAAGCAGAGGAAATATTAAAACAGCATGGGCATAAGGTCCTCAAATTGCCTCCTTATCACTGCGACCTGAATGCTATCGAGCTGATATGGAGCCTGGCAAAGAGAAAAGTAGCTAGCCGAAATTTAGGAATACATGGTTCAGAAACTGAAAATTTGATAAAGGAATGTTTTTCAACAACTACAGCAGCAGATTGGAAAAGTTGTACAAACCATGTTATTAATGTTGAAAATAAATACAAGTCGAGGGATAACATTCTTGATACTGAATTGGCACCATTCATTATAGCAGTCCGTGAAAGTGATGATGATAGTGATAATTCTTTATCAGGTACTGAATTTCTCGAATCTGACTTTGATTATGACTCTTGATATGTAAGATGAGATTAAAGTGTTAAAAAAATACTCTGTTTTTATTTTTTTGCACTTTAAGGTGACATGTCATTGTCAATCCCTTATACAAAACTTCATTCCTGCCACATCAATTGAATTGATTAGAAAACAGTTTTCTTTATAATTGTTTATTTTGCCGATCACAATGCCTGTTTACCACGAATTTATGATTAATTTATCTCATGATAACCTGAGTATTTCAGATACATTAACTAATATTCGTATTTTTCATTTCATATAAGGAAACACAAAATCAACGCGGCCGACTTACCAATTTCATAAAAACGGCGGTAAATAAAATACCTGATATAACATTAAAAAAAAAAATATTCAAACATAATTATTAGAGTAAATTTTATTATCAAGTATCAAAGCTTATTTTTCGCACTATACCACGTGTTACCAGCTAAAGATTTTTTTGAATTTGCCGGGCTTTTTTTGTGACACGATTCGCTGGGCAGACTACATAACTGATTATTTGTATATGTCAAGTGCCACATCCATTCTCTTCCTTTATCTATGATTATTAGCAATACGACCATGACATTTTAGCGTAGCTGTAGCTATAGAACTGTCTCTTTTTGGCACACTGAATCCCAATAAGACTGTGCATATCAGCTCTATGTATGTTGCCTTTTATTTTATCGCTCCTTCTTGGCCTTTAGTTCTTATTCTTTAGATTGCACAAATTAAATTGATCATCTGTGGGGAACAAGACTTGTATGCGAGGCCACAAATTGCAGCAAAACATTGCCCGTTTAGAAGCCCCATTTCATTATACTTTTGCCGCTGTATATATTTATACAAGAATGGTACGGAATCCTTCGTGTGTGAGTCGCATACGATAAGGGTATGTGCGAGTTCGACCAGCTGACTGGCCGGAGTGGCCGGTTTTTTTAAGCGTTGGGACGTGATGTGCTCAGGCCTTATTTCCTTTTTGGACTCGGTAGGCCCCCCGCAGACATACAAAATGTTTGCGCAATCGTATTTTTGTACAATCTCATTGAAACTGGTTTTCCCGCTACACTTGTCAATTCATTGAGTCAATCATCCATCAATCATTATGTTATGGTCAATGGTCTATCTATGATCTATTAAAAATTATAACTAGAGTTATCAGGCACTTGAATAACAACTACATCGAAATAATTAAGAAATATATCAGATGACGAGGATCTGGCTGCAATTGCGCTGATAATTTAATTTTATAAGAAGCATTAACTAAACAGCAAATTGCGAAATCAAGACTACAGACGACACCATCACACATCACGTGATGGCACAAGCAAAATTCAAATCTCTCAAACTTTTCTAAAATGATTGCGTAAACTTTATAGATAAAGGAAGATTATTATCATTGGTAAACTTCAATCATAGCCGTAGACGATCAAAAAGTTTGGGCAATTTGCACAAATAAATTGATCATCTGTGGGGTGCTTTATAATAATGCGAAAGCACTTTACTAATCTATCAGAAAAATTGTTTGGTTTGAAAAAAAACCTTAAATTAATCAAAAAATTATATGCACGTTCCCTGTTGAAATAGGGAACATGCATATTTTTTTATTACGCTCTCTGGAAAGTGCTATGAAAGAGAAGGTCAACTGTAAACTCGAAGAATTATCGTGTTATATTTTTAGAAGATTTGAAGCTTATAAGTCATAGTTTAGACCCCCTGCAAAAATGCTCTATACAAAATCGACGACAGGAATGACGTCACAGCTGTTGTTCTATGTTTAAAATATACGGACCTTTTAAGAAATGTGCATTTATTTCAGAAATTAATTACTATGTTTAGGCCAATATCATTACATTTAATTAAAATATTACTTTAATAAAATGAGGAGGATGAAAAAACAGACTAAACCTTAAAAGATGTTTTAAAATTTTATTAAGTTTTGATTGTTTATAAAATCTTAGTAAACGGGCCAATACTTTTTTAGTGTTTTTTTTATCAATAAATCCCATTTTTTTTATGCGTGTTTCTTATTAATTCATTTGTTATTATATAAGAATTATCTCTCTATCTATTTAATAGATAGGTACAACGTGAGTGAATCCGGCAGTGAATGGTCCTCATGGCGCAAAACAGACTATTATGTCTGGCAACTCCGATCTTAATGTCATAGATGCTAGGAGCTGTGTAGATTGTTTCTTCGCTTCCTTCTCTCTTTGATTCGTGAAGTCAAACGTGCTTGTTCTCACTGAGCTAAGGCCTACAGGCGACTTGCACAAATTATTAAATTAAAATGGCGTCTAAAGCTGAATTAGCTTGTGTTTACTCCGCTCTTATCTTGGTCGACGATGATGTCGCCGTTACGGTAAGTAATAATCATTGTTGGTTGTTAATCTTGTTGCTACGTTTTAGGTTAAGATAGTTTTATCCATATTCATCATAGTATCCGCTACGAATAAATTTTATTTTTAACCTCGTTTATCTTTAAAATGTGATGTTATTTATTAACATGTTGATATTTTTGGTGTTGTAATTCGCGTGTTAATGTTTTGCTCATGGTTTAGGGTGAGAAGATTTCTACCATCCTGAAAGCGGCCGGCGTGGACGTGGAACCTTACTGGCCCGGTTTGTTCGCCAAGGCCTTGGAGGGTGTTAACGTTCGCGAACTCATCGCTAACATCGGTTCTGGTGTGGGGTCTGCGCCTGCCGCTGGCGTACCCGCTGCCGCCGCTGCCGCAACTGCACCTGCGGAGGTTCAAAAGGAAGAGAAGAAGGAGGAAGAGCCCGAGGAGTCCGACGATGACATGGGCTTTGGTGAGATTTCTTATTCAACTTATGTTACAATTTAAATGTGATTAGCATTTATCTGTAGGGCCACGTGTGTTGTGAGACAAAAGGTGAATTTTAAGACAAAGGCTTCTCTCCTAATGCACGCTACTGCTCCCGATCATCGGCTTCTATCGTTCAACCTACATCTATCTGCACAATACTATCATCACTCTGTCTAGCCCCAGGGCATCCCGAGCGACGTTTGCCAAGTCGCCGTCTCCACTCAAGAATACCTACTCCAAATTTTTCTTGATTGTTTATATTTAAAGGTGCTCTAAAATTTGGCCTGAATATATGTCCATAGGCATGTGAGAGGTTGAGTTTATCACAGAAAGTCTAATGAGTTTATGGGTGTATTAAAAATATTTTGTAGTTGAATGGTTGACATTTATAGGGTACATAGTTAGGGACTACTCAGATCAGTAAAATTATTCATCAATTTATATAAAAATGAATTGCTGAAATGTATGTACGCTCATAACTTCCAAAAGAGTCCACCAAATTGGATAATTCTTATTTTTGTTGTTTGTTATTGTCAGAACTAGGTTGAGTTACAGAAAAAAAGAAAAAACCACCAGTAAATTTGTGGTGGGGTGGAGCTGCTAGCAGGACGATATTACATATGTATTGCCCCTTGCACATCAATATTGGTACCTCAAATTCAATAAACAGTAGATTCAGTCCATATCCATAGTTGTATGCTTGCATTTGCTACAGGAGTTTTGTTGTTTGATACAACCATCTCTATTTACCCTTTAACATACATTTTTTAGGGTTCCGTCGTCGTCGTCGGAAGCCTTATAATTTCGCCATGTCTGTCTGTCCATCCGTCCGTCCTTCCGTTAGTCTGCAGCCTAGCTCGGAGACTCTTAGTTCTAGAAAGTTGTAATTTGGCATGAATATATATATTAGCAGGGAGCGAAACTTTGGTGCCGGTGACATCATAATGACGGAAATTCACATCGTTACGTCACATGTTTTTTTTATAAACAATCTTGCGAGACACCCCACTGATTCTCAATAACACAATATTGATAATGCAAAATAATGACGATGTGAATAAAATATTTTATTGGGTAATGTAATTCTAACGAAAAATATTCTTTCCACAAGTAAATAAAAAACAATAAATTAAATTTTGTTACATTTCAAAGTATGCAGAACGCTTAAAATTCAAACACAAACATCCCATCTTCTTCCTTATTCATATAAATACATTTTATACTTTCAGGAAAATATAACTATCAAATCTCCTGCCAGTTATAATTTTATTGTTTATACTGATCATAATCTCTATAAACTCACCTGGAGCAAATATTGTTCTAAGTCGACCTTTTCACTACTTTAAACATAACTCTTTGTACAAAACTTCTGGCAATTCCAAATTAACCCCTCGTATGCGGGAGGTGAAAAAATACTAAGTTCTAGTCTCTTCTGATTACGATATAATCCAAAAAAAAAGCTTAAAAAAAAAACAAAGATATTTAAATTTTGAGCATGGATCTGTGTCTTAAGCATAAGAGGGGTTAAATAGCCCTCCACGAAAATTTACCATCTACATACAATACAATTTAGAGCTAAAAAATAACTAAATATAATTTTGATATTGTTTCTAACAATCTTGTTTTTAATATGGCAATGACAGTCAATTATGTTTTTTACAAGTACTAGCCGTCTCAACTCGAGTGTCAATATTGGTAAACTAAAGAGGCCAATAAGTTGTTACTAGTGATTACAGATGATATAAAAACACTCTGTATGTAGCTTGACGTCATACGCTTGTCATCGGCACCAAAGTTTCGCTTCCTGCATACTAGTCACGCCAACAGTGGTAAAATAAAATGTAAAAAAAAAAAATTACTACTATATTCAATGTGGGTTGTATTTTTTTTTTGTTGTCTTCCCATTAGTCGGGTGTTGTTGGGTAGGTCTTGCGAAAATATTGCAGGTTTGTTAAACAATTATTCGATTAAGGGATGTGTGTGTGTGTGTGTGTGTGTGTGTGTGTGTGTGTGTGTGAGTGTGTGTCCTGCAGCCAAAACAACAAATACTAAAAATCTGAAAATAAACTTAAATGACAAAGCATAGTAATAACGAGTTTTAAAGGAAAACTATCACAACTAAGTAGACGTCATTGGTTCTTGAAATACAGGCGATTATAGTGTTTATATGTACTAAAATCATCTTAGACTGTACCAATTGACTTTAAATAGAAAACTATTACTTGTTGATTTTTATCTTTGTAGTACTTAACAAACTTCGGAATCCTACACTGAGCATGGTACGACAAGCTCTTGGTTTTTTATAAATCGCAAACTTTGGTACAGATTATACTTAGTAATTTATGAGAAAGACTGCAATATATTAGCGGCTCTC
Source organism: Acleris holmiana (assembly GCA_949316455.1). Taxonomy (NCBI): domain Eukaryota; kingdom Metazoa; phylum Arthropoda; class Insecta; order Lepidoptera; family Tortricidae; genus Acleris; species Acleris holmiana. The sequence continues at coordinate 38,239,188 of OX438762.1, read as the reverse complement.
CATCTACGACACATGGCTTCTAATTAACTGTGGAAGCTCAATTTCAAATTACATAGTCTTTTTTATACCACCTAAATTATCTCTGAAATAGGAGTGAACTTTCAGAAAAACGAGCAAGAATATTTTATATTAATAGCGTGAGCGAGATAATTTTACTACTACTATTTTTGTTGTTGGATTAGTAGGTTTATAATTTCGGTTCTTAATACTTAAAAATACCAAAGAAAACTGTGCTTTTTACACGACTACTGCGAAGCGAAGGAAGGGTAATGACTTTGACACCCAATGTATGTATGTTCCACTCTAGCGCTGTTCCTAGCAGGGATTGTAAAACCGGTTTTATTTAATACCTGTATTTACATTGTCAAATTATTACCGCTAAAAAATAATACCTATATTCGAATTAGAGGTATTGTTGTCATTCCGCTTTTGTTTTTATCGCTATGTATTCACTATTAACAGTATTAAATACCTGTATTCAATACCGCTATTCATTGTACCTGATAAGTGAGATGTCAATTAGACTTTAATGAACTGTAATTTCAGACTTGTCTAAGGCGAGTCTAAGTTTTTTGTAAGAGCACTGAAAACATTTACATATAAAAATAAACGAGAATATTGACACTGACAGGTATTACTGGTTATGGTTTTTAGGGGTAAAGTATCAAAAAGGGGTATTGTTGTCAATTGTCTAAACCGATAATAAACTTGAATATCGGTATTCATTTTACCGCTAATCAGAGCTTTAGCGGTATAAATAGTGAAAGTCAATTATAACCGGTAATACCTCATTTAAAACCGGTAGTCAGAATACCGGTAACGATCCCTGGTTCCTAGTGAACCGATTTTGACAAATGAGGTAACTATTAATTTGTCTTTTTTGTGCAATGGTTATTGGCTATTTTGTTTTATTATAAATTAAACATGGCGGCCGGAAATAAAAAAAAAAGTTATCTAGCGGGCAGTGGCGGTACACTACGCTTGTGATATGTCCAGTAATTAAATCCGCTACTGGATTGTAGGTGGCATATGTAAGCAATCAATCAAGTAATTTGTTACAAGACTATATTTTTTATGATTTTATGACAAATGTATAGATTTCTTTCAGACTTATAATTATAATACAAGACTGTATTACTTGCCGAATTGCATAGTTCTAGGTCAACAGGAAATACCCATTCTATGTCGCTAGTTAACCATCTAATGATAGATGGCGCTAACAGGCAATTAATAATAGTTCCGCTACCGGATTGTAGATGGCGTAGGTAAAGTTAAAGTTCGTTTATTTGTATAACACAGGTACGTACATAAGGTCTTAAATATTAGGAAGTGTCACCATGTTGCGCCGCGAAGTTGTAGATGCAGTTAACGAAGTTGTAGCATGCACATGCTCAGATTTCGTCAACTAATTGTAGTCACACAAGTATTCATTTACTGTGTGTGTAGTAAGCTTTATTTACCAGAAAATCATGTAAGTTTTGTTTAAATTCAGCCATAGTTTCCATATTTACTACATCCTTTGGTACTTTAATATAGATTCTGGGAGCCATCCCGAGTATCCTCTTCCAAAATAAGACGTCTAAGAAGACGTTGCACTGATTCTAAGACGATTACGGTTAAAAGTTTGAAATAGTGTTGATTAGATCTTGTAAAAATTACTGTCATATCTTATATGTATTAGCATAAGAATAAATACTATTAGATGGGCATCTTCTGCGTCGTTGTATGGATTTGACAGCAAAGCCGTCAAATAATTACCTACAGCGCCCAACGCTTTGCCTTACCTCTCTCGCCTGTCGCAGAATTTGGGTCGTCACATGTATAAAACTAAATGAGCCCACAACGAATTAGTTTATTTACCTGTAACTATACGATAAACCATAACCTTTTATTTACACAAGCGGAGTGGGATAAAAAGAACCCTAAATAATTTACGTCTCAGTGGTGTCCTTGACAAATCTCTTTTCAGTTAAAAGGTGCAGTTAAAACGCTTATCCGGTACTCGTATCAGTGACGTAATACTACTAATAATATATACCAAGAGCAAAGACCCTGAAGGCGAATCTCATTTTTTTTACTGTAGTGTTTTAAAACAAGTATTGTGAAATCTAAACAAAAAGCGCGCAGGTAAATAATGTATTTATTTAATTCTTTCAATCTTAAGCTCTTTACTTAATGTGTTTATGTTCCAAATAATTAATAAAAAAAATGATGATATCGTCCTACAATTATCGTAAAGCACGTGGTCAAATACGGGACTAATAATTTCGTATGATTAAACCACAGCTTGCGTAGACAGTGGCGCCTTTGAGAGCTTCATTTGAAATATTGTTGCACGTTTACTTCAAGCGCCGATTCTGGGTGGCATGGCAACCCGCTAGTGTTTGCTGCGATAAGTAGTCTTGTATTGTTTACAGGCCACGTGGGAGCGATCGTGGTGGGGATGAAGTTACACTTTATTAGTATTGATTTTTATGGTACGAGTATAAGCTTGGAAAAGTTAAATGCGTAATTTCTGGAAAAGCTGTTTACAAGGTTCAAGATAGTGAATGCTACACAATGATCTTATGCATCTTTTCTGAGCTTTAAATATAATTTCTCTTATCAGCTGAATTCGCCCAGAAAATAATTCCATATCATGGAGTCTATGTTACATAAGTGAGGTATGCAGTTAACACCCAGGACTCATTTACAACTTTTCCCAGATTACACAAAGCAAAAGAAAATTGATTCAGTGTTTTACGTAGTGTCAGCTTGGTTCTTTCATGTTAACTTATTATCTAGATTTAAACCTAAAAACCTTGTAGCATCTGTTCAATTCGTTGTCCCCTATAAAATGTATTTAAATTGTTTTTCCTTTGTTTAAATGACATGGTTTAAGTGTTTTCTAAATTTCTTTTTAAATTATTGCTCTTTAACAATTCTATTATAATTCCTAAAGATTCGTTTATCTCTCTTTCATATGTTATTAGGCATTTACCAGTGAAAATTTCGGTACTGTTGTCAGCAAAGAGAACCATAGGAAACTTAATTGCTTTAGGCAAATCATTGATATAGATCAATAATAGTAGAGGACCCAAAACGGTTCCCTGCGGTACGCCATAAGCCATAACGTAATTTCTTAGATTTTGAAGAATAAGTAATTTCGGTTATTTAGATACGATTTCATTAATTTACGTATATTACCACGTAGGTACGCCATACATACAACGTGATACAAAATAATTCGTAAAAAAGAAATTACGAAAGTAGTGTCAACCCTAGTATACTGTATACCTAAGATACTGAACTGACGTTATTTAATAAGGGTTGACACCACTTTTGTAATTTCTTTTTTACTGATTATTTTGTAACACGTTGTATACAACGTGTCTCTGAACATGGTCTTTAAATGTAGGAATCGATTCTACACCTCAAATGGAACTCCATTTGTTGTACGACTTAAAAAAAAAAGTAAAGTCGCAGAACAGAAGACGTAGTATTTGAGGAGTAGAATCAATACCTTCATTTAAAACCCTAAGGTCAGAGACACCCTGTATAATTTATCCAAAAGTATTTTGTGATCAACATAATCAATGGCTTTTGTCATATCATATCCATGTAGAGTTCTAAAACTGGATTTTGTTGGTCGTCATTCATCAATATTATTTTGAATAGATCAAAAAAGCCATATTTATTGATTTACCTTTTCGGAATCCTTTCTGTTCTTGTGCAAAGAGATGATTTTTTCAAAATAGATATAAATACTTTTGTAAAACACTTTCAATTATTTTTGAAAAGTGAGAGTCAGCAGGCATCACCTCTGAGTGGAACTCCATCCATTATGATCATCATTCTGTGTACTAGAAAGCTATTATAGTAGTTTATGCAACAGTTGTATAAGAGAGGTCAAAAAAGACGAGTGGTGTGGTTACGATGTGAGCCGCAGGCGAACATCGTAAAGCAAGACGCCACGAGTATTTTTTGACTTAGTTATACACCGTTGCATACAATACTTTTTCTACGACTAGGTTTCAAATAAAATGCAAAATTATATTAACAAAATTTTATTAATATACCTAGGTTAGAATACGAACGAATGAAGCACAGAACAAAACAACAAACGAGCGGGAAACATTCGAAAACGACAAAATATGTGTCTATGGTTAACTTTATTTTTAAATTGATGTGCACTTGCCAGATTTTATATTTAAAAAAAAAGTTGCTTAATCGATTTAACTTGTGAAATAGGGACTATAAAACACCTAATGATTTGAGAAATGAATTCTTTTACCTGATTGGTCGATTTTAATATAGCTGCATTCTGGTTGGTTGATACCATGTTTTTTTTTAAAGAGTTCAATTAGTAAAAGAGTTTACATACCAAAAAGAACCTAACGTTCCGATTGACAGTCAATGTGGATTGTGATTGGTGGATTAATTTGGTGAAGTATTTTGATTGGTCAAATTAACCTAGGTGTAAGCTTTGGCAGCTAGGCATGTCGTTTTGGCTCAAAAAAGCACAAGTGCTGTTAAGGGGAATAGACTAGATAGACTTTTCTACGGAATGTTCTGCGGACATATTATCTATATTCTTATATTAGTGTTCGTGACTATATAAATGACAGATAAAAGTACAGGAGTAGGAAAAAAATATTGTTTGTAGTCTAAGACCAAACTGCGATGCACATTGCTATAATAATTTCAGGCCTTCGACTACAAACAATATTTGTAATAGCTTGCTAGTAGACAGGATGAATACCATGGATGGAGTTCCACTCAGTGGTGATGCCTGCTGCCAATTTGTTGAATGTTCCTAAATTTGGACTCTATGTGATCATACGAACACTAGGAGTGGTTATATTCTTTATCAGATAGCGAATAACCACATGTTGGTAAATACTCGTTATGTAGTGTAAAACATCACAAAGGTCTTAACTTATTTCATACTTTTTTGCAATCGGGTTTTACTTTTTGTAGTTGGGTTTTACTTTTTTCAACATATTTTTGTTAATAAATTAAAATATATGGTTGTGGAACCACTAAAGCGTTAAGCTAATTTGTTTTTTGTGTAATGCAATGATAAAGTTTTTAATTTAAATCCTTAACTATGTACGCTTTTTCGTAAACCGCCCGTTTAAGTCCTTGGTTTGTAGTTCATACAATGTTAAATTTAATCAATGGCAATTGACTGTTACGAGTAGTTCATACAGTCATTTTGACAACTGTTAACACTCTAATCCTTTGTTAAGTGGTTAACATCGTATGGTGAAATTGGCACAATAACCGTGGGGTAGCTTATGCCATGCTTTCTCCTCATCTGTAATTGTGACATTTGCAACTGACAGAAAGTGACAAGGCATGGCATAGCATAGCATACTCTTTATTATGGCCTTAATTCTTTCAAATGTGTTGAGTTACACATGTATCCCCTTACTAATAAACGTTGAATAAGTTTGGAATAATTATACCATGCTTTGTCCTTATCTGCCATTGATACCTTTTGAATTAGGCAGATAAGGACAAAGCATGGTATAACTATTTCAAGCTTATTCAACGTTTATTAGTAAGGGGGGGGGTAGTGCATAAATGATTATAAAAGTTTGTATTTATCTAGCTTTCTCCATTAACTTATTGATGGGTACTATAGCTTAATCAGAAAGCAATAAACTTGTCTGACCAAAAACAATTTCATATGTTTATTCACTACATTACATGTATAATTATTAATTATACATAAACTGTTTGCTCCCAGAGAATTGAAAAAGTAATGATTATCTACCCCTATCACCATTACACGAATAAGTAAGTAGTTGACACTACTTTCGTAATTTCTTTTTTACGGATTATTTTGTAACACTAAGTATATAACTTCATACAAACTATGTATGTTTTTGTATGTTGTAAAGGTATGTTATTTTATTTGGTCACGTTTTTTATTCCTTTACACAATTATCGATATTGATAAAATGACGTTTCTATCACTAGCCAGATTACGATAGTGTTTTGTTTTGCCATGAAAAATCCGGCCTCTGATAATTAGACATGTTATTTTCTTGAGATAGCAGTGAAGATATTGGCAGTAATTGCTTCACTAAACTTATTATTCACAATTAAATTTAATAGAAGGCTAGTGAGGCTATGTTGCCAGTTTTAAGGTGCTGTAATAACACCTAGTGTGTCTGAATTACATACAATTGTAATTTAGTGGCAGCGAATGTGCTAAAAGCTATAATGTGTTACTTCCCACTGATAGTGCCCTTCTGCGAGATTTTTGCTTAGCTTCTTTATTTTATATGCTCATGTCAATTATTTCCCCATGAGGCAATAAAAATCGGTTGGCTTTAACCATTAAAATCCTTTTGAGTAATACAAACATGCAATTAATCTTTTCGTTATTCTTTATTGTGAAAGTATGCAATACCATATTGGTTCATGGTCAGTGATAGTACTATACAGCCTGACTAAAAATCCAATAAAGGCTGTAGCCGGGTTTCCATAGTAAGTCGGCCCTTACATCAAATGGGCTCGGGGATTTTTTTGTGAGTACCTCTTGTAATGAAGAATATTTTAGCTGAGTATGAACATCCTACTTGTAATAGTTTTTGACTTATGATTTTTTGAAGTTTATTTTTTTGACGTTTGTTTATTCTGGATGTATTCAAGCGATTTGCTTCAAATTTTTAAATGCTGTTCTTTAGATAGATTTGCATCGCCACCCAACGCAAATGCTAGTTATCGTATAAAAAAAACTATTTAAAAATAACAATATTTCACAGAACAGATTTTTTTTCTAATGTCAAGTAATTATATTAGGCTTAGAATAGTTCTTAGTCCTTGTCATGACCATTTTTAATTTCACCATACTTAACATATTTAGAAATAATGACAGTTATTTTAGTTGTCATAAATAAACATCGGCGACTCGTGGCATATTTAGGTAGCATTTGACGTTTCTAAGTTCTCATAATAAAACTGGTTGCAATAAATTTGTATGCACATACTAATTTATTGCAACCAATTTTATCATGAGAACTTTCTTGTCTGTGGTAGTAGGTAAAATATGTACAGTATTGTATTTACAGTATCGATTTATGTAAGGTTATGAGTTTAAAGTTGGAACAGCTGTCAAAACTCAAGAGGGGTCTCTTCTCTAGTATTCAAGACATTAAAACAGTTATTGATAGGAAACGTCAATTCAATGTTTTATAATATAAACCGCACGACATTTGAACTCAAGTGACATGAGAATAGGGACTTCATCTTTAAATCTTTGATTTAAAAAAAATGTCTTGACGAAGGATTGATTTCTGAATTGATCGAAATAATTGTTGTCATTTTGGGACTGTACAGACGGACAGCATTTGTCCGTCTGTACCCGCCCATTGCTGGCCGTATACAGGGTTCTATGTTACATTTTTGCTATAATATGATAGGAGTTATAATTAGTACGTAATTCTATGTGCCTTTAGCCATATTTTGTTGAATCCATCCTGGACTCTCAATAGCATCATCTCATAGACTAAAAACCCGATGTTACATGGCTTTATTTTGTGGTTTTAAGACTAACAATTATTGCAAGGTCCTATGTTTATTTATTTGTGATCACTGAATGTGTGACTATACATTAATATGGATTTGATGCTATAGTGATTTTTGCTGGGGTCAAGTTTTCGGACGCTGACCGAGCTCCGTATGCTCGCGGGTGTGCCCCCGCTTGGGAAGTGCGAATCGAGCGGCGTATCGATAAATTTAGGACTCTCATAGCAAACAGAATCATGAAAAGGTCTATTTGATAAAAAAGGAAAATTATGCCTACGCATTCGAAACTTCTAAGAAGTTCTTCTTAGTGAAGAAAAAGTAGTGCAAGATGCACTACTTTTTCTCTGGAAAAGGAATGTTGGTATACGAAACGTTCATAATAAGCCAGCAATGTGTTAATTTTTTTAACGGTTTATTTAGCTTCCCCGCGTATATTTGTTTATTTGTGGCTGTTGCTTCAAATCTCGGAATCGATTTAGCATACGTATTTAGACCCCGTGACCATGCCGTATTATGATTCAACCTTTGATCTTTAAATCTTGTTTCTGTAGATGGTGTTTCTGTGGTGGTTTAAATGTTTAATACGACAATTACTCCTTGAAATTTGCTACAAATCCTCCTACCAAATGATTTACCTATCATTTACAGTTTTTAAGTAATTTTATCGTAAAAACTGTTGAATTAAACTTTTTTTATTTGTCTAATATTTTAATTTTCTCTGTGGCAATCCAAAATAAGGACCATGATAAAATTAAAAAAATTTAGCCTTTTTAAAATAAGTAGAAAATTATTAAAATCGGACATTCTTTTGGTGGCAGTTATTGGCGACATTAGTTCGGTGCACGGTTCACTTTTGCACCGAGACAAATTAGCCACACAAACTGGTTGTTAATTCACTATGGTAGCGGATTAAAATTCTGCAATAACTAGAAAACTACGTCCCTGATTGTTCGGAGCAAGTGGGTTATTAGTAGGAAAACGTTCCGAACTTAAAATATGTTTAATTTAAACAAAATGCAGCTTACATTTATATCTAAGTAAGAGAGACGTGTTTTTCGTCCGGATGAAGTTCGCAAGATGGCGGCCGGAACCCCCACCATCTCACGCGCAGCTGACGTTACGTCGGTATAGTGTTGCCAGTGGCAACATGCTCCCCCTCTTTGAAAGCTTCTCTTTCAAAGAGCTCATGGGATATTTCTAAAGCACAGATTCTTGAAACGGATCTTTTGATGATGCCGCCTTTAGTACGCACGTCGACCACCCTGCAGATTCCGTCAGGTCCAGGATGTAGAGCGTGGATGCGCCCCAAGAGCCACTTCATCGGCGGGAGTTGGTCATCCATGACGAGAACAAGGTCGCCGATTTTTATGTTTGGTTTGCTAGTTTTCCACTTGACACGCTGCTGTAGAGTGGATAAGTAGTCTTTGGTCCAGCGGGACCAAAAGTGTTGCCTCAAGCGTTCAATCAGCTCGTATCGGTTGACGCTGATTCGCTCGGTGACGGGCGAAGGTAGCGAGGTCAAAGGTCGACCCACAAGGAAGTGCCCAGGTGTAATAGGAGCTAGATCGGAAGGATCAGCTGACATTGAAGTTAGAGGACGCGAGTTCATTATTGCTTCAATTTGCGTGAACAGTGTATATAACTCTTCAAAAGTTAAACTAGAATTAGCTGCAATACGTTTTAAGTGAAATTTGGCTATTTCAGGAATAGAGTTATTTTTGTTGATCAGAGAGTCGAAGGTGTCTCTGAACTCCATCCATTTAATATAGTTACCATCAAAGGATGGCAGTTGTATAGTAGGCAGTTTGATGTTACAATTTAAGTTATTATTGCCAGCAGCTGATGAGGCAGAAGAAGCATTTTCAGGTAAAGCTTCTGTAGCATTTGAGTCAATGAGGCTTTGAGCCACTGATATGTGATTGCAAAAGTTATTTTCTATACACTCATGTTCCTCTATCTGCTCCTCAATATCTGTAGCCAAGATTTCAATTTTATATTTTAATTCATCAAACTGGTTAAATAATTCTTTAAAACGCGACAATTTTAATTCAAGTTCACAAAGTAACTGTTTAGTAAGACTCTTTTTCTCAATTACTTTTTCCAAGTACTTAAAAAAGTTAGTAACTCTTGCTTTTATTGAACTGCGTTGTTGCAAAAGTGCCTTTAATTCTGCCATAATGAGAACTTAATTTAGATAGTTTTCTACACACAGCACAAGTAGTTATTTAGTAAACAACTGAACAGACCGCACAACAAAGTAAATAAAAGATCAAACCGTATAGGCCGTAAGAACTACGACAAATTGGCGCTGGATCAGCTGTCAGGGAATTCGCGCGCAAGGAAGGTTACGAGAGGTCACGCTCAGGCTGCGACGCGACGCGCTGAGTAGTAGGTAAGAACGCAGAGGTCCAAAGAGGCAGGAATCACCGCAACCTGGAATGTGCAATTTGAAATGCTAAGCGATGTGCAAAAGCAGCAGTAAAGAGGTGTAAATGACAAGTTGCATGTTAAGTTAGTCAATAAATATTAGAAGTATAGTTAGATAGAATACGTAAAGTACAACTGAGTGAGTACCTTTACGTAACAGTAAGAGAGATTAGTGCACCTATTAGTGACAAGTTGCAAGCCTATCGCCTAACAGTAGCACTAGCCGTTATTACCTTAGTCGCCTTTTACGACATCCACGGAAAGACTTGGAATGGTACTATTCTAACCCGGCAACCATACGGGGTTATATTTAGTTATTTTGTTTAAACACAAAACAATTTCTTTTTATAATAGTTTAAGTTATAGACAAAAGTAGATTTACCACAGTAAGTTACGAATTTAAATGTAGGTTGTCAAAAAGTAGTAAGTAAGAGAGTAGACAACCTAGGGCTTATCAAAACCTAGGACTTCGAACTGTTTAGAGAGTGGTAGATTTTAGGTTATGAGTAGCATAAGTTTATTCTATGCCTTAAATTAGGTAGAACGAATCTGACTCCATAAAAGTTAGTAAGTGCATACCATAAATGATGCAAGAAAGATAACCTAGACAGGTTGAGAGCACAATGCGGCGTGCATATAACACTGTTCACACAAGGAAGCAAATATGAACCAAACCTTTTAGCTTAAAGGAAAAAGATACTAAAAATGGGCGTACTTCCCTGCAAGAGACGATATGACAACACACTTTTCGTCACCAGTATTCTTCGGCAGGTTGGTCCCGCGTCCATTCAGCAGGAGATCCAGTCAATTTAGCAAGCGACTCTCAGCGATCGCCATTAAATAGGTTGTGTCCACGCCGCGTGTGTCGAAGCCATCTTCATGCGTCAGTAGTAATCCGAAGAAATCGAATCACGTCGGGGTCACCAAATGTTCGGAGCAAGTGGGTTATTAGTAGGAAAACGTTCCGAACTTAAAATATGTTTAATTTAAACAAAATGCAGCTTACATTTATATCTAAGTAAGAGAGACGTGTTTTTCGTCCGGATGAAGTTCGCAAGATGGCGGCCGGAACCCACCATCTCACGCGCAGCTGACGTTACGTCGGTATAGTGTTGCCAGTGGCAACACTGATTCAAGCAGTTGATACCTCATTTTAAAAGGAATTATCTATTTTAAATAGTTTTCTTATTTGGGGTTGCCATAGAGAAAACTAAATTACTAGTATAAAATATAAATTGAATTTTTACGGTTTTTGGTTCAGAATGACTAAAAAATTATAAATTACAAATAAGTTCTTTATACAGCAGTTTTGTAGCTAACTTCAAGGATAACTATACTGTACTAAGCATTTGAAAATAGCTTTGATTGTCATGGACTTATATAAGTATCAAAACATTTTTTTCCTACTATAATTAAACATCGGTGACTCGTGACATTTAGTTAGCATTCGACGTTTCTGACAGACTAGTGATGTAACGAAGTTTTCTGTACAGAGATGGGCAAAATTTATTCGAATGACGAATAACGAATAAGAATAACCAAATTATTCGCGAATAACGAATGAAATTCTCGAATGATTATTCTTATTCGGATGAATTATTTGTCGAATAATTTATTTGCGAATAATTAATTCGTTGAATGAATTGCCACGAATAATTATTATGTACTAGAATAAAATAATCAACTTAATTAAGAACATTGTAACACATTATGCTTTTACACCAGTTTTTAACACGTGTTGATTTCTTAAATATTAAAACAATAAAAATCATATCTCACGTTACTAAAATCAGATATCGGCCCAATAGCTTCGTTTGAAAGGCAAGTAAGTAAATAAATTTAAATTAAAAAAGTTAAAGCATTCACAAAATCAACATGAAAAAATCATTCTTAAGTCAAATAAAGAACTTTGCTATAAAAGTACATCAAAAATATTCATTAAAATTGACAAAAAAGACATCTATCAATCAAATAGCAACAAAAATAAGAACAATAACGTATAAATATAATTATGCTTTTAAATTAGTTTTTAAAACAACACGTTCTTCAAATAAAATGGTCAGACATCCTGTTCTATTTTGTAATAAGTTATTTATATTTTTTATTGTAAGATATCCTGTTTTTTTTTTAATTACCTATACTATTTCTCGTTTTTTATTACCTTTTGGGTGCAGCCTCAGATATGAAAGTGACTTTACTTATTTTTAGGTATTCATTTGCTATTTGAAAACACACTTGAAAAACGTGTCTCATCACTAGTGCTACCTAATTGCCACGAGTTGCCGATGTTTAATTATAATATGTATACCTAATACTTTAACCCAGTGTGAAGCGAGAGCGGGTCGCTAGTCTACTGTAAATAGCAAAATTGATGATATTTTTTTAGCAGAGGTACTGCTAACCTTAGTCATTATTATTATAGGCATTTTCCAGCACGGCTAGCGCATAACGGCGCGCGAGTTAAGTCGCGCGCGAGATGGACTACCTATCATTGTCTAATTAGAACGGTCAGAAAAAGGCAGGTAGTCGATCTCGCGGGCGACATAACTCGCGCGCCGTCATGTGCTGCAGGAAAGAAATAACTCGATCAGCATCATTTCTTCCCGTAAAGTGATATTGTGCTTCAAAGCAAGTCTATAGTTCTATTGTAATCCTGGTACCATGTCAAGTTATTGTTTTTTCATCAGTACATTGCACTTGCTCGGAAAGGGTGTTATTACACGCAGGCGTATAGTTCAGTTATAGCTGAGACTAAGGGCTTCTAATAATTAGTAATCCCCTTCTTACGTCCCTTGACGCACAATATAAATGATAATCTTCATACATCAAAAATCACTTAATACGAAAAAGCCACATAAAATTATTAATGTTATTTAAGTGAAGAGAAACCACTTAAACAACGAGAAAGAAAGAGCGCCAATAAGCTAATAACTATGTAACAAATAACATTTTTTAAAAAACAATTTGTGTAGATGCGTGTGTGTTTGTGCTTACGTAAGTATGTGTGAAAGCGTGCGTGTGTAATTTATGTAAATTAATAGATTCGGTTTCGTAGTAATTTATTTTTTTCAAATAAGTTTTTACGACGCGTTTTGCCTTAATAACTGACTACTATTGTACTTATTATACTATACTAATGTACTATTATAATCTCATGAGGCCCACCATACTACAATCCGGTAGATTTTTGTGAGTAGGAATTTGAATCTAACAGCAAGGAAATAAAGTTCAATTACATTTGCACTTAAAAGACATTTTCAATTTTGAAACAAATAAAAATTAACTTTATGAGAATTAAAATAAAAATTAAATTGATTTGCCTGGATAATGTACTTTCTATAACACACTGGGTCTTACGAGTTTAAAGCTAATTAATGAAATTAATATCCCAAGTGCATAAAGTCCAGTCGCTTAGATAGTGTCGCCTTTGTATCGCGTCGCCTTGGCACGTGCCACATTCTGTCAAAGGATGCCGCCCCGCGCATAGAAAGGATGCCGCGAGCGGCGTGCAGGTGAATTTCGCAATTAATCGAAACGCCGTGGTGAAAGGTTTTGTTTGTTGACTCTGCTATGTATACAGAAAATGTTCATTCGTTCTAGATGTAAACAAATTATAACAATACTAAAGTACTGGGTGGTAACAAATGGGTTTTTTTCCCATTCTGCCCTGCTAAGCTAAATAGCAGCAACTCTAATAAAACTCCTGTTGCAATCACAACCTTATTACTTAAAGGAAAGGATTGAATTTAATTTGGCAATTGAATTCGACATACTGTTTTTTTGCCTAGGAGGGCAGCATTTGTTACCACTAAAATATTTGGTGATAACTTTTTTTACTTTAGTGGTAATGGCTGGGATTTTTTATTCCCAGTAGGTACCGGTGGTAACAGGTGGGAAAACAATCCCAGCTGTTACCAATGGTAACAAATTGGTGGCAACAGGTGGGAATAACCCTGTGGTGTTCAATAAAGAACATTTGTATTGTGTTATATAAGGACAGTGAACCTCACCAGTCAAATTGATGTTGAGTTGTTGAATTATTTGTAACTTCTAGTAGGTGGGGGACAAGATGTAGGAACTTGTTGTAAGCCCTATCCCATCATTAAGAACAAGTTGAAATCTGATCCCATTATTTGCGAGAGTCAGAATGTCGGGTGTACCTTCACAAATATATTAAATGATTACTTATAGTAAAATAATGTACTCAAAATGTACTATTTAGTAACTACTTTTAAATAAATTGTACCGCTCCACAAATAAAGTTATTACAATGTGGAGGTACACCCGCCATTCTGACAGTCAGGACGGCGGGTGTAAGCCAATTTACCATGAACTGATACACTATTGACTTATGTTATTACTCCAAAAATATTACTAAATTAGTACTTTAACACGTTCGCTCCGGTATCGGGTCGAATCAGACCGATAAAAGTATGGTTAATTTAGAGTTAAATATTTTGCCGTAGTGAGGGTGTTAATATGCAGTTAAAACTTCAGTAATCAAATTCGTAATCTGTGAATTAGACACATTTAACTTTTTTCTATTTGAAATGAGTCGATAAGTGCCGTTTTACTACGAACTATCGATTATTGACTAATGTTATTACTTTAGAAGAATGTACAATGTCGACGTAATGATTGTAATGGTATAAGAACATTCACATACCAATTGTCTAACACTGCGTTTGAATGAAATCAAACTGATATAATTTCTCTAAATGATGTGTGTCAATTGAGATACATTTGAACAACATAAAATACGTCATTTTAGGAGTAATTGAATTTTTACCTTCTGGTGGTTACATTACCAGTGATCGTACTTTTTCCAGCGTTTTTGGTGCGTTGACGTCAAATGACACACGACAGCGACCTAGGGTTGTCGACGTGTATAATATGATTGACGTTTAAAATTATGTACTTAATATTATGTTGTCATTGAAAATAAAACACTTTTTTTGTACTTAATCAGTTATTATAATTGTGTATAACATTTATTAATGTAACCCAAAATTCCTCAAATTTTTCGGAGGGCATGCTGACGATTAGTTTTCGTAATTTTGATTGCCCTGTCGAACAACAACAATCAGGTTGTTTATTTTCTGAAAATAAAAGTAATGGTTTGATTCAGATATAGTCGATAGATGATGGTAGAGTTACTATTGAATTTAGATTACTTGGAATTAAGTAACCGAGAAATTGTAAAATGCAACATGTTAAAATGTACAGTCTGTCTATGAACTTATTGCTAAATTACCTTGGACATTTTTATGTTGATATTTTCGAAACACCCCTACGACTTCGTCCCAACAATCATCAAATTTCAAAAAGTGAACTTTTTTGAGCATAATCCTTAAACACCTTTCTCGAAAATTAAAAAAGCAGGAACATATATTATATAAATTATGAACATATATATTTCATTATGCATATTGGGTTTACATGTTCTAATAATACTTTCTGTAGGTATTTCCGATTTTTTTAATACACTATTTGATTCTTGGTTCAAACAATTTAATATTGGGCTCTACTGACAACCCTAGCACCGCACCAAAAATGCTGGAAAAAGTACGATCACTGTACATTACTGATATAAACAATATTGGACACTATAGAGCAGTTTGTAATTATTATTATATGTCTTAAGTTATTTGAAATATGTGGATGACAACAAAAGTAAATATTTAAATTAAAAATAATCCGTCTAATTTCACTAAAAACTAGAGCTACAAAAATACATATATAAACAAGCAAATAAACGGTTACAGTCAATGGTATAAATATCTTTAAAAGAGTAAAACTTGTTCCATTGAAATAAGTCAAAATGTGTACACATATTTTTACCCTTGACTGTACACTTTGCACTGGATTCCCATACAAAGTGACCCGATATTATCGCTTTTGAGTGTACGTGAGTTGGTATCTGTATTATACAAGGTATTCAAGCAAGAAAAGCCTTAAAGTGCAATTTATTTACAAGTGTCACATTCCTTAATAAATCATTTATGCACTTACCGACTCTTTTTACTTAGAAAAAAAAGTTAAATTTATTTAGTTCACAGGTTATAAATAACATTGCTCAAATTTTAATTGCATATATAAGTAAAATTTTTGTAATTTTTTCTAAAGTAATAAGTTAATAACAGTAGTCAATAATCGATAGTTCGTATTAAACGGCACTTATCGAGTCATTTTAAATAGAAAAAAGTTAAATGTGTCTAATTCACATATTACGAATCTGATTACTGAAGTTTTAACTGCATATTAAAGTACTAATTTAGTACAATTTTTTTGGAGTAATAACATAAGTCAATAGTCTATCAGTTCATGGTGAATTGGCATACACCCGCCGTCCTGACTGTCAGAATGGCGGGTGTACCTCCACATTGTAATAACTTTATTTGTGGAGCGGTACAATTTATTTTAAAGTAGGCACTAAATAGTATATTTTGAGTACATTTTTTAGTATAATCATTTTATATATTTGTGAAGTTACACCCGCCATTCTGACTCACCAGTATTTGGGTGCGGATTATTTTTTCTGATATTGACTTTCAATGAATTCTATGAGAGGCGACTTACTGAGCAAGTTACGGCAAAGCTCTGCTGTCTATTAAGATCCTTGGTAATCATAGTCCTATATAAATTGAATGCAAATGGCGATTAATATGGACCCTTTTATTTTGTTTCAGGCCTATTCGACTAAGAAGCTTTACTGTGAAGTTTCATTATTCCATCAAGAGGTTTACAAAGCTTGTTTAGTTGTAAGGTAAAAAATGACTATAAAAAAGTGAAAAAATAATAATCTTTTATTTTTTCCCTTAGAGCGGTTTCGCACTACGTCCGATCCGAACCCGTGAAAATGTTCAAATAATAACTGTTTTAAACCAGGAGCCTTTGCCTTTTAAAATGGTAAAGAGTGAAAAAAAATAGTAGTTAAAACCCGTTGGAAAAGGAAGAGAATATAACAAAAATTAAAGGAAATGTGTTTTAAGGGTAAAAAACTGTTAAGTATCTCGACTTCCGGCAAAACTACAAGCCTTATGGAAAAAGGTACATGTCATAAATAATAACCTTCTATACCGAAGGATTCCGCATCTGCGCGTAAAACACGGGGCGGCATAATTGTGTTTAATGGCGGTTTAAGCACACTTCTTACCTTCTTTCTTCTTAGACGTCGTTGATTGCAAAGCCGGAGTAACTGCAAAAAAAGGTGTTGTTACTTACCACCATTAAGTAAATTGAATTTATGAAACGACACGCGGAAGCTGTAAATAATGTATTAAAACCATTTAATTTTCAGTAAATGTCATTAATGATTGACAGCTACCATAAAGCAGTGACCGGTCCGCTATCCCCTTCAAGGGTTTGTGAAGGGGTTTTTATAAGGCTTCTAACCAAACCCGTTCGGCGTTAAAAGCCGTTCAATTTGCTTTTTAAGCGCTATACCGAAAGAATAGCCCATTCATTGATTCTGAAGGTACTTTTCTATGACAGCGTGCCAGCCGGCTTAATTCAAACCCTTTCGTATAGTCTTTGGTATTGGTAAGCCTTAGGCACCCCACAGATGATCAATTTATTTGTGCAATCACACTGATTGCCCGAACTTTTTGATAGACGGCTATGATTGAAGATTACGCAATCATTTTAGAAAAGTTTGACGGAGTTGAATTTTGTTTGTGCCATCACGTGTGATTGTGTGGTCTGTATAGTGATTGCTCAATTAACCGTTTTGTTATTTCTTTAATTAAATTATCAGCGTAATTGCAGCAGCCAAATCCTCCTCATCAGACATCTTTTATAATATCACGACGTAGTTGTTTTTCACGTGACGATTACCCTGATAACTTAGTTTTTTAATAGATCGTAGACCATAGATCATAAAGATTGGTGATTTTCTGAATCAATTGATACGTGTAGGGGCAGAACCTGTTTCAATCTGATTGTAGAAAAATACGATTGCGCAAACATTTTGTAAGTCTGTGGGGGGCCTTATGGAAGAGTTTTCATCAAGTGTTATCGCTGTCTTGTAACGCATAAAGTAGGTATTCGTTCGGTAGCACGCGGTTGGTTTGACGTATCGGCGCTGCAGCCATTTCTTACGATACGAGGGTCAAACTGAACGTTGCGGGAATAGAAAAAAATATGCAGTTAAATTGAATAAAAGTATTTTTATTGTTTTTCAAAGTATTTTCCTTTATATTTTATGCACTTTTCCATGCGATCAAACCAGTCATTAAAGCACTTATTGAAGTCTGAAGTAGGGGTCGACAAAATGGCCATTTTAAAAGCCTCCACTGCTGCTTCCGGCGTCTGAAACCGCTGACCACGCAACTTATCCTTAATATCGTGTTTGACGTGTTTTAGAATCGTTTATGTCACAGTCGTCATTATTGTAAATGACAAAGAGTTATCAAAACGTTGACAATACGGAAACAGGTCAAAAACGATATCGTGTTTTACTCGTTTAAGAATCGTTTATGTCACAGTCGCCATTATTGTTAATGACATAAGAGTGATCAAAACGTTGACAATACGGAAACAGGTCAAAAACGATATCGTGTTTGACACGTTTAAGAATCGTTTATGTCACAGTCGCCATTATTGTAAATGACATAAGAGTTATGAAAACATTGACAATACGGAAACAGGTCAAAAACGATATCGTTATTACCTTGTAGAATTCCAGCCCTGTTTGGTCGTTCTAAGAAGGCCGATTTGACAGCTGCCAAAACCTAACTTCTATGAATTAAACAAAAATCTGTTACATAAAATACAGA
The DNA here is from genome assembly GCA_949316455.1 of Acleris holmiana. Lineage (NCBI taxonomy): Eukaryota > Metazoa > Arthropoda > Insecta > Lepidoptera > Tortricidae > Acleris > Acleris holmiana. The sequence goes on along the minus strand of OX438762.1, from coordinate 38,220,463 downwards.
CTTTCAAAACGTATCGATTTTTATCTCTAAGGTTATGAAATTGATTAATTTTAAATTTAAGTATTATACGTTCATATTATTTCGGTAATCTTTTAAATTATTAGATCGAGTTTTAAGGCTGATTGGTCGTCAGGGTTAAGGCGGGAAATTCAAATAATTTGCACTTTTTAATTTATTATGGCTTGGCTACATGGTTAAACTTTTACATCAAGTCGAGCTATTGTTAGCTCTGGGACACATCACATGGCTGTGAAAATTTACAATAAAATACCTTTTACATTCAAAAATACAAGTCTATTTTTGATAGTAAGTTTTTTGATTCCAAAAGTTTTTTATAATTTAGAAGATTTTTTGCCTGATTTTAGAAACAGTGCAAAAGTACAAACCGGGTCAAATAAAAACAATAGAACACAAATCTTCCGATGCAACAACCGATGACAGTGATGTGAAGACTGACTGACTGACACGACACGAAAAATCGTAGACGCGATAAAAAAAAATCTTACTGCTCGCTCTGGATTCCAGTCTTTCAACCAGAGTAATAATATGATTAATTATTTATTTTAAAATTTAAAATTCATAATGTATGTGTTCAATAAAAAAAGATAATAAAATATCAATTCTATACCACGTAACAATAATCAGATATTTTTTGGTTCCGAAGCGGTCGCATTACTACGGTAATTGACGCAGAACATAACTTTGTAATGGCGTCCTGCCAAATAACGAATCTAGGGTAAATTCATGTTCCCGAGTGTATTTTAACCAAGGATCGTTAACTGCGAGCGAAATCCATTGAAGTACTAGGGTTGCTACCCAGTCAAGTCGAGTCAAAGGCAAAAATTATTTATTGAGTAGGCTTAGAAACAAGCACTTTCGAATCGTCAGTTATGCTACTTATTCATATGTATGGAGGAATGTGTTTATTTATCATTAATATCATTATATTATACTTATCAGTGTCTAGGTCACCTAGACACTAATAAGTAATAAGTGCTATCTATGACATTAAACTAAAACTTCTCATGGGAAAGATAGAAATAAAGTCGTTCCGACGAGGAAATAACTATAAGGGTAAAATACAAATGCTTGTAAATTTTGAATATAAGTCATCGGTTTACTCACATTATTATTTAATTTATTACAGTGCCCAAAACATGCAGCTGTTTTATAAATTTTCGAGAAAGATGCCTAAGAATAATGCTAAAAGACGTTGAAAACACTAAATTCGACGACTGTTTGGATGAAGTTATGGCGGTGTTTACAAAATTTCAATGCAACCTTGATCATCGAGGTAATCTAAATTATGTAGCCTGCCCTGATTTATTGACAGCAAATACGTAATGCAACTGTTAGTCATCAAAATAGGCCGCTAATCAGAAACTACTGCACATAAAAGGACTGTATTATTTAATTTAATTATTTTGTTTGTCAGAAACGAAGTAATATTTTTCGATCTCCATAAAAACTTTAGATTTGTGGGATTACAAGCAATTAAGTCTTTTTTTTTTCAGGTAACTGCAAGGCTGATTGTATTATTTGTGTTGTTTCGCCATCGTATTTGCAAAAATTATTACTCACTGTCCCAAGTGAAAAATTTGGAGAGTTTTGGATAAAAATTGTAAATACAATACAAAAATTTACCATTTAACTGTAATAATAACATTACACTGAGATTCAGATTCTGTTCAGTTATATTTATTTGTATTATTTTAGTACATAATATTTTAGTTCATCAATTTACAACCATCGCCATCCCTAAGTGGTTGTCATACGTCATTTCAATGGATTTCGCTCGCAGTTAACGATCCTTGATTTTAACACAATATTACAGTTGTTCCTTGAAAATAATATTCAGTATTTGTAATGTATAGGTAACATTGTAAGTAATTCAAATTTTGAATTAAATTTCGTAGACGTCCGTACAATGTTATCGCGGTATGAAAACCAACAAACGTCAAATCGGCCTTCTTAGAACGACCAAACTGTAGAATCGCAGCCAGAGGCAGAGGGGCTATTGTCTAACGCACTCGCAATCGCAACCGGCTTCAAAGTGGAGCAATTGTTTTCATATAGTATGCAGACGAGCGTTCGATTTTCAAAATGAAAACGATCGTGATTGCGAGTGCGTTAGACAATAAGCCCTCTGGTCTCGACGGACCCTGCCATCGTCAGCCTGAAGCATGCCGCTAATTACTATCTGAGACACGACACGTCTGTCAACGCGTGCTTTCTAGACCTTAGCCGCGCATTCGATCTAAGTAGTAAATTATGAAATTGTCTGGAGTAAAATGCGTGGTTCTGGTGTTCCTCGGGAGATAGTAAGAATTTTCGAGTACTGGTACGGAAATCAAACTAATTGTGAGATGGGGCGACACGACTTCTAATTAAAATTAGAATGGTGGGTGCGCCAAGTTTCATGGGCAGGGTCACTATCAACTAGGTTTACGTGTCGTCAAGTAAACAAAGTAAAATATTTGCTGCTGTCTTAGATGATTTTTAGTAATAAAACTTTAGTCATTACTTATTTCGGAATAATATTATTTTATTTAAATAATTTCGGAATGAAACTTTCTCAGTACACTTTTTCCCAAAATAAAACTTTAGTCATTACTTATTTCGGAATAATATTATTTTATATAAATAATTTCGGAATGAAACTTTCTCAGTACACTTTTTCCCAAAATCCTTGAAAATAGTAATCCATGATGAAAGATGGTTCTTTGCTTTCTTTGGCATATTCCATATACGTTCTTTATGACACAATTACAAAAAAACATGTTATTTTAACATTAATTGTCATAGTGAGAAATTTCCAAGTTATTTTCGATATTTTAAAACAACCTAAGCTGTCAAATTCTCCGGTTTGTTTACTTTCAAAATATTTTATATAAAAGGCAAATCGTATAATAATCTTGATCTATGGATTAATAATAATGTACTACATATTTAAGTCCCCCAATAATGACAAAACTGACCAATATTTTAACAAAAACTTAAACTTACCGATGAAATGTTCAATATTTCTGATTTTTGCTGTGTCTTGCACCACATCCTAACAAACTACACTTAGAGACGTTACGATGAAGTTTCTCTTTCAATCCATGTGTAACTTTTGGCAATATATAATACGGAAAACAAGATATTAATAATTTTTTAAGTGAATTCGGCACGGTTGACACATCAGATACTTGTGACAAGCTAATTGCACATGGCTGACTTTAGGCACGTTAGGTATTTGTATGAACGTCAAATTATAAATGTTGCCATTATTGCACTGGCTGACGTACTGTCATCTCTTTTTACTTAGGGACATAGAACTAAGTTAAAAAGAGAACATAATTTTTGAGTGTTCGATGTCGGAATGCATAGTATTTAAATAACTGATTATTTGTATGTGTCAAGTGTCACATCCATTCTCTTCCTTTATCTATGACCTAAACTACCATAGCAAACATAAAATGGCGGACTGTCACATGTTTAAGTGCTGCCCCGATTCGATAGTAATAATACCCACTTTCAGTAAAATATTTGAGAAATTGATTTTGTCACAGTTAGCGGAACATTTTCATTATAATAATTTATTGCACAATAAACAATTTGGTTTTAGTCGGGGTCGCTCGACAACCGAAGCTGGTGTTGAGTTGATTAAAAACACTTTTAATGCCTGGGAAGGGTCACAGGATGCTTTAGGTATTTTTTGTGATTTGTCCAAGGCCTTCGATTGCGTTAACCATGACACATTGATCAGGAAACTACACCACTCTGGAGTTAGAGGTACTGCGCTAAACTTAAACGTACTTATACGGGAGAATACAAAGGGTAGACGTGAATGGAGTACGATCACCTGGGTCATTGGTCTCAATGGGCGTACTACAGGGCTCAATATTGGGTCCATTTTTATTCCTCATCTACATAAATGACTTAAGTACCTTACCTTATAAAGGACAACCATGATATAGTATTGTTTGCTGATGATATGTCACTTGTGTTCAAAGTTAAACGACAACAGCAGTTTAATGTCGATGTAAACAATGCTATATCAAAAGTAGTCGATTGCTTTAGTGTTAATAATTTATTACTGAATGAGAAAAAGACGAAATGTATAAAGTTCATGACTACTAATGTGAAAAATAGACAAACTACTGTAACTATTAAAATGGCAAACTAGACCTAGTTAATGATACAGTGTTTCTTGGTATAACGTTAGACTCCAAGCTCCAATGGGGTCCTCATCTTGCTGGATTGGCGGGTAGACTCAGTTCTGCAGTTTTTGCAGTTAATAAGATTCGGCAATTAATAGACTTAGATACCGCTCGATTAGTTTATTTTAGTTACTTCCATAGTATTATGTCATATGGTATTTTACTGTGGGGTAGTGCTGCTGATGTAAATAGCATCTTTGTTCTGCAGAAGAGGGCTATTCGTGCTGTCTACAAGATGGGCCAGAGAGACTCGCTTAGAGATAAGTTTAAAGAAATTAATATATTGACCATGCACAGTCAATACATTTATGAAAACATTATGTATGTTCATAAAAACATCGCTAAATTCAGACAGTACTGTGACATACATCATGTTAATACCAGAAATAAACATAAGCTCGCAGTGCCCTTCACGCGGCTCCATAAAATAAAAAACTCTTTTATGGGTAATTGTATTAGGTTCTATAATAAGCTCTCAAGTAATGTTATTGAACTATCAGTAAATAAATTTAAGAGTTACGTTAAGCGTAAACTAATTTCTAAAGCATATTATAGTATTAAAGACTATATTAATGATAACAATGCTTGGGACTGAATTGCTTGTAATAAAATGTTTAGTCCTTACGACAAAAGGTTGCGAACGTCGAAAAAAAAAAGACATCCGACAGAGTTTCTTACAGGTTCTTCTCTGATCGTTGCGATTTGAACCTGCAGTCAATTTAGGCTAAGTCGCTACTATGACGTTTCAAAAGAGTTTATTATTTGTAAACCTACTTGAATAAAGATTATTCTGATTCTGATTCTGATAAAGTTATCGATAAACAAACCATATGGTGGGAGGAGCTCAACTCGTCTGTTCTGTACGTTTAGTACTTCGCATGTCCTGTATAAAGATCCAGTAGCAGTGGGATACCTGAAGGGCTTGCAAAACGTCGTCTTGAGCACAACCAGCTCGGTAGGCCCTTTCCACCGTAAAGGAAAGGATAGGTCGAAAATGGTCCCATAGAAAAGTTGGAGTGATCTGATGATGGAATCCATGAGTTAACGACGGAACTCCTCAAAAATTGGGGACATATTTTGCTAATTTTCAGCATTTGCATACCAAAAGCTTTAGGCTAGGTTCACATGAACGCGTGGTTGACGCGGCGCGCGGTACAAGATTCTAACAAAGTAGTGCTATCGTATACATGACCGCGCGTGCCGCCATGCATCGCAGGCAAGATCTTGACACGAGCCGCCTGTCATTTCAACGCATCAACCGTGCGTTGAAGCGCGTTCGTGTCAACCTAGCTTCTTTATTTCGCAAAGTGGAACCGATGATGAAGACTAGAGATGAAGTATTATACGGGTTCAGTAGGTAAATATAGAGCGAGTGAGTTAACATAATTAAAAGTACAAAGCAACAAAACTATAATTTCTTTCTTAGTTTTTCTTTTCATAAAAAAGACTCATTAAGTTCTCTCAATGATAAAATACAAGAGTCATAAAAAGCAACCAAAATATTAATAATAATTATTTACTTTTGTTTTTATTCAAAACAGTGCCACAGTGTGAGTGCCAATAATCTTAAATAATCGTGTATTACCAGTCTTTAACTCCTTCATTTTTTTACAAATATGAGTTGTTATATTATCAGACCGTAAGCGCGCGCGCGAGCGGATGCTCTTACCGGGATTTGTACCCAGGACCGTAGGTTTCATAGGCAAGGTCACTATCAACTAGGCTAACGTGTCGTCAAGTAAACAAGTAAAAATATTTGCTGCTGTCTTAGATGATTTTTAGTAGGTAACAAACTTTAGTCATTACTTATTTCGGAATAATATTATTTTATTTAAATAATTTCGGAATGAAACTTTCTCAGTATAGTTTTTCCCAAAATCCTTAAAAATAGTAATCCATGATGAAAGATGGTTCTTTGCTTTCTTTGGCATATTCCATATACGTTCTATATGATACAATTACAAAAAAAACATGTTATTTTAACATTAATTGTCATAATGAGAAATTTCCAAGTTATTTTCGATATTTTAAGAACAACCCTAACTGTCAAATTCACCGGTTTGTTTACTTTCAAAATATTTTAAATAAAAGGCAAATAGTATTATAATCTTGAACTAATCTTAATCTATAGATAATGTACTACATATTTAAGTCCCCCAATAATGACAAAACTAATCAATATTTTAACAAAAACTTAAACTTACCGATGAAATGTTCAATATTTCTGATTTTTGCTGTTTCTTGCACCACATCCTAACAAACTACACTTAATAGACATTCTATGAAGTTTCTCTTTCAATCCATGTTTAACTTTTGGCAATATATAATACGGAAAACAAGATATTCATATTTTTTTAAGTGAATTCGACTCGGTTGACACATCAGATACTTATGACCACAGAACTATATCGAGATAGAAGGAAAGAGTTCGTCGTTTTATATGAGAACCGAGCGTGTAACATTTTGCGTAGGCACTTTGACGTCACGCGAGTCTTTTAGTGATGTGTACAACATACACAAAATCGTTTCTAATCTGTGGTGTCATCGATCGCAAGTCGCAACGGAAGAGCGTCAGCAATGCCACTAGGGAAAGTATTTTATTTACTTTTCGACGGTTTTTTTCCTTCAAGCGTTAAAGGACCATGGGCAGAAATGTCCCCCCCCCACCAACAGAAATGAAACATGTCTCATTTAATAGATCTCAGCAACATTATGTATATTTACTATGGAGACGATCACTAGATGTATGGGGTTTTCTTGGAAAACCATAATCGTATCGTATGGAATTTGTTTGAAAATGAACACATATATGGATGATTTGCCTTATTTGGCCCTTGTTTTCATTAAAAAAATCCCATTGATTTTGCTACTAAAATAAGTATTTTGTCTTTTTTTGGGTCCTTATAAACATATAGACATGCATCCCGTTACTGTTGGTGGGGGGGACAGTGCCCATACAAATTTGCCCATTGTCCTTTGTTTGTCTTTTTCTTTTATCATTTGCCTTGCGTTATTCAATTGGTTCATAATTTTTTCTTCTTTGGTGTATGAATTAAAGTTTCGTCTGATGTGGATGGTTCATTAATATTCTGTAAGTGTAATATATGTTGAAATATAATAATGCAAAACTACTAATTACACAAATTTTAACAAAAAAAACAAATTAGTATGTCATCATTTTATAGTAAAATCACTTTTTCCAGCTTTCTTTTCCTTGGCGTGGTCTTGATAGAGTCCTTCTCTAAAGAAGGTGATCCTTTTATATGTAGCATTAAAAATACTATGTATGTAGCATAAAGCGCGCGTGAGCGCACGCACACACACACACACACGCACACACACACACACACACACACACATTGTGACGTATAAATGTAGGTACCTTTTCATTATTTGACATTATTGTTCAGAGGCAGGACCGTGGATCGCAGTGGAGATTGGTGGCGTGGGCAGCGGGTTACAGAATGAAAACAATTTATATCAGGATCTCGTGTATTGACACTTCAACTATGTTGTATTACATTTAATACATGTTAAGAGCCGCGACATAAATATTACTCGAGACTGTTAAAACTGTGTGATATTATTAATATAATAATTAGGTATCGGATAACGTGCCGTCTAGTTCAGAGGTTAAATCGAAAGAGGAAAAGGAAGAACAGTGTTGCCCTGTCAAACATACATCAATATAATTGCCAGAGCAAACCTATGAAATTACAACTAAAAATGTTTATTATAGAGCATACACATCAAATATTATTATTATAATATTAACACTTCCCCTTATGCTCTATAATAACAGCTAACATTAGGTTTAGGTAGCATGTGCTATAAACGATGGTACATAACATAATATTACATAATTACAATATGAATACTAACAAAACACACGCTAAATTTCCTTAACGTTACAGTCATTTCTGAAATTTGAATGCTTGCTGCAGCATAATGGCTTGGTAAATATATCGGCGATCATTCTATCAGATGGCAAATATGTAACATTAATATCATTATCATCAACCAAGTCCTTTATAAAATGATAACGTAGATCGATGTGTTTGGTTCTCTTATGACAGTATTCTTTAATACTTAACAATTTTAATGCACTTTGGTTATCATTATATAAAGCAGTTTTTACATTATTTTTTAGAATTTCATATATGAAATTTTTAATAAAGCATATATCTTTGCCGACATCACTCATCGCTAAGTACTCTGCTTCGGTGGTAGTGAGAGCTACACAGCGCTGCTTTCGAGACTCCCAATTAACAGAGTCATTACCAACTTTTATTATAAAGCCTGTGTAGGACCTTCTATCATTTACGTCATTAGCCCAATCTGCATCAGCAAAAGCAGATAATTCAAGATTATTATTTTTTGTGTAAAACAAACCATAATTAATTGTTCCTGCTAAGTATCGCAAAATACGTTTGGCAGCGAGCCAATGTGATTCATCAAAGCCATTGTTAAACTGACAAAGCTGACTACAAGCGAACGATATATCTGGTCGGGTACAAACACACAAGTACATTAAACAGCCCAACAACTGTCTGTAATTATACACACTATCATCCAAATGTTTTTCAGATTTTACTAATTTACAATTCAATGACATTGGTGTAGCCACAGATCTACAATGCTGCATTCCAAATTTTTCCAATATTCTTTTGACATAATTTGATTGGTTAAGTACTAGAATTCCTTTAGACCTATCCCTGGTTACACTTATACCTAAACAATCTTTCAAAGTTCCCAGATCTTTGACATTAAAGGTATTTTTTAATAAATTCACTAATTCAATTTTATTTTGACTACCTTTAGTAGAAAACAGATAGAAGTCATCTACATATAATGCAATTACTACGAGATCATTACATACCCTCTTAATGTAAACACAGGGTTCACACTTAGACTGTGTGTAACCATTACTAGTGAGCAAAGTGTCAACTTTGCTATTCCATATACGACTGGTCTGTTTAAGGCCATAAATTCCTTTCATGAGCAAACATACTTTAGTTTTATCAACATTGCCAAAGCCTGGAGGCTGCTCCATGTAAATAGTTTCCTCCAGGTCACCATGTAAGAACGCTGTAGTGACATCTATGTGGCCCATATCTAAATCTAACTTATTAGCCAGAGAAAATAATATTCTCATACTAGAGTGACGAACTACAGGCGAGAATGTATCATTGTAGTCTACCCCTTGAACTTGAGTAAAGCCCCGTGTCACCAATCTAGCTTTATGTTTATCAAATTTTCCTGTCGTATCATGTTTAGTCCTAAAGACCCATTTACATTTGACTACATTGGTGCCAGGTGGCGGTCGATCTACAATTCGCCATACATTATTAGCTATGAGAGACTCATACTCACATTGCATGGCAGCATGCCATGCTTGACCTTTTGAACAAGAAATAGCCTCCTCATATGACTGAGGTTCGGCAAATGTCATTTCTTCCTGCACGAACATAGACAAGTCGTAATCGCCATACCTTTTAGGTGGCACCATACGTGTGCTACGCACGGGCCGTCCTAGTTCAGAGGCGGGCACCTCTGGCCACGACGCTGCTTCCCCTGCGACCGGCGTCTCGTCGTCTGACGAACTTGGCGAGCTGCTGCTCTCTTCAATAGGAGCCTCCATCACTGCAGGGGTCCTCAACTGCAGGTTCTGAAATCATTGAGGAATTGACATTAGATTGACTCACTTCAATATTATTATCTAATTCATAATTTAAACTGCCATTTACATTATCACAGTCAGATAAATTATTCTGCTGAATATTATTATTTGATGGCATAACACAGTCAGATATATTATTCTGCTGAAAATTATTATTTAATTTCATATTATGGTCAGATATATTATTTGGAGTATGATTATTCAATTGCATAAAATTATCAATGTAATTATTATTATTGCTATTATTATCCATAGTCATTGCATGATAAAACTTGTGCTCAATAAAAGACACATTTCTTGAAATAATTATTCTTTTAGGATTGGAAGGTTCGACCAGTCTATAGCCCTTAGAGGTTTCGCTATATCCAACAAAAATGTACAATTTACTTTTTAAATCCAACTTCTTACATCTCTGCTGGGGAATTAGAGAATAGGCAATGCACCCAAATATACGGAGATGACCAAGATCTATTTTGGATCCAGTCCAAACCTCCTCTGGGATGGATCCTGATAAAGCTGTAGTGGGGCTTCTGTTCTTCAGATAGATAGCTGTCATAATCGCCTCTCCCCAGTACTGCTTACAGAGACCACTCTCCTGAAGCATGCAACGTGCCTTCTCCATCAGAGTCCTGTTAAGACGTTCACTTACCCCATTTTGTGCAGGACAATATGGCACTGTTGTCTGGTGAAGTATCCCTTCCTTCTTCAAATAAGCAGCAAATCGTGCATTGCAGTATTCACCGCCGCAGTCTGAACGCAGACACTTGATTGGTAAACCAATTTGTTTTTCTACTAGGGCTCTTAATTCTATAAAACAAGACATAACATCAGACTTACATCGAATTAGATATCCAAATGTCTTTCTGGTAAAGTCATCAGTAAAGGTCACTAGATAACGTGCACCTCCCCAGCTGCATACAGGTACTGGACCAAAAACGTCAGAGTGGATGATCTCCAGAGCCTGGCTGGCTCGCTTGACTTCTCCCTTCGGGTAGGATTTGGCCTTCATCTTCCCCTCGAGACAAGCCACACATTCCTGAAGTGTAGTTCCCTGAACATCCTGAAACATAACACCAGAAACCATACCGTCCTTCAGAGCCTGCATCCCTCTAAGACTCAAGTGTCCAAGTCGTTTGTGCCACACATCAGTTGACACACTTAATGCAGCAGCAGTACAATGTACCTCCTCCACGTCTGGCAGGACCACGGAAGAGTGCACTATCTGTGAAGCACACTGAAAAGACCCTATACCATTTAAAATATATACCCCATTTCTATTGGTCGCTGTACCAATACATTTATTGTCATCATTTATAAAACAAACCTCTTTCGTAAATCTGACAGAAAGACCTTTTTCAGTCAATTTAGACACTGAAATTAAATTGGTGGAGAGCTTGGGCACAAACATCACATTACTAAACAATGTAGTTTTATTGTTGAGGGTAATATTTACATCACCAACACCCTCACTAACCAGCCTATCATCATTGGCAATGGAGATAAGAGAATTATTACTTTTAAAATTACATAATATATCTCTACAATTTGTCATATGAGAAGTACAACCTGAATCAATAATTTACGCTTTAGCATTAAGTGCCATTAAGGCAGTTACTAGAAAAGTCTGTTCATTTGTGTCCAATTTTTGTTTCTTGTCTCGCTTTAATTTAAAACACTTTGATTTAGTATGGCCAGGCTTCTTGCAATAATTGCATGTAAAAACTGGCTTGTAACGCTGTTGCTTGGACAAGTATGCACTTCTTTAACAGATCTACGAGCTTCAGGAGGCCAGGCAAGACACTGCAGAGGTACACACACAGTTATTATTTCATGAATTGGTAGAGAATGACCCGCAGTTTGTTATTGCTTCAATTGACCTTCCTGTTGTTACTACAGACTTAACTAATGAGGCGTCCACTACAACAAGGTTAAGTAATTGTAGCAGGAATAAACTAAAAAAATATATTAAAATAAACAGATATATAAGGAAAACCCGTAGGTTGTTAAAGCAAAATAAACTGTATTATAGAAAATTTATACTAAGTAAAATAAATGTAAAGTTAGTTGATATATTATATATATATACCACTATGTTAGAAAATAATAAGTTAAAGTATGACAATGACACACAAATGTTACAATTAAAAATTCAGGATTTAGAGGAGTCGTTACAAAAATTGCACAATATGCAGGAAAATTCAAATAAAATTATAGATGAGTATTCTTTAGGAATGGATGATCTAATAGGGCAGCTCAACTATAATTTAGAGTTAGTTCAGTCACTGGAGGACGACCACACATGTGTCTGTCAACACAAGAGTGACTGTCCGGCCCCCGGTGGACTGAAGCAGAGTTTGTGTGTCAGTGTCCCTACACAAAAGGAATATGATGAGAAGTGTTCCTTTCATAAAAACTTAAATAATAATAGTAATACCAATTTGACATCCAAACCTGACATAATAATGTACTGCGATGAGATTGGTAGCAATATGGGCTCATTATTGAACTCATACACTAAGAGACATAGTGTGATCAGCAACTGTTTACCTCTAAGCAGCTTGGAAAATATCCAAAATAAAATTTTAGAGGACAGTTATATTGATATAGACACGACTTTGCTTATTCTTGTAGGAAATAGAGGGAATGTAAACAAAAATAACCTAATTAATTTTTTTGAAACTTTGAATAGCCTTAGTGTGAAAAAAATCATATTGTTTACATTCCCTTATTGTAATCAGTTGTCACAGTTGGAAAATGACATAAGACATACCTAATTTCTTCTTCTTTCTTTGCCCCCGCGGCGACTTGAACAGCTACTACCGCGGGGATATGGCGTTTCCACGTGAAGTGATTTCGCCAGTGTCAAGTAAGTATATATAATTATAAATCAATATAGCAATAAAACACAATCCAATCTTCTCTAGGAAGATTGGGGGCAACGTTGTACGGTGATTTGTAGGTCAGAGGTCAAGATAGTTTTAACCTCTGCACCACTGCGAGTCCACTTGAAACGAGAAGAAAGATGCCAGATACACGAAATAAGTCCAAGTCTTCAATCACTGTGCGACACAAAGGCATAAAAAGTACAAATCACTATCAGAAAAGAACTTTGAACACCTAATTACCCAAAAATTAAAGTCTAAAACAAATCACACGTCCGCCATCTTTTAACGTTGCAAATGGCCCCCCCATACCTAATTTAAATGTGACACTTTATAACATGTGTACATATAATAAAAAAATTGACATTATTGACTCTAACAATTATGTTAGCAATTATTATATTTTAACAAAAGGTAAATTTTACCTGCCTAATTATTTTAAGAAACAGATAGCTATGTCGCTATCCTATTTTTTTGACATTTCAGCCAAGAATTTGGCTCCTGCTGCTATTCAGCAACCTGACAGGTTTTTGGAATATGTTCCAATTACTGGCAATTACTATCAATCATTTAAATTAAATGACAAGACAACAGAGGAGCTCAACCCTGGCAACCAAAATTGTAATAAATATAAGGACAAATTTAGCAGCAAAGTATCTAATTATATCACTCTGGTTCACCAGAATATTCAATGTATAAGGAGTAAAGACCTGCAAGTCGAGTTATTTCTTAATAGTAATAGCATTGATATTTTATGTATAACGGAACACTGGCTAACTAGTAACGAAGCTATGTTTAATTTTATCAACCACCAGGTCGGCAGTTTATTTACAAGAAATAGCTCGATACATGGCGGGTCGTTAATCATATTAAACAATAAATTAAAATTTAAAGACCGTAAGGACATTGTGTCCTTATCTGTTGAACGAATATTAGAACTAGCTGCAATAGAGTTAGAGCAATTCATAGTTGTATGTGTATATAGGCCACCATTAGGCAATTTCGAAATTTTTGAGAAGATTATGGAAACTGTTCTAATAAAATTATCTCATTCGAGAAAAAAAACAATTATATGTGGAGATTTTAATGTAAATATTTTAGAAAACAGTCCACTAACCAAAAGATTAATAAATCTTTTCAAATCTTTCGGCCTGACACATACTTTTATGGAGCCAACTAGAGTTACTGACACTAGTGCCACGTGTATTGATAACATTTTTACTGATATAATTCCTATTGGTAAGAGTGTGATCAGCAACCTGGAATCGGATCATTTGGGTCAATTAATTAAATTCAAGTCCGTATCGAAAAATATTTCAAAAAAAGAAATTACTTTTGTGCCAATAACTGCAGACCGTGTGGAAAGAATGAGACATAACCTAGTGCATAATTTGCCCTTTCTAACAACTGATAAGGGACCCAATGACATGTACAACTCATTCTTTCACACATTCATAAAACAATTTAACGCAGTATTTACATCCAAATCGGTTGTGGTTGGTGGTGCAAGGGTTTTCAGTGACTGGGCTACTGCGGACTTACATAAGCGTAGAAGAATACTGTATCAACTATATGAGGAACGGAGGTATAACGCGAGTGAGGAGTTTAAGGAACATGTCAAACAGTATTCTAAGCAATTCAAGATAGACTGCCGTATAACTAAGCGAAATTTTTTAAGTAACAAAATCTTGAATAGTTCTGATGTTATTAAAACGACCTGGAAAATAATTAATGAAGAAACAGGTCGCCGAAAAAAGAACATTAACGACTATCGTTTAAAAGTAGATGGTAAAATAATAGATTCCAATCCAGATATCGCAATTGAATTTGAAAAGTTTTTTACCGATATACCAGTGTCCACGACTAAGTGCTTGAACTCTTCGCCTGCGTCTGCCATTGTACTTTTAGAAGATAACGTGCCTGAATGCAGTATATACTTTGAATTCAAGCGCGTTACTGCCTTGGATGTAATTAAGGCATTCATCTCAATCAATATAAAGAAAACCAGTGACCTTTGGGGAGTGTCGGTCCATGTACTCAAATCCTTAATTGAAGTCATAGCATCTGACTTAATGGTTGTATTTAATCACTGTGTTGATTGTGGTGAGTTTCCTGATCTTATGAAACATAGTAAGATAATTCCATTATTCAAAACGGGTAAGTAGTACTTTTGACCCCACAAATTTTAGACCAATATCCATACTACCCACTTTCAGTAAAATATTTGAAAAAATGATTTTGTCACAGTTAGCGGAACATTTTCGGTATAATAATTTATTACACAATAAACAATTTGGTTTTACTCGGGGTCGCTCGACAACCGAAGCTGGTGTTGAGTTGATTAAAAACATTTTTAATGCCTGGGAAGGGTCACAGGATGCTTTAGGTATTTTTTGTGATTTGTCCAAGGCCTTCGATTGCGTTAACCATGACACATTGATCAGGAAACTACACAACTATGGAGTTAGAGGTACTGCGCTAAACTTAATAAAAACGTACTTATACGGGAGAATACAAAGGGTAGACGTGAATGGAGTACGATCACCTGGGTCATTGGTCTCAATGGGCGTACCACAGGGCTCAATATTGGGTCCATTTTTATTCCTCATCTACATAAATGACTTACCTTACCTTATAAAGGACAACCATGATATAGTATTGTTTGCTGATGATATGTCACTTGTGTTCAAAGTTAAACGACAACAGCAGTTTAATGTCGATGTAAACAATGCTATATCAAAAGTAGTCGATTGCTTTAGTGTTAATAATTTATTACTGAATGAGAAAAAGACGAAATGTATAAAGTTCATGACTACTAATGTGAAAAATAGACAAACTACTGTAACTATTAAAATGGCAAACTAGACCTAGTTAATGATACAGTGTTTCTTGGTATAACGTTAGACTCCAAGCTCCAATGGGGTCCTCATCTTGCTGGATTGGCGGGTAGACTCAGTTCTGCAGTTTTTGCAGTTAATAAGATTCGGCAATTAATAGACTTAGATACCGCTCGATTAGTTTATTTTAGTTACTTCCATAGTATTATATCATATGGTATTTTACTGTGGGGTAGTGCTGCTGATGTAAATAGCATCTTTGTTCTGCAGAAGAGGGCTATTCGTGCTGTCTACAAGATGGGCCAGAGAGACTCGCTTAGAGATAAGTTTAAAGAAATTAACATATTGACCATGCACAGTCAATACATTTATGAAAACATTATGTATGTTCATAAAAACATCGCTAAATTTAGAAAGAACTGTGACATACATAATGTTAATACCAGAAATAAATATAAGCTCGCAGTGCCCTTCACGCGGCTCCATAAAATAAAAAACTCTTTTATGGGTAATGTATTAGGTTCTATAATAAGCTCCCAAGTAATGTTACTGAACTATCAGTAAATAAATTTAAGAGTTACGTTAAGCGTAAACTAATTTCTAAAGCATATTATAGTATTAAAGACTATATTAATGATAACAATGCTTGGGACTGAATTGCTTGTAATAAAATGTTTAGTCCTTACGACAAAAGGTTGCGAACGTCGAAAAAAAAAAGACATCCGACAGAGTTTCTTACAGGTTCTTCTCTGATCGGTCGCGATTTGAACCTGCAGTCAATTTAGGCTAAGTCGCTACTATGACGTTTCAAAAGAGTTTATTATTTGTAAACCTACTTGAATAAAGATTATTCTGATTCTGATTCTGATTCTGATTCTGATTCTTCCACTTTCACTAGAATGTTTACGAAATTCTTCCTGAAGAAGTCTAGTGCGGACCATCTCACTAGATAGGCTGCCTGTGATGTTTGCTGTTTCAAGGTTAGAGACCAGAACATCGTATTCCGCAGGTAGCCCGCTGAGCAGCAACTCTGCCACTTCACTGTCTTCGATGTTGCGGCCAATATCCGCCAGTTGTTGTACTGTCGTCATCAATGCTTGAATATATTCAGTCATGCTTCTGTAGTGTGAATATTCCGCCTTATGCAGTTGACGCAGCAAAACGACTCGCCGGTACAAACTTTTGTCTTCAAAGACTTTAATGAGGTTATCCCACGCGGTTTTTGCCGTCGTAGCGTTATTCACATATTGATAGCAGTGGGATTTGAGACAAAGGCATACACGTGCAAGTGCGCGTTGGTCCCTGACAGGGTCAGTATCAGACCCTTCGACACACGCCCAAAGACCCTCTAATTTTAGGGCCATTTTCATGGCGAATTTCCAGGAATTAAAATTGCTCACACCATCTAGTCTTTCTATCATGCCTCCGCTGCCGCCGCCGATTGAAATCACGGAAGGCGCTTCATTACTGGAATTACGAATCACGCTGTCATGGCCGTCACCGTTGTTAGACATTGCTAAACGATGCGACACTTAACAAAGTTCCTTTGAACCCGCGCCCAACTAGCACACCAATATATTTAAAGTAATATGACACACCTTGTAAGCTTCAGCGCTGGGACCAAAACCTGTTCAGAGGCAGGACCGTGGATCGCAGTGGAGATTGGTGGCGTGGGCAGCGGGTTACAGAATGAAAACAATTTATATCAGGATCTCGTGTATTGACACTTCAACTATGTTGTATTACATTTAATACATGTTAAGAGCCGCGACATAAATATTACTCGAGACTGTTGAAACTGTGTGATATTATTAATATAATAATTAGGTATCGGATAACGTGCCGTCCAGTTCAGAGGTTAAATCGAAAGAGGAAAAGGAAGAACAGTGTTGCCCTGTCAAAATATAATTGCCAGAGCAAACCTATGAAATTACAACTAAAAATGTTTATTATAGAGCATACACATCAAATATTATTATTATAATATTAACAATTATCACTACATCTATAGTCGGATAAGCTGTACTGATTATTCGCCGGTACTTTGATTGGCCAGTAGGTAAAGGTATCTTTGTGAAAATGTACAGAACAAATCCGGCTGTGTTTTGTAGGAAACCAGTTTTATCGACCCGTTGCTTCTATCCATCTATTTTTTATAATAGGATCTTTTGGAAAGCTGAAACAAAATTGCAAAAATTTTTGCTTTTGGCAAAAATATTTCATTTTGACTACTACTTCATCTCACGGCTACATAATAAAAAAAACATTTTTGGGACAAGTTTTAGCTGCCGACTGTACTTTTTTTTGCAAAATCTTTATCTGCTTATCGAGACAAAACTATTGAGTCCTAACACGGTGGGTCTACGTTAAGAATAGCGGAGATCCTGTCGCCACCTTCCGACTCCATCATCAGATCATCTCTTAGATACCATAATATTGCATTGTCATTGAGTTTACATATATGGTCCAAATTTCAGCCCATTCCGTTACCGGGAAGTGGGTCAAATTTAATTTGCAAGATTTGACCCATACATACATACATACTTACATACACATATACATACATTGCAAGTGAAATAAACGCTTGTAAAAATAATTATAATTTTTTCTGTTTTCAAAATTTATTTTAATCGACTAAGAAATCGGCATTGAAAATCGACAGAAAAATGAAAAATGAACCTTGAACGCGTCTCGACAAGTGCTCGACAGTTTGGATTGGTTTATTTTCTTTGCTGGTTTTTAATGCATGCCAAGTCTGGCGCGTCAAATTAAAGCCGCAATGGAAAAGTAGCAGTAGACACGGACTCGCCCATTACTGTTTATATGAAATTAATACTATGCAACAAAATAAATTGTTTTATAAATAATAACGGATATTTTAGGGAAAAGAGTACTTACCTATGAAAAGAAATATCTTGATTCACAGCTCTTACTTTTTTGGTGGTGTTTAAACAGTTTATTATCGAGCAACAGGGCATTTTGTTTTTTTATTCGAACGTCACACACGGAAAGCGGTCGAGAGCGGACTGAGCATCGCGGCGAGCAATGCAGTCCTCAGAACCTCTTTTCGGCACGCGAGGTACATACACTCTTTCCTTCTATCTCGATATAGTTCTGTGCTTATGATGTAAGTGATGTAGGTTGACTCCAAGTAAACACCAATTACTTCGTATAACTATAATGCGGCAGTAATTAAACATACAGTAGCATGAGCGCGACAATAACATTAAGCGATGGAAGCGGTAGCGGAAGGTAAGCTTAGTCAGAGCAAATCGACGTGCGTTCAGTAGCTAACAGGATTCCACACTGGAGCCGAGCGCGCGCGCAGGCGCTGCGCCGGGCTGCGGTGACGTCACGCGACCGTTATCTCCACGCAGGCGGCGCTGGTTCACTGGGGCTACTTGTCGACACGGAGAAATAATTATGTTTTAAACAAGGTAAGTGTATGTTTGTTAATATCCTAAAATATAATGTACTTATATTACACTATATATATTTATATATGTTTATATATATATTTGTGTTTAAAATATACTGTAGTTAATTATTGTTTACTATCTATAAATATCTTTATTGATTATATATTATTAGTAGTATGTTAATTACCTATTTATTTATTACATAGGATATATTCGTGTTTATATAGGTATTCGAATGTATGTTTATATATCATGGAGTATATGTGTATATATTATAGCATATGTGCTTAGATGTATTGTGGTTCCACCACATCACTCCCCTCCAGAGACCGTCTACGGGCGATAATAATCTGGGAATCTGACCCGCCGGCCTGATCTTGTCATCTTTATATTATTTTCTTGTTTCTGTTCTGCTGATTTGTTGACCTTGAGTTCTACCTGTGTTGACCCTGTTTTTGTAGCGACTTGATATTCTTCTCCTTCGTCGAGTATGTAAGCCGGTTTCAAGCGGTCTATGGACACAGTAACTGTTTTTCCTTTTATTTTCAGTTTGAACGTCTTCTCGCCTCGTTCCAGAACTGCATGTGGCCCCGTGTAAGCTGGCGTTAGCGGACTACGCACAGCGTCTTCTCTGAGAAAGACATGGCTGGTGGATTTTAGGTCCTTGAATACGAATGTTTTCTTTCGGCCGTGCCTTGACGTAGGTATGGGTTGAAGTTGCTGGGTGATGGAACGCAAGCGCGCAGTGAAATCGGTGTAGTCACTTGTTGTTTCTCCAGTGGTTTGGAAAAATTCCCCTGGAAGCCTCAGCGTTTCCCCGTACACCATCTCTGCGGAAGTAGTTTGCAGGTCTTCCTTGAATGCGCTTCTTACTCCCAGCAGGACCAGTGGTAAAGCTTCTGTCCAGCTTGCTTGACCGTGGCAAACAATGGCAGCTTTCAGCTGCCTGTGGAACCTTTCTATTAGTCCATTACAGGCAGGATGATACGCTGTGGTACTTCGATGCATGAATCCTACTATTTTGGAGAGGTATTTAAAGAGATCCGATTCAAATTGGCTTCCCCGGTCTGTTACAATACTCACTGGGCAACCAAACCGAGATATCCAGACGGTGAGAAGGGCCTTGGCTACGGTCTCAGCACGAATGTCCATAATGGGTATCGCCTCAGGCCACCGTGTAAAACGATCTATCGCTGTAAGGCAGTAGCGATAGCCATGCGAGGGAGGCATTGGTCCAATTAAATCTATGTGGACATGCGAAAATCTGGCGTTGGGTAATTTGTATGTACCCAATGGTGCTTGAACGTGCCGGGTGACCTTTGAACGCTGGCAGGCTGAGCATGTTTGCGCCCAATTACGACAGTCTTTTCTCATGTTTGGCCAGACAAAACGTTCAGCTACAAGTTTTGCAGAAGCCTTAATTCCTGGGTGACTGAGTGAGTGTAGGCTGCTAAAAACTTGACGTCGAAAACTGGGTGTTACGTAGGGTCTGAGTTTGGCAGTGCTATCATCGCAGTATAGCTCGGTAGTTGTTCCAGGAATCGTCATCATTTTGAGGGTGATGTTGTAAGTCGTGGCACCGCTAACAATCTGTTTTAGCTCTTCATCTTCGTCTTGAGACTTTGCTAATGCCAATAAATCGACTGGCGTCTCTAGTTCCTCTATTCTCGATAATGTATCGGCGACGACGTTTTTTATCCCTGATATGTGTCGGATATCTGTCGTGTATTGCGAAATGAGATCGAGGTGACGGAACTGCCTCGGAGAACAGTTGGACTTGTTAAATGAGAAGGCGAAGCAAAGGGGTTTATGGTCTGTGAAGATTGTGAATACTCGCGCTTCCAGTATATGCCTAAAGTATTTAATGGCGTTATAAATTGCCAGCAGCTCCCGGTCATAGGGTGAGTATTTTAGCTGGGTAGCACTTAATTTTTTTGAATAAAAGGCTAGTGGCTCCCATGTGTCTTGGTCTTCTCTCTTCTGCTGGATTACTGCGCCCATGGCCGTATTAGATGCATCCGTCACAAGGGCGAGTTGTGAATTGCAGTATGGGTGAGCTAGCAGAGTTGCTGTGCATAAACTCGATTTGCAATTGCTAAAAGCCTCCAGATATTGGTCCTTTAAGTCCACAGGGTGTGATCCCTTTACAGAGCCTGTTAGCAATTTGTGTAAAGGGGCTTGAATTTGTGCTGCGTTTGGGATGAACCGGCGGTAAAAATTTATCATTCCCAGGAATCTCCGTAATTCTTTTACTGTTTTGGGGGCTGGAAATGATTGAAGGGCTTCCACTTTGTCTTCTAGCGGTTTGGTACCCTCCGCCGAAATGTGATATCCTAAGAATTTAACTTCTGGCACTCCAAATACACATTTTGAAGGGTTTACGACGATACCGTATTCCTTAAGTTTTGTGAATAATTGCCGTAGATGTTCTTCGTGAGTTGCTTCATCCTTGGAGAAAACGAGGAAATCATCCAAGTACGCGAACACGAACTCCATCCCCCTTGTGACCTCATCCACAAAACGTTGAAAGGTTTGACCGGCGTTTCTGAGACCAAAGGTCATATAGGGGAATTCATATAACCCAAATGGTGTCGCGATTGCAGTTTTGGCGATGTCGTCAGGGTTAACCGGGATCTGGTTATAAGCTTTGACAAGGTCAATTGTCGAGAAAGTTTTGCAACCAGCCAGGTTATGTGCGAAATCGTGGATGTGCCGAATTGGGTATCGATCTGGAATCGTCCGAGCGTTTAGTTGCCGGTAGTCGCCGCACGGCCTCCAGCTGTTGTCTTTCTTGGGCGCTAAGTGAAGGGGAGACGACCAGGGGCTCAATGACGGCCGGGCAGTTCCGTTCTGGAGCATGGAATTAAATTCGTTCTTTGCAATCCTTAATTTGTCCGACGCTAGTCTCCTAGGCCTGCAGTAGATTGGAGGGCCGTCCGTTGTTTTAATAAAGTGCACGGTGTCGTGATTGACCTCGCGATGAATTCCCGGGGGGCGTGTTATTTCGGGAAAGTCTCTTAAGATGGCGTTGTACTTCGAATCTCCATACAGTGTCTTGATTGAGAGCACTTCGTCACCTGTAGCCATAGATATTACCGATGTTGAGAGTGATGTCGTATTGTCTAATAGGCGCTTGTGCCGGCAGTCGACAATTAAATTATAAAACGACAAGAAGTCGACGCCAATGATAGCTTTTGTGACGTCTGCTACTACAAACTTCCAGCTGAACTCCCGGCGTAGACCAAGGTTAAGATTCAGTTGAGCATGCCCATAAGTGTTGATGATTGATCCATTTGCTGCGTAGAGCTGGTAGTTAGTTTGGGGCCGATATTCGCGTAATGCTGATCGTGGGAATACACAAAGATCGCTCCCTGTATCAATTAGAAATTGCAATTTCGAACGACGATCTGTGACAAACAAGCGACTGGAGCTGGGGCAATCGTTGGTCGCCATTACCGATTGCCCTGGCCGTTTCCCGAGCCGAAATCGCACGGTTTGACACATTTTGTTGATTGCGCTTGGAACTTTGAATGGTACCAACATACGGGATACTTGCGATAACTTGATTGCGACCGGTTATTGCTTCGACCTTGACGACCACCGCTGCGTCCGCGGCTTCGTTGATCGCCACGTCTGAATTTGGAGCGAGATCTCGTTTGCATTTCCGTGGTAAGTACCTGCACCTGCTTCGTGAGCTCAGCAATCTGATAGGCCATGGTATCCATCATTGAACTGTTGGAAGTGCTAGCTACTTGGCCGCTGGCTGGTACGATATCCCAGACCCGATCTGCCAGATCTGCCAGCTCATCGAGTGTTAATGACGGCTGGGACGCTATAACGGATTGAATATTTACAGGCAAACGGCTGGTCCAAATGGTCTTCAGTAAGTCTTCTGGAACCGATGGGCCCGCCTTGTGCCGAAGGTGCCGGAGAAACTGCGACGGCTTCCGGTCACCTAACTCCTCGTGGTTCAGCAGATTCTGCAAGTCCTTTTCTCTAGAAGCTGACAAGCGCTTAATTAGCTCAGTTTTTAATTTATCGTATTTGTTGTTCGCAGGTGGTGAGATAATAATATCTTTTATTTCCGCTGCATATTGATGTTCCAGCTGTGACAAAACGTAATAAAACTTTGTAGAATCTGATGTAATATTAGACAGTGCAAACTGCCCTTCTACTTGAGCAAACCATACGGCTGGCTCCTGAGGCCAAAATGGCGGAATCTTAACTCCGACACGGAACGTGTCGGCTCCATTGGGAAAGCGCACCGCACCGTTATGTTCTTGAGCGGCTACGGACTTCGCGTCGTCAAATCTGTCTTTGTCTTCATGATCCGACATTATCTAAAATGCTCACTGCACTTACGTTTTATCCACGGGTCACCTTTATTATCCAAACTTATTGAAGGCTGCGTCGAATGTTCGCAGTAGGGGTCACCAGTGTAAGTGATGTAGGTTGACTCCAAGTAAACACCAATTACTTCGTATAACTATAATGCGGCAGTAATTAAACATACAGTAGCATGAGCGCGACAATAACATTAAGCGATGGAAGCGGTAGCGGAAGGTAAGCTTAGTCAGAGCAAATCGACGTGCGTTCAGTAGCTAACAGGATTCCACACTGGAGCCGAGCGCGCGCGCAGGCGCTGCGCCGGGCTGCGGTGACGTCACGCGACCGTTATCTCCACGCAGGCGGCGCTGGTTCACTGGGGCTACTTGTCGACACGGAGAAATAATTATGTTTTAAACAAGGTAAGTGTATGTTTGTTAATATCCTAAAATATAATGTACTTATATTACACTATATATATTTATATATGTTTATATATATATTTGTGTTTAAAATATACTGTAGTTAATTATTGTTTACTATCTATAAATATCTTTATTGATTATATATTATTAGTAGTATGTTAATTACCTATTTATTTATTACATAGGATATATTCGTGTTTAGATAGGTATTCGAATGTATGTTTATATATCATGGAGTATATGTGTATATATTATAGCATATGTGCTTAGATGTATTGTGGTTCCACCACAATGACAAGCTAATTAACATGGCTGACTTTAGGCACGTTAGGTATTTGTATGAACGTCAAATTATAAATGTTGCCATTGTTGCACTGGCTGACGTACTGTCATCTCTTTTTACTTAGGAACATAGAACTAAGTTAAAAAGAGATAACATTATTTATTCCGTGTGGTTGCCGGATTAGAATAGTGCCACTCCATGTCTTCCCGTGGATATCGTGAGAGGCGACTAAGGGAATAAAGGCTTGTGGTACTGTTAGGCGATGGGCTTGCAACCTGTCACTAATAAACTGGTAAACATCTTAGCCTGACTATGCAAAATGTGGTTACAGAATTATCAACAAGTTTAGATTTGTTGGTAACTGTTTCTCTGCCTACCCCACTCTGGGAATGAAGGCGTGATGTTATGTATTGTTACATAACGCGCAATAGAATAGCCATTTTTAGTATTAAGATTTTATAAGTGTTATTAATTTTTATATACCTACGTAAATTTAGTGCTGGTATTTTTTTTTAAAATGGCTACTTCATTTAGTTACGTTAACTTGTTTCATTTTCAGTTATAATTTATTAATTTACTAATCAAAGATTACGTAACTATAATTATAGAAATGTTATATTTTGTTTATATTAAATAATCTCAATTGCCTCAATATGAAAGTAATGTTGATACAACTTATGCATTATGTATTTTCAAATGGCAACTCTTTTCAGTTGGACAACTGCAACTTCCTTAATTTTATATAAAATATTTAATGTAGGAATTATATTTTATCTGATCTATAAATACTAAAAGTAGTATACAATTGTATATTAATTGTAATAATTAGCACATCATTTTGTAAGTTATTTTTCACAATGTTATGGAAAATAGGAGCCAAGTTGATTAAAAATTGTAACCATTGGAGAGGCTATAAATAGAAGTGTTAAGTAGAATTGGCGCTTTTTCCCTCTTGTATCGTGTGCTGTTAAGAAAAATATATCTACTTCTGAACTTGAGCTGCATTTTTGCTCCTGTCTTGCTGGCTGCCCATCTTGCAACACCTCAGAAGTGAGATGAGTGGCGTCCACAACCAGAAAATGGAAGGTTTGGGTCCGTACATCGGTGGATTGGGTAAGCGAAAAGCCGTTGAAGTTGAATCATCTAACGAGGTAAACGAAAAAATTTTGATTTTTTTTTCTAATTTCGATCCAAATTTGGCTAAAAGGCGGAGAACTACCCATTTAGATGCGGAGCTGATACCCAAATTCGATCCAGGTTCCAAATCCCTGTGTGTTAAAGTATGGCTTAATAAAATAGATCAGCTGGGGCGCATTCACAATTGGGGAGATGTTGATAAATCATACATAATGCATATGAGATTACGCGGTTCTGCCCGTGAGTGGTATGATAATTTGGACGATTACGAATTGTCATGGGAAGATTGGAAAAACTCCTTAGAACGGGCTTTTCCCATGGCCACCGATTTTGTAGATAAACTTGAGCACATGTTAAGCCGTAAGAAAACTGACCAAGAGACTATGACGACATATTTCCATGACAAATTATCTCTCATAAAAAAATGTAGATTAGACGAAGAAGGAACTGCCTCATGTATAATTAGGGGACTACCACAGGAGCTAAGAGCGAATGCCAAAGCTTTCAGATGCGACACTGCAGAGGAACTGTACTATGGGTACCTATCCTCACTGGAGAACTACAGAAGAGTGGAGAGCGCTGCTGCCAAGAACAAGGAGACCCCGAAGAGCACGTGGCGCCGGCCTTCGGGACTTCCCACCGTGAAGCTGTGCTACGTCTGCCGAAAACCAGGACACGAGGGGAAGGACTGCCGGAGCCTGCTGCACTGCAACAACTGCCAGCGAGGTGGCCACGACTACACGACATGCTGGCTACCAACAAAGGTGATGTACACTTACAAATCTTTTGATATTGATATAAGACATGACTATTTTAGAAAAAAAGTCGTTATTGGTGATTGTGAACTGACGGCATACGTAGATACTGGCAGTAAAGTTAATATTTTGACACAGTGTGCTAGCAATAAGTTAAATCTGCCGACTTATCCATCTACCATAGTCGTGCGTGGTTTCGGCGGTAGTTTGGTAAAATCCCTGGGAAAAGTGTATTTTACTGTACATATCGATAATTTGCGCATAAGTAGTGAAGCAGAGGTCACAAATTGTAATTGTGGGGGTAGTATAGAATTGATTATAGGTCAGCCGATTATTAACAAAGATAATGTCAGCCTCTTAACTACCGCAAATAGTGTGTCATTTTTTAGAAATTATCACGGCAGTAATGATTTGTTGCAAATTGATGTGAAAGATGTTGAAAGTAAATGTAAAATTTATCTTTCAAATGATGTTGTTATACCTCCGTATAGTACTACTCAAGTTCATATTTGTTTAGAAGAAGGTGCCCAATTTGATCAGTCGATATTGCTCACTACGTTACCTGTGTATAACTCTGAGTCCATGTATTTTATACCGGGTGTTGTGCTGTCTTCCACTAGTGACATGATGACAGTTGTCAATATTGGAAATGAACCGTTAGTGTGGAGAGTGGGTCACCTGTTGACTAGGGCCAGCTTGTGCGATGACGATTTTGTTATGACGGTAAATACTGAGAGTAACGCATCTATTGTAGTTTGCGGTCAGGAGCGATCTGAAATTAATGCTAATGACGTGGATATAGGTAACATTAACTTGACTGATAAGACAAAATTGATTGAACTGTTAAATCGTTATTCAGATATGTTTGCATCTAGTACGGCAGATCTAGGTTGTACAGATTTAATTGAAATGTCGATTGAAACGATCACTGAAAAACCTGTATTCTCCAAACCATACCGGTTATCTTATCGCGAGAGACAAATAGTAGACGATAAAGTTCAAGAATTGTTAGACTCTGGCGTAGCACGGGAATCAAGTTCACCTTACGCGAGTCCCGTTGTATTAGTTCGTAAAAAGAATGGAGAATACAGGCTTTGTGTGGATTACCGCGCGCTTAATTCAGTCACGGTAAAGGATCGTTTCCCTTTACCTCATATTGAAGATCTGATTAGTTTATTGTCGGGTAAATACTATTTTAGTACGTTGGGTCTCGCACAGGGCTATTACCAAATACCAATGTCCCCATCGTCGATTGCAAAAACTGCATTTGTTACGCCATCAGGGCATTACGAGTTTGTTAAAATGCCGTTTGGCCTGTCAAATGCTCCCGCCGTATTTTCAAGAGCACTTAGACTTGCGTTAGGTAAAATTGCTAATAATGACGTACATGCGAGTACTAGTTCAGACGGCGCTAGTAGTAGTAACGACGAACATAATAATAGTGTTGTAGTCGTCTATCTCGATGACATGATTTTGCCCACAGTAACGATCCGACAGGGGCCCGATCTGTTAGAAAAGGTACTAAATCTTTTGACCAAGGCTAACTTGCGGTTAAATTTAGGTAAATGCTCGTTCCTCAAAACTACGACCGATTATTTGGGGCATGAAATAACAGCGGGAACCATTCGACCGGGGCAGCATAAAATCGATTGTGTTCTTCGATACAAACCTCCAAGTAATGTCCACGAGATTCGACAGTTCATTGGCCTCGCGTCATATTTCCGTAAATTTGTTAGGAATTTTGCTAGCGCGACCTCTAACAGAATTAACAAAAAAAGATGTTCCTTGGCATTGGGGTAGTGATCAACAGGATGATTTTGAAACTAAAAAGTTCACTGACTAATAGACCGGTTCTAGCTATATATAATCGCGAAGCTAAAACTGAACTGCATACTGACGCGAGTAAAGTCGGATTATCGGGTATTCTTATGCAGTACCAACCTGATAGTACACTACGGCCGGTAGCATACTTCAGTCGTGTAACTAGCCGCGAAGAGCAATTCTATCACAGCTATGAGTTAGAGACACTGGCTGTGGTGGAATCGC
Source organism: Acleris holmiana (assembly GCA_949316455.1). NCBI lineage: Eukaryota > Metazoa > Arthropoda > Insecta > Lepidoptera > Tortricidae > Acleris > Acleris holmiana. The sequence goes on along the minus strand of OX438762.1, from coordinate 38,192,468 downwards.
TAAAACGTTTTCGCATCTATTTGGTAGGTATACCTGTAAAGATCATAACTGACTGCGCGGCTATTCGTACTACACTAACAAAAAAAGACCTCGTAGCGCGCATCGCATGATGGTGGTTGACTATTCAAGACTACGAGCTTGAAATTGAGTAGATACAGACCGGGCGATAGGATGCGGCACGTCGACGCGCTAAGTCGTAATCCCGTGGGTAATGATGTAGTTAGTGTATCCATTATAGGCGAAACTGATTGGGCACTTACCCTTCAAATGCAGGACGCTAGTATTACGCAAATTATTACACAGTTAAAAGGTGGTACCGATAATCGCGATATTACTATTACAGCGCAGTAGACGGGGTGCTTTATCGCAAAACCGTTGCCGGTGAATGGTTCGTTGTGCCTAAACTGGCCAAATACGGTATTTTATAAAAGTGCCATGACCAAATTGGCCACCCAGGGTTTGAAAGGGTTGAAAAATTAGTAAAATCCTCTTATTGGTTTCCACACATGACGCGATTTATTCGAAAATATGTTAGGAGTTGTATTCATTGCGCATATGGCAAGTCTACATACGTAAGGCAAGAAGGGGAGCTCCACCCTACAGAGAAAAAGGATATACCTATGCACACGTTGCATGCGGATCACTTGGGGCCGTTCCCAAAGAGTCGACGGGGGAATAGCTACATTTTGATGCTTATAGATTCTTTTACGAAGTTTGTTTTTGCGTATCCTGTGAAGAGCGTGCGATCAACTGAGACCATAGGTAACCTTAGAGAGGTATTTTCAATATTTGGTAGGCCTAATAGACTTATAACTGATCGTGGCAAAACCTTTACTAGTCGATATTTTAAAGATTTTATGTCCGAACAACAGGCTAAGCACGTACTTAACGCCATATAAGTACCACGCGCTAACGGACAAATACTTAGAACGCGTGAACCGCACAATTTTAGATGGTCTAAGCACTTCATTGATAGAGGAATGTAGCTGGGATACCAAGTTACCGCATATTGTTTGGGGAATTAATAACACTGTCCATGCTGTAACAAAAGTAGCTCCGTTCAATTTGATGTTTGCACATCAAAATAACTCGTTACCGGCCCCGGAACCATGTCCAGTTAGTAACGAAACCCAGAGACAGAATTTGGCTACTAGGCGGGACCAGGCTAAAGCTAAACTGGACCGTAACATGGATCAAATGAAAAAGCGGTACGATGCCAAGCACAAAAGTTGTACTAAATATAGTAAAGGGCAGTTAGTATTATGGAAAGGCGGTGTTACCGAAGAGGCGGTAGGTGTGAGCAAAAAGTTAGGTAATAGATATTCGGGACCATTGTACCCACCCCCCCTGTTCTACTTTCTTCATCTACTCTCCTATCCTCTATATATTATCTATCAAAATTACTGAAGACTCTTTAGATTGTTGGACTAAAAGATAAATTAACTGCGTTGATGGTGTTTAGCCTAATAACTAAATTATTAACTTATAATCTAAATTGTTGAAATGGCCACGTGATCGTCTAATGTCTAGGAACCTAAGTTGTGAACCTATTTTAGTAACCTAAGTACTTTAATGAAATAAGATAATGATATATCTAGTCCTAAAATAACATATTTCCCTACTCTAGATTAATAACAACTTCTACAACACAAACTATTTCCTTAATGAAGAGTAATGAAATGAGGGTCTACCTAATTTATCATACACCTATAATTATGTTACAAATTAAACCTGATATAAGTAACATTTATTCCAATGACTAAGAAACCTTTAAGACTATTAGATAAATTTGAATTGCTAATAAAAGGTTAAATATAAATTAAATAATTAAGACTAACACTGGACTAAATTTAGGATATTTACATATTCATTTATTTATAAAAATATATATCAGTGGTAAAGGTAGGTACCTCTCTGACTGTTCTAGTACTTCCGGTCATAGCTATGTAGACCCTCCACCGATATTCTACTAAATACTAATTTTATTTGTATGACTTCTATTTGAGTATTCTATAAATTTAATAGTTCTTTGTGAAACCCTACATATTAGTGGTAAAGGGTGGGCACCTCCCCGCCCAACCGGTACTTCCGGCCATTACTATGAAGTTCCCCCACTAATATCCTACCAAAATACTAATTTTACATATTTAACTCTTATTTCAGTATTCTAGAAAGTTAAGTATTTTAAGTATTCTAGAAATAGTTCTTTGTTGAATCTATTTCTGATAGGTATAACACCAAAATCAAGTGTTATTTAAAAAACCAAATAAGTCTGTATTATAATTGAAGTCACTATCATTTCCGAAAGCATCTCCAAAAGAAGAAACGTTGAAGCAACTCTTGGATCAAAGTCCTTATAATTAAAAAATTATCTCTATTTCTCAATTTAGAGTTTAAGTAATACCAAACAGATGTTTTATCTGAAATATTCATTCTATGATAAAAAATTATCTGAACCAACAGAAAATATAATTTAATAAAATTTAATAAGAAAACCTTTTAATATCTTTAATAATTAGAAGTGATACCCCAATAAAAGACCATACGAAAAACCTAGCCTATTAAATGTAAAGTTAATAATTCCTAATAGGTTAACTATAGAAAACCTCCTAGTCATGATACTATCTGACTAATACTACCAATGTAACTTCACTAGAAGAAATGTCCTTGGTCAATCTAGAACAACTGTTCATATGTATTCCCTTGGGAATGGCTTAATGAGTTGACAGCATCAGAAACCAACCGTGGTCCTTAGACTTAGACGGCAGAGTCGTAACTCGGTTTGTACTGCAATCATTAGCCGTAGATTGTGAAAGACAGAAGGACCGTTCAACTTGTAAGTATTGCCCTAAACTTTATCAATATGAAAGTCTATCTTTGTATAGGGATATCTAATATCCTTGAGGTGTGTCTAGCCTCAAATGCCTCAGTCAGTGATCAATCCAGTCACATAGGCGCCTTTAGTCAGTGATCAATCCCGTCACTTTAGGCTAAACTCTACCAGAGTATTTATGTATACTTAAGTAAAAGGTAAATAGTTTACTTTCGAAATTTTATCAATATGAAAGTCTATCTTTGTATAGGGATATCTAATATCCTTGAGGTGTGTCTAGCCTCAAATGCCTCAGTCAGTGATCAATCCAGTCACATAGGCGCCTTTAGTCAGTGATCAATCCCGTCACTTTAGGCTAAACTCAATCAGAGTATTTATGTATACTTAAGTAAAAAGTATTTAGTTTATATTTAACTTTACCTACTTTGCTCATTCCTCAACGACCATGTGTATAAGTCAACGCAGAGAAGTTTAGATGATAATTATGATACGCACTGGCATCAATTAACCTACCTAGATGAAAACCTATTAGTTGACTGTTTAGTTATTTGTTTTATAATTGTAACCACTCTAACTTAACTTATAGACTTAATATTAACCCTACAACTTAAAACCTTATCTTAATATCGTAAGTAAACTTATAAATTAATACGCATGATAATTGTGACCACTCACTTAACTTATAGACTTAATATAAACCCTACAACTAAGAACCTTATCGTCATATCTTAAGTAAGCCTATAAATTAATATGCTTGGTACCGCAAACGATCATACACTCTTATCCTAAATCCTAGTAAACTGTTTCCCTTCCTAGTTACTTTGGACGTTTATAAATATTTCCTATACCACAGATTCGTAATTCGTCAACTCTCTTATATTATAAGTTTATAACTATGAGCCTTCCCAGCAAAACAAAAGTTTTAAAATATTTTTACTTAAGTATTGGAATATTTTTAGTTTTATCCGCAAGCTAAATAAGTTTTTGCTTCCTAATAGTTTTAGATTATATTTTATACGCTAACCTTTGTTTATTAAAATGCCTATAAATTAAACCATAGGTACTGAACAACGAAAGTGAAAATTGAAAATTAATCCATGACACTTTATATACCTAGCTAAGCACATTATGTGTTTATAAGCCTCTCCCGGTTTAAGGAGAGAACTACTAACTACCTAACGAATCCTTAAAACCCTATTCAGCTACTGTTTTAAATCAAAACTAAGAGACTATTGCATAGCTCTTACATTTACAGTTAAATGTGTGGATGTGTGATGTCAGAATATCTCGGTGTAAAGATACCCTGCTAGACCAACTAGACCTAACATAACAACGATTTCGGAAACTAGGTCTCCTGTGTGTGGTCCTAAGACTTTTCCACCGGCTAGATAGTGCAAGCTAGCCTCAAGTTGGCTTCCAAGTCGGATAGATACCTAAAGTGGTCGATATATAAATATATAGATAAGGGGACAAACGTCAAACCATACACTATAAGTCGTCTCTACTGCCTAGGCTCGGATCCTCTACGTGGGGCCCTATAGAGCAAACTTACAGCTTATAGCCAACGTCAGCTGACATACCGATTTAAAAGGTGTCAGAGCCTTTTGAACGCGAAAACCCCAACTTACTTGGTTAGTGAGATAAAACCGTCAGATTCCTGATAGTAGAATCTTTCTAGTTCTTTCCCGTAACCAAAATGTAAGCGTAGTTTTATGAAAGTTATCAACGTCTGCCTGGGTCTCAGCTTTACTAACTACCACTAGGGTGTCGGAACTGAGATCTGGAAATCAAACACAATATTAATATTTGGAATAAACAAACCGCAACTATCTAACACACAAACAAACACAACCTGCACGAACTGTTATAGCTAATCCCAAAGATCTAACAATTGTAAACTCGGCAACACTAAACACTCTCCATTCCCAATCCCAACTTTTCACGTTTATCGTAAATACGAAGAGTATCCGATGGTTACCTAAACCCACTCAAATTAAATTAACACGATTATTAGATAAACACGATAAGAGCAGCAAAATAAATAAACAAAAAACACAAAACAAATGCACATGGTCTCCGACCCTCGAATAGCGGCTTCGACTTACTCAGTACAGCACCCAGGAAAATGTGAAGGCAAAAGGGGCTCTTCCCCATCTGACCTGTATTTATAGACTCCGGGACCCGACGCCAAGAAGGCCCCCCCCCCGCATGTTCTTTTTCATTTTCCAGTACTTTCCCCATTTTGTTCTATCCAAAAACGTGCAAACCATTTTGATCCTTACACACCTCATACAGAGTATATTTCGCAAATCTTATGTTTTCACACAGTCTGCTGTGCAGTTATCGCTCCTTATAAGGCAATTTACTGAACTATCTTACAACCCAAATCCAACCATTTATTATGAATATTACTCCATGGTAATAAAGTTTGAAATTCAAAATAAAGCCATTAGAATACGAACGAATCTAGGTGACTCCCCGAAACTTCACTTTGGTAACAGAAGCAAAAGTGAAATAGTCGTTATCTGTGCAACTATCTGATAGACAAAAAAAACTTCTTTTTTTTTTTTTATTAATTTCTATTCATAAACAATAATGCATAAATTAATGATATATTCTGATAGCAGACCCGTTACACGTACATACAACCTTTGGCCCGAGAATATCTTTATTATGTAGAACAACGCCATCTCAACACCACGACTAGAATTTATTGTATCGATTGATTATTTATCTTAACTAGTTATCTTAGATAGTTCACAACGTCAATCAAAGAGGTCACTGTTTACAATGTTTGCCCCTAATACGATATCTGTACTGTTGTAATTCGGGATTCAAATTAGTTTTAACATCCGATGCATACTTAGTTGAAATTTTGTTTATTATTACTAAAAATTGTGTAATCTTTCCACCTTGTAATTTTTAATTTTAAATGTTGTTACTCTAAAGTGATACCTTTCACACCTTCAATAAAACAGAGTGCATGTCCACCTTTATGTGTTCACAGAGTAGAGTATTTTAAATCTTTAGAAAAACGCCTGGTTAATGGGATATTTAAAGCGTCCACTATTTTTCGTACAACAAATATTTATTACTAACCCAAATATAAATATTTATTGCTTTTGATGTTTAAATATTCACTATGTGACATTGATTTACTTCGCAAAATTATTTGTTTTTAATTTGGCTGAATAGTCACAACCATTTCCAATTCTCAGAGTCTATGTCAATTATAATCAAAGCCGTCTCCTTGATATTCTTTCCGCAAATGTACTGAAACGTCATGCGATACTCGCGCTGAATGTCACAAACTCATTCCGATCCTTGTAATTTATCCTTACGTATATAAATGAATTAAGTTTGTTTATTTATAAAACATACAGTAAAATGCCAGCAGCTTCGTCTAATTATAATTGTATCCCTAAACGATGGTGTCAATTGAAGCTATTCCTATAACTTTTACTATCAGTAGATTATTTGCCACCAAGAACAACACTACACACTGGAACTAAGCTCATTCTGAACCTGTGTTCCAGTACACCATATAAAATTGTACAGACTAATCATGCAATTGACCGATATAAGATAGCTTCTGTCAAAGGGATGAGAGGTTATCGCAAATTTACGCAGCGGTGGCAGGTGACACACTACGACCATACAAAGCGGTTCGGTCCGATCTAGACGATTCTACAGACAGCGAGGGACGAGATATAGACAGGTACGTTCTCATAGACTTATTAGAAAGTTAATAATTCTTACAGGCATATTTTTATTGTAACACCCACTTATAACTACTAGTAATTGATTTAAATCTTACGCTGAAAATATATCCAAATGATTTGTAATGTGAATTAACTTTAAAACATTAATGATGTTACCTATCAGTTTTGATCTTTTAAATAGAATAAGTATATAAAAAGGTTTGTTACAAAAGTGGATAGTATTATTTCAAGAATGTACCTACACCTTGGTTCTCTTAAAACTTAATTGTGTGCCATTGCCATAATTGCCTGGTGCGTTTACAATACCTACTATATGAAGCTACGTATCACTACAAATACATACAAAGTTTCGTCTCGTATACCCAATGTCACTTTTAGTCTGTAGCTATGTGCGAACGTTATGTAGATCTGTGTCATAGACGATGATCTTCGGCTGTGTGTATAATTGATGATAACATTTAATAAGCTGTGTGCGCCGACCTTATCTCTGCTTTGTGCTCCTACATGTTTCTGCTATGTGCTTCTGCTATGTGCTCCTACATACCTTTGCTATGTGTTTCACCATAATTTCTGCTATGTGCATTATGGCTTAGTGCAATTATTCATGTATTTACCTTATAATCAATACTCGGCATGAGTGCATTGTGTAATTTGAACTGCCCCTACCTAAATGAGTAGTTAGTTCTTTGTTGTCTCGCTCCTGGTTTAATTCTTTATAATTAAGCTGTGTGCAAATCGAAAGTATTTAAGTCTAGTTCTCTAGCATAAAGTGAACTTGATTGTATACTTGTATATTTATGCGTTTCAGTTGGAGAACTCTAATCACGGGAAGCACGAAGCGCGGCCTGCTACTGCGATACCATCGACGGCATCCAGCCTGGGCGGCTGGCGCGCGGGGGGCGCTGGAGCCGGCGCCGGAGCCGCCAACGCTTCAACCACGGCGTCAGACCCATCTAAATCTAAAGATCGCCGCGGTCCGCGGCTGTAGTCAGGACGGCCGAGTGTTACATAACGCGCAATAGAATAGCCATTTTTAGAATTAAGATTTTATAAGTGTTATTAATTTTTATATACCTACGTAAATTTAGTGCTGGTAATTTTTTTTTTAAAATGGCAACTCCATTTAGTTACGTTAACTTGTTTCATTTTCAGTTATAATTTATTAATTTACTAATCAAAGATTACGTAACTATAATTATAGAAATGTTATATTTTGTTTATATTAAATAATCTCAATTGCCTCAATATGAAAGTAATGTTGATACAACTTATGCATTATGTATTTTCAAATGGCACCTCTTTTCAGTTGGACAACTGCAACTTCCTTAATTTTATATAAAATATTTAATGTAGGAATTATATTTTATCTGATCTATAAATACTAAAAGTAGTATACAATTGTATATTAATTGTAATAATTAGCACATCATTTTGTAAGTTATTTTTCACAATGTTATGGAAAATAGGAGCCAAGTTGATTAAAAATTGTAACCATTGGAGAGGCTATAAATAGAAGTGTTAAGTAGAATTGGCGCTTTTTCCCTCTTGTATCGTGTGCTGTTAAGAAAAATATATCTACTTCTGAACTTGAGCTGCATTTTTGTTCCTGTCTTGCTGGCTGCCCATCTTGCAACAGTATGTATGTATGTAACATTATTTTTGAGTGTTCGATGTCGAATTGCATAGTATTTACATAACTGATTATTAGACTCCGGATTTTTGTCGCAATGACGTCACAATAGGGTAGTTTGGGGAGTAAATGGAACGGTGTTAATTAATAAGGTAACCTAGTCTATTGGTGTTCTACGGAATTAAATATTTATAATCGGGCATTCCCGATATTTTATATCTTAAGTCAAAACTTAATTATGTTGTAAGGTTAAAACTGATTAATTGATAAATATAATTCTAATATGTTTAATTATGTTCCACTTTTCCATTTACTGGATGGAACGGTTATTTATACGAAAAACTGCCGGATTTAACCGAATTAATTGTAATAACTAAGTGGGTGTGGCGCGTATCGGAACGCAACCAACCGTTCGGTAACCTTCGCTTCGGCTCGGGAATATTCGGAAGTCACGTAGGCAACTCCACTCCGACGCCGGTACGAACACGATACGCATCGTCACGATCGCCTTACGTATGCTCACGGAGCCCTATCGCGCCCTACCTAGTTAACTGTAAATTTCATGTATATATATTGTAATATAGTGTTGCGTGTATTATAGACTATAAACTTATATGTGGTGTTTAAATTACATTTACGACAACGCCCATATGGGTTTTCACAATAAAAATTACCTATTAAATTGATCAAATTCAAATTCAAATTCAAAAAACGACGACAACGTTAATAAACAACCAACGACCAACGTTATCAACGTTATCTTTAGATTACTGCAATCTGTACATTTGTACGTACATTAAACTAGCTTTTTTTTCGGTCGCCCACTTTTTGTCTGTCCAATGCCAATTTAACGTACAAATGTATGGTTTGAAGTTATATACCAAAAGATAATTTTGATCAATTGACTAGATAATTTTTGTCGCCAATGCCTAGTTATTTAAATTTATTAGGTTAAAAACTGTCTTTATTTTTTATTAATTAACACCGTTCCATTTACTCCCTGAACTACCCTATTGTGACGTCATTGCGATAAGAATCCGGGGTCTACTGATTATTTATATATGTCAACGTGTCACATCCATTCTCTCCTTTATCTATGGAAAAAACAAACATCATACGACGAACTTCGGATCCGAAGACGGACCCGATGGTGTTCGGAAATGGTGAAATCGAAGAACGTAACTTCGAAATTCGTTTTTCAAAGTAGCCCCCCAGGGCAGGATGCGTGGATGACGAAATATGTAAGCAACGCAAAGTTCAGGTTTGAATTGTATATATTGTGCACAACAAACACAGGACTACACTATACTTAAACGAAATTACAGTACGTACATGGTAGGCTAGGCAATGCTTTCATGGCGGAGGTTGGAGCAAGAAGTTTAATGCATACCATTCATGAACATCCTTAATAGTAAAACGTTGTCTATGACAGAAACGGCATGTTTGCTGCATGTTGGTAGACATGGTATGACATTCAAAAATACGTCTTTTGGTGAATTGTGAGTTCATATCATTTATGATTATTATTGTCATGAGTATTTTGAAGCTCATCAGTGACACTCAAAAATCGGTCCCCAGGTGCTCAGCCCTTGCGTACAGAAGTGATTTTTTCGTTTCTAAGGCAAGTATTTACTGCCATCAACGATTGCAATTTTATCTTTTGCGTCTTCGTGATGTGTGCACCGTTCCGTTTAATAATAACGACATTAGTTAATCTGAAAAAAATATGTTATTGGCATGAACATAGACGGGTTCAAATGTATGTAACAGTCTAGTACTTCGTACTCCGCGTACTAATTACGGAAAAAAAACTGTTCTCTATGAAGGTGTAAACTTATATAATAAGCTTCCTGTAAGCATAAAAGATGCTAAGACCATGCTAAATTTCAAAAGATTACTTAAATTCTATGTAACTGACCAAGCGCGCTCTGATATCCGCAACGCGCTCTAAGCCACATCCATTTAACCTTAATCTGTGTCCACCGTTATCGCTGCAACTATGCGGGCGCTGACGCTCAACTTTGTCTATCCACTAATTTAAGTCTACCCACCTACCACGTAAAAACATACTCATACATATTGTCTTATTAGTAAATTAAAAGTAAAAATCTTATATTTATGTTAACATTATGTAATTAATTTTAAGTTTCGTACTAACTATTATTATTTAGTGTGAATGTAAATACGCACGCTTAAATACGCTCACCTAACTATTGTTAACTTACTCTTAATTCTCATGTAAGTGAATTGTAAATATTCTTATGAGAAATAAAATTCTTTAAACCTATATCATAAGTGATTATTCTAGTCATGAGTATTTTGAAGCTCATCAGTGGCACTCAAAAATCGGTCCCCAGAGCCGTGCGAGCCCTAGCCAAGATGCAAACGCTCCTAACGTTTTTCTTTTCTATCGCTCAAAATGTATGGGATGACATTGTCCTGCGTATCGATAAACCACGTGGTCTACTATTAGGAGCGTTTGCGTCTTTTGGTTAGGGCCCCTGTGCTAATGTGGCGCGTATCGGAACGCAACCGACTGTTCGGTAACCTTCGCTTTGTCTCGGGAATATTCGGGAGTCACGTAGGCAACTCCACTCCGACGCCGGTACGAACACGGTACCACGCATCGTCACGATCGCCTTACGTATGCTCACAGAGCCCTATCGCGCCCTATCTAAACTGACTGTAAATTTCAAGGTGTTTCCCCGTGGTCAAACTATATTTGCCAAACCGCACGAAGAGTACACCAAGATTTGATCACCAAATACGAATCATGGTTGAAAAAGTAGGTAGGTTAGGTTCGTTAGTTATCTTCAGATGGCCGAAGGCCAAAACCACCCAGAAGCAGCTGAGGCCGGGGCTCCGCCTAAGGTCAGTTTGGCAAAATAGTTTGACCACGGGGAAACACCCAAATTTCATGCATACATATATACTGGGTGATTTTGGGGTCATGATCCGGAATAGCCAAAAGTGATAGTGAGATGGTCATACTGAACAACTTTTCCGATAGTACCAACCACGAAATTGCCAAAAAAAACGGCTGTTCCATACATTAACGGTGACTTAATTGAGCGTTGATGTATGAAACAGCTGGTTTTTTAGGGTTCCGTAGCCAAATGGCAAAAAAACGGAACCCTTATAGATTCGTCATGTCTGTCCGTCTGTCCGTCCGTATGTCACAGCCACTTTATTCCGTAACTATAAGAGCTATACTGTGGAAACTTGGTAAGTAGATGTATTCGGTGAACCGCATTAAGATTTTCATACAAAAATAGAAAAAAAACAATAAATTTTTGGGGTTCCCCATACTTAGAACTGAAACTCAAAAATTTTTTTTTCATCAAACTCATACGTGTGGGGTATCTATGGATAGGTATTCAAAAATGATATTGAGGTTTCTATTATAATTTTTTTCTAAACTGAATAGTTTGCGCGAGAGACGCTTCCAAAGTGGAAAAATGTGTGTCCCCCCCCCGTAACTTCTAAAATAAGGGAATGATAAATGTAAAAATAATATATGATGTACATTACCATGCAAACTTCCACCGAAAATTGGTTTGAACGAGATCTAGTAAGTAGTTTTTTTTTTAATACGTCATAAAAACATTGATCAAAGCTACAACGAACTTTTATATTATGTTACTTGCTGCTACGGAACCCTTCATGGGCGAGTCCGACTCGCACTTGGCCGCTTTTTTTTGGCGATTTCGTGGTTGGTCCCATCGGAAAGGTTGTTCAGTATGACCCCAAAATCACCCAGTGTATTGTAATATAGTGTTCGTGTGTATTATACTCTGAACTTATATGTGGTGTTATTATTACTTTACGACGAACACCCATACTAATATTGAATTATAACCTCAATCAGATTCGTAAAATTAACCATCAATATTTTTGATATTAGGTACGTCTTTACAATGGTTAATAATAACATGTTTACTTACATCAGTCGTCTATTTTTCTTCACAGAAGAAAACTACTGAATAATCGGCTATTATAATATGATCTCTGCCAGCAAGTTGCAACCACTTATTGCGCATTTTGTTATTTTTTGGAACAGCACACACAAATAGTTTTTCCGGTGGCTTTATGGACGTATTTGTACACTTTGGCACTACACACCACTACACACAACATTTTTTTTAGGTGAAACAACAAACGGCAAAAATAATATATGATGTACATTACCATGCAAACTTCCACCGAAAATTGGTTTGAACGAGATCTAGTAAGTAGTTTTTTTTTAATACGTCATAAAAACATTGATCAAAGCTACAACGAACTTTTATATTATGTTACTTGCTGCTACGGAACCCTTCATGGGCGAGTCCGACTCGCACTTGGCCGCTTTTTTTTGGCGATTTCGTGGTTGGTCCCATCGGAAAGGTTGTTCAGTATGACCCCAAAATCACCCAGTGTATTGTAATATAGTGTTCGTGTGTATTATACTCTGAACTTATATGTGGTGTTATTATTACTTTACGACGAACACCCATACTAATATTGAATTATAACCTCAATCAGATTCGTAAAATTAACCATCAATATTTTTGATATTAGGTACGTCTTTACAATGGTTAATAATAACATGTTTACTTACATCAGTCGTCTATTTTTCTTCACAGAAGAAAACTACTGAATAATCGGCTATTATAATATGATCTCTGCCAGCAAGTTGCAACCACTTATTGCGCATTTTGTTATTTTTTGGAACAGCACACACAAATAGTTTTTCCGGTGGCTTTATGGACGTATTTGTACACTTTGGCACTACACACCACTACACACAACATTTTTTTTAGGTGAAACAACAAACGGCAGATTGCTAAGCGAGGGTCGATCTCACTATTCCCATTGAGCTTTCCGATTGATGGTACTAGTGATATTACTTGTATCACTATCCCCATTTCGTTTATATAACCGCTACTATTCGCGACCAATAAAACGCTCGGACATAAACGTAAACGTAGGTATATATATATATAAACGTTTAAAAAAAACGGCTCAAAATGGGAATAATGAGACATTTTGTAGGAGAACATAAGTCTCGCTATCAAGTGCCATTCGGCGTTTCGTAATTCAATGGGAATAGTGAGACTGATTTGAAAAAAAAGTGCGGTCTCAGTATTACCACTGCAGTGGGAAATGGGAATAGTGAGATCTACCCCTAAGCGATTCGAGAGAGTACCCGAGAGTTGACGTTTGTTTGTTTACAGACAAGTGTCGTCACTGATTCTTGTGCGATACCATTTAGTGGTGGTAGGACCCTGTGCAGGGTCCGTCCGGATCGCTACCACCATCTTATTTATTAACCACCCGCCAAGCAACAGTGTTCGCATTGTTGTGTCCCGGTGTGGGGATAAGACAACCGGTGAAATTACTAGCATAGAGGCATTCCATCTTAGTCCTCAGGGTTGGCAACGCATTTGAGGTCTTGGGATTATAGTCTTGAGAATTCAAATGTCTATGGGTCTCAGATTCCACTTGCCATCAGGTAACCTGAGTGCTCGCGTGCCTTCTCCTTAACATAACAAAAAACATATTGCCCAAGATACCGTTTTGGCGACATATTTTAAAAGTGAATTTCCCTTTTCGCCAAAGGACCATTTCAGCTAGATGACATAAGAGTAAAATACACAGTCTTCTTCTTCTTCTTTTTTATTAATGGCGGTCCACACAGTGATTTCGCCAATGTCAAGTGAATAGAGTAAATCAGTAAACAGAATAAATCAAAAGTAAAAGCCGGGCATTTTCAACCGGCCATCTTCCCTCCCCGAAGGATACCGGGACAGTTTTCGGATACTCAGTCACACAGACACTTTGCTAGTGTCAATTTAGCAGGTCGTCACAGAATTGAAATAAACAAGTAGCAAAACGTCTGGAAATTAAAATAGTCCGTATAATTAGAATATTTAATTCGTCGAGAGCAAAATTAGTTGACTGTCATGACCACAGAACAAGTGCCAGGATTTAAATAATAGATAATAATTGATTGTGTGGAAAGGAGTTTGAAATTATCAAGTGACATACCAACACTTGCCATTTAAAGATCCAGACGTTTTGCGGATTGATTCCTTTTTCGGTTCATTCCTTTTTGGACATGTTCCGTTTTCGGCATATTCCTTTTTGGACATTTTCCGTTTTCGTCATATTCTTGTCTCGGCACATTCCGTTCTTGGCATAAATCATTATATACAACAGGTTTGATTTCACAAACCTTCACTGTTTTTATTCATAAAACTACTGAGATCGGAAGATGGATACCAAGACATCATTTCACGAAAAATTCAGATTAATTGCTCAGATGAAACACAATAACGGCGAAAAAAAGATTTGGAAAAATTTCATCAGGAGCGGGCAGTTGGGTGATCGAACCAGTAATGGACAAGGTCCAATGATGGACACTTGACTCTTATTTTACAGACAATAAAGGTTATTCATTTGTTTTGCAACAATCAATTTATAACCTTATGATCTCTTATATCTTAAGATGATTTTGTACATAAAAAAATAAATGTAATGGAATGTTTAAATAGGCTTTGCCAACTTTTATAAAAGACGGATCCATGAAGCATATGAATTTAGATATCTAGTTGGTTATCATTAGTTAGTTGCCCAATTATTTTAAGTAGGTAATCAGTGTAGGTACTGTTTAATTTTTATTGATTAAAATATAATATTTTACTAATAAATATTATTTTATTTTATTACGCAAGCAAAGTCACAAGTATTTCATAGTATAATTTATGTACTAAAATGTGCCGAAGCAAGAATATGCCGAAAACGGAATATGTCCAAAAAGGAATGTGCCCAAAGAGGAATCAATCATTTAGCGTTCATGTCTATATTGCAACAAAGAAATTACACAATCCAGACGTTTGAGCTATATTTTCATTTGGCGAAAAGGGAATTTTGAATGTAACCCGAATTTTCATTTGCTTTTTGCAGAAGAAATACACGAAAGAATTTAAAATTACCACTTTCGGAGTAGTCGATAAACACCAACAAAAAATCTGAATGGCAAGAAACCTGTCAAATAGCCTAAGCGGAGTTCTTAATACAAAGAAACGGTGATACCTACTTATACGTAAAGTTAATGATTTGCCTTACTAAATGATCATCCAGTAAGTGTTCAAAAAATGCAAGTTCCCTAGAATTAACCTCAAAATTACATTGTTGTGTTGGTCCGGACATAGTCATCAAAATGTATGATTGTTTTATTTTGTAGAGGGTCAGAAGTCCAATCAAATTCAGTATCTACAACGGAACCAGAATTACGTGAACTATGTCGTGATGGAGCAGATCCTTTGGTACCGTTCCTTCCGGGTGGTTAGGTCTGAATGTCAAAATGTACTGATCTACATAACGTACGTACTTCAAAAAGAGCTGTTATAACATTACCATGCCAATTTTAATTAAAACATGAAATTAATCCTCGTATAAAAAGCCAGCTGCATATCCATATACATCAATTCAGCGTTTTGATATCGTAACATTTTACGCTCAGACAAACAGTACGGCTCAAACACTAGACGCATTTAGAGAAAGGTACCCCGAGTCACCAGTGCCGACACACAACCTGACTCGTCGAATAGTCCAAATCTTCGGGACTTTGGACAGTTTAGTGTTCCAGCTCAAGCACAGGCGTTAGGCAGACCCTTCATTCACCCAGCAAACCTTTACAGGCGAATACGGAACTTTTTTATCAGGAACCCACAAATGAGCACAATGCAAGCTGCGAGGCGTTTTCGTGTTAGCCAAGTTTACGTGTGGCGTCTACTTCCCTCTTAATGCGTCTGGCATGCACCCATATCATTTTCAAAAGGTTCAGGACCTCATGTTAGCTGACTACGCAAAAAGGGTACAATTGTGTCAGTGGCTGTTGGAGAACCAAGATACGAACATCTTATGGACCGACCAAGCCACTTTTACGAGGATCGGTATTATCAACCACCATAACGAAACATTGGTGGGGCCAAGAAAATCCACATGTTGTGCGAAAAAATGCATTTCAAACTAGGTTCAGTGTAAACGTTTGGGCGGGTATCGTCAATGGCTCAGTTATCGGACCGCACTTCATTGAAGGTGGATAAAATGGGCGAAATTATCTAGAGTTTCTACGACATGTCCTCCCAGGAATGCTGGCAGATCTGGCTGAGGAGAATTTGGTGGATTTACATTACCAACAGGACGGAGCTCCGGCTCATTTTCAACGTGATGTCCGTAATTACTTGGATAATGAGTATCCTGGACGCTGGATAGGCCGAAGTGGACCCATTGTACAATGGCCGCCGCGTAGTCCTGATTTAACGCTCTTAGATTTTTACCTTTGGGGTGAAATAAAAAGGAGGGTGTATGAACGGGTATCCGACACGGTTGCAGAGCTTCGCTTGAAAATTATATCAGCTTTTAATGATGTTAAGGCCGATGAATTCGTTTTAAGTAGAGTAAAAAACAACCACATGCGACGGGCATAATTGTGTTTAGAGTTAGGAGGCGAGCACTTCGAACATTTATTGAAGAACTAGTCTAGGTAATAAGGTAATAATGCTAATTAAGAATAAATGATGATTAAAATAAGCGTGTTTGTCTTGAACGCATCTTACTTCAATAGCCTTAGTGGGTACTCCATCGATAAGATTAAATAAAATCTACATTAATCATTAAAAGTACAGTTAGCTGCAGAGGAATTTGACCCACCTGCATACTAAGCTTCTACGCAAGAAGGGTCCCGTTTATCTACATCCGACTGTATTTTGAGTACTTGTCATGTAGAATAGGGTGACCACACGGTTGTTATTATTTTACTAAATGAAATTAATTAACGTTAATGTCATTAAAGTTCAATTGTTTGCTTTTAGACCTAATGCACTGAACTTGCCTTGAAATGCTGGGTTAGAAACCATGATTTTTGTTCACCACTTAGGTGTCACCCTGTAGTTTGCAAAACTTTTTTGTTAATTTTCTAATTTACCCCCCAAAAGTGGCCCCCATGTTTAAAATTAATTTATTTACGTTACACATCCGTATTTGGGTCACCGGCTTACATATGAGTACCCAATTTCAACTCAATCGGTTCAGTAGTTTCGGAGCAAATTGGCTGTGACAGGCGGACAGACAGACAACGAAGTGATCCTATAAGGTTCCTTTTTTTCCTTTTGAGATACGGAACCTAAATATGATCTACGTTATATGTGGCTGGAATGAAATGTCACAAATCCTCAAGAATTATGCAAATTTAACATGTACTCGTAAGAACGTGTGTTTCGTGAACCGCTACAAGAAGTTTTGGCCACTAAATTACGAGAAGTTGCGGGAATAGGTAGGTATGCAAGTATTCTTAAAATGGCAATACGACCGAGACTTTTCAACATAGAGAATGAAAAAACAACTTAGGTACGTACTATGAAAATTATGTTTGTTTACAAGTGTCGTTAAAGCAGTAACCTAGCTAGCGGGTGGCCAGGGCCTCTATTCAGGTGCGCTAAAACGATATCGAATTTGACACGTTTAAAAATCGTTTATGTCACAGTCGCCATTATTGTAAATGACATAAGAGTTATCAAAACGTTGACAATACGGAAACAGGTCAAAAACGATATCGTTATAACGCAGTTGAATAGAGGCCCTGATATATAATTGATTCCATGTTGCTGTAGTCCGTGAAGAGAACACGATAAAACATTGTACATTATAATTCTACATTAAATTAGATACATAGAAGTTGTGCACTAGACACTTAATTATCCCCACATGGCTCTTTGTACTCCGGATAGCTTATTGTAGTCCGCCAGGTGTCGCCACACAATGCGGCTCATGCGCCATTCATTTACAATTCCTCGGGGTCTGGAATAAAACAAACTTAGTACTTAAATTCTTCCTTCACAAACCTAAATGTTGTGTATGTTATATTTTGGTAAGCACTGGTGGGAATTATCGCCTAATATAATTTGATCCAGTCACAAAATACCATTTATATGAAATGGCGGTATCAGAGTTATTCGTCTCATTCGTTTTTAGCTCAATTCTTATTTCTTAATTCTTATTCTGTATTCGTCACTCATTCTTTATTCGTCTTGATCGCTATCTGTCCCTATCTTCCTAAGTCCAATTCTCTAACTTGTCTCACTCTTAATAAGTTTAATTCGTTTTTCGTCACGGTCTTCCTAGGGCTATGTTTTTATTCGTCTTTAGTCACATTCGTTATTGGTCTGTCTATATTTGGCGTTATTGGTAACTCGTCTCGTTCTTTTTTGGGCACTTTCGCTACTCGTCCCGTTCGATGTACGTCTTTTCGTTACGAGTATTCATATCTTTTTTGACCGAATCGGCTATTCATAGTTAATAAACAATTTGAAATTTTGGATTTTACGGCTTTTCATTATTTTTGAATTTGCCTATTTATGAAGCGACGTTTTCTGGTGCAACCAGGGGATCATGTGGACATGGTGGAAAAAAATGTGGAAGTGTGAAGACCTTACTTCAGACAACTAATTTTACTCCAATCAAACATTCTTTTATTTTTCGAAATAATAATATGCATTCATAGAATTTTAACGGCATTTTAAGTTAAAATAGGTTTATGAATTAAGGGGGATTGTGTCAAAAAATAAGAAAGTCCATTAACTTATTTTTTTGCAATTTTAGTTTGTCAAATTATTGGCTCGGGTATTTTTGTTAAATCTGTGAATGCAGTTATTGTTACTACGAAAAATTAAATAATATTTCCTTGAGCAAAATCAGGATTATCTCGAGTATTTGGTAGCTTCTTTTCAGGGTCCATACTTTTTTCTCACCTGTATGTTTTGACATCTGAAACTTGATTGGTGTTGATTCATATTATAATCTATTAATCTATTACGTTATACAAACAATTTTTTTTTAAAGTGATAAAATTACCAAAATTTTAAGCTGTCCACACACAGAGGGCGGAAGCGGCGCGGAGACGGGCATATTTCCCTATACATTGCACTCTGGGAGAAGGCCTTTCGGAGAATGCGTTAAGTTACGAGCATTATAACGGCAATACGCCCGCCTCCGCACCGCCTCCGACCTGTCTGCATTTAAGCACGACTTTTACGATAGCCAAGAGTTAACAAAATCCTACACGGTTATGTAAAGAATAGTTTTTATTGATTGGTTTTGCGTATTTTCTTTAAAATACACCAAATCTTGGTAATTCGCATGAAAAATTACTTGCTACATTTACAATAATACAGCGTTTTAAACAAATCGTTTTAATTTCACTTATGTAACAAATATTTATTCCATTACATCACAAATTTATGTAAACTTAGCAATAAGACTATCATCAGTCAATATAATAAACAACACGCAGTCTTTCCAGACATTCCTCAACTGATATGTTCTCAGTCACCAGATCTTCTATTATATTTATAATAGCATCATCGACATTGATGTACCTCGTCCTTCGTTTTTCTTGTACTCCGACTTGGATTTGTGCTGCCCTTATCTCCTAATGCCTTCCTTATTTTTTCAGAATGCCCAGAACAAACACTTGCTTTTGTCCGTTATAACATTAAGTCTATGGTGCCAGCCCTCAAGACTGTTACTAGTTCTTTGGCGTTGGCCGGCAAAAGAGAAAATTTCGCATGTAATTAGGGTAAACCAATAATTCTCTATGTAGTGTGAAAATAAATCCATGCTTTGACAGTTATTTGGGCTAATGCTTTGAATGTAACACCAAGCTTCCGATATATATTGTTCCGGTAACAGAGCCAGCAATGTTGTCAATTTGTCAATTTTCCTGGAATATTCATCTTGAGTCATGGACAATTGTTTAGCTTTCCGCCATATGGCTTTTTTGTAATGGTATTGGCAGCCGGAGACATTCGCGTTTGGAAATATAGCCGAAACCGCATTAATGATTGCTTGTTCGTAATCGCATTTGAACTGTAATATAATTAAAGATAAATGCGTTTTCAATACTGAAAAGAACCTTTCATAAGTGTTCTCTTGTTTATTAGGCAGCAAACCAAAAACAACTGGCACGATACCATCCTCATCTCATCTCTTCGGCTTTGTAAGTCGCAGTGTAGGGTAAACAACTGGTAAAATGGGGCGGGTGTACATTGGAAAGTACCATCAGCGAAATAAGAGTAATTATTAATTTTAATTAAGTTCTTGAAATATGGAGTGGAAAAAATTAAAATTCCGTCAGTGCTAGCTCCGTTGTATGCCATGAAATACGTAGAAATTAGCTCCGGAATTTCTACTTCGGCAATTGTTCTAAATACCGTTTTGGATACGTTCAATGTTCTTTTTCTCGCGTTGTAAAGCCCGTCTTTCTTTATTTCAAATAAAGGTATGCTGTGATCCGGAACTTTGCCCTTCAATTGCTGTATGCACTCATCATAAATTCTTGTAACAGGCTTATATTCGACTCTGCATCTAGATTTACATACATCCATGGCAGCGTCGATTTCATTTCTCTTGAAATCGGGAAAACATGTATGTTGACTTTCACGTATAATTGTTTCCGTACCCGAAGACAATGTAATTGACCCGTTGCACATATTGCTGTTCGTGCATTATTTTGTGGAGTCCTTTTTTTTTACAGCAAATGTGAAACCCATCTCTTAGCAGTTTATTGCGACCTCGCTTAGTTTCAATAAATGTTAACTCCTCACAATTACTACTCGGACTTGTCTCTACGTCCGCGTCCATAATGATTGTTATATTTATTATGTTATATCATTAATTATTTAATGGAATAAACTATGTTAAAGTTTCTAATAGAACATCTTGACAAATTCCAATTCTAAACGACTTAAAACTCGAGCGGAATTATCATCGAGTGGCCAGTTATATTAAGGACGGAGGTTGCATACCTATTAACTATAACAATTACGAACTTGATGTTCCGCTTATCTACACTACTAATATTATAAATTTACACTATAAACATACATCTACACTAATATTATAAAGAGGTTTCTTTTTTATGTTTGTAACGAATAAACTCAAAAACTACAGGTAGACTTTCTTTTACCATAAGAATGCTACAGTATCCCTGAGTAATATACGCTATATTTATTACTAGACTAGGGACCCGTCCTCGCTTCGCTTGCGCATATGAGTTTTATGAAAAAGAATCTTCGCTGACAGAGTCGCGGGCAAAAGCTAGTTCCTCATACAGTTATAAACTTATAAATCTAGTCATGAATGTATGTGGCCAGAGTTTAGCTACTTGGTGAATTTTCTTTTGAATGTTTACACATCCACACAAGACTATAAAGAATGAGTGACGAATACAGAATGAGACGTAATAAAAATTAAACAAGAAACGAATGAAATTAACTTAGAATTGGACTGAAAACGAAAGAGACTAATTATGAATGTGACCACCATCGAACGTATCGAAAAAAATAGACGAATTACGGAACGAGACAAAAATCGAAAGGAAACAATGAAGAACGAGTCCAAGGAAGACCGTGACGAAAAACCAATAAGACTTATTAAGAGTGAGACAAGTAAGAGAATTGGACTAAGGAAGATAGGGACAGATAGCGAACAAGACGAATAAAGAATAGGTGACGAATACAGAATAAGACGAAATAAGAATTGAACGAAAAACTATTGAGACGAATAACTCTGATACCAAATGGCCATGGTAGATCGTTACACCGAGCAGGAACCAAAAATACCCGGTAATATGCGAATCGGACTCGCACAAGAAGGGTACCATTAAACACTAACTTTTGCGCGCGATTCCGTCCGCGTAGAAGTCGTTTATCGCTATTCCCTCGAAAACTGTCCAATTTTCCGGGATAAATGTAGCCTCTGTGCTATTCTATCCAGACTATAATATATGTCTTTCCCAAATTGCATCCAAATCCGTTCAGTTTACATCCAAGTTTACACCTAGCAACATTATTTTTAAGAAAAATCCTAGAAGTGTGTTGATGTACGTTGAAATTTTAACAAAGCAATATTTGTAACTGAAAATAAATATATCAAAAATACAGGTAATTTCGGTCGGACATTTTACCTGCCAGATGATCGAGAATATTGGGCAGGTCGTGTGCCAAATGAATACGGCGGGTAGGTACGAGGGTCAAACTGAAAGTTTCGGGAATAGAAAAAAATATGCAGTTAAATTGAATAAAAGTATTTTTATTGTTTTTCAAAGTATTCTCCTTTATATTTTATGCACTTTTCCATGCGATCAAACCAGTCATTAAAGCACTTATTGAAGTCTGAAGTAGGGGTCGACAAAATGGCCATTTTTAAATCCTCCACTGCTGCTTCCGGCGTCTGAAACCGCTGACCACGCAACTTATCCTTAATTTTGGAGAATGTGAAATTTCATTGGGGCTTAGTCGAGGGGGCTGTTTGAAGGATGGTCCAGTAATTCGACTTTTTCACCGTCCAGGTACTCAGTTGTTTTCCGAGCGGTGTGAGAGCTGGCATTGTCGTGGTGAAAGATAATGCGGCGACTAGGGTATTTTTTTCGGAGTTCAGCAATCGGCATTGACCGTTCTACGATCTTCAAGAGGAATAGTAGCCACGTAACCCGATTTGGAGACAAACGTAGCCACCATCTTTTTGGCCGTGCTGCGAGAACGAATAACTTTTGTCGGCTTGAGCTCATCTTCGTAGACCCATATTCGAGATTGGTTTTTATTTTCAGGCTCATATGCATATATCCAACACTCGTCACCGGATACAATGCTAAAAACTGCATTTGAGCTCCCTCCGTTGAATTTATTCAAAGTTCTGAGGCACCAATTGACACGACTCGGTTTCTGCTCCTCAGACAATAAGTGAGGGATCCAACGGGAAAACAACTTTCGCACGCCTAATGGTTCCTGTAAAATGATTTGTATCTGACTCATTCCAATGCCCAAACACTCTTGAATCTCCCGATATGACACATGTCGGTCTTCCATTATCAGCTGACGCACAGCATCGACGTTTTCTTGCGCGACTGCCGATTTTGGTCGACCCTTCACGCACGTCGTCTGTGAGGGATAGACGGCCACGTTGAAATTCTGCATACCACCTGTATATTGTCGTCTTTGAAGGCTTCATTACTAAAAGCAACAATCATCCGGTCTCCACATTGTTTTTGTGATAATCCACTTTTAAAGTCGTAATAAATCATAGCTCTTAAATTTTCACGGGACAATTCCATTTTCAGCAGCGACTCGACGACTTCAAAAAACAATTGAAACTGAACCATCGCGGCCAGTGTGTTAAAATCATGAAACTTTAGAGATTATAAAAAGGTATGATTTGTGTCAAAAATATGTTTCTAAGTATTAGATTCCCGAAACTTTCAGTGCAGCCCTCGTAGGGTCACTTGCAACACACTTTAGGCTAATTAGCAGGCATCCTGCCCACGGTGTTTTTATAATATTTTTTTTAATTTTATTTCGATATTTCCCCAAAGTTCACAGTTTTCTATACATATCTTTTTTAAATGTCGTAGCAAAAGGTATATGTATTTTTCTTATCTCTAATGTATGCTTATTCTATTAACATCTTATTTGCATTCTAATAGAAAACAAAAAAAAAGGTATGAGCCGACAAAGTGTGACTATTAGAAAAAAATAATAAAAATAATTTAAAATAAACCGTGGGCAGGATGAGTGTTAATTAGCCTAAAATTCATTTGGAACACGACCTGCCTAACACCCTCTAATTAACAGGGTATTTTTTTTATCAGTGCACAAATTTTAACATTTATATATACATATCTAACGTCACGCCTTCATTCCCAGAGTGGGGTAGGCAGAGCTACAGAAATACCAACAACTGTAAAATAATTGTTTATAAATATTGTTTTAACATATGATTTTGTATCGTTAATATATTTTATTACGACAGTAAAACGAGTATTTTTTTTTGTTGCAAATTATCTCTCTTTTACCTTCACGTGTGGACACAAAGTCACACTAGAAATGATGACATGGGTTGTCAAGCTGTAGGTATGCGATACGCTGTATCGCTATTCGAAATTTGTTTCATGTACAGCTTATCAGACAGCAAGCCCCTCTCCTACTGATATTCTAAACTTGAAATTTCATTTATTCCCTTACTTAACAACACTCCCCTCTCCTCGCACCCCTGCATTAGAGGGTCCATGAATATCGTTAAGGTAGTGGAATCATTGAATCGGCAATATCTCTAATATTTTTTAAGCTAGAGTAAAAATAACACAACATGTTTTATCGATTAACAATAGCGAAGCAAATATTAAAATTTGTGCACCTATTAAAAAATTACCCTGTATACCTATGTACCTACTAAGATATAAAGCAAAACCTGCTTCATTTACAATTCCTCGGGGTCTGGAAAACATAAAACAAACTTAGGTTCCACCCTCGCCTCGCTCCGGTTTAAACAAATAAAACCAGGGGAGAGCATGTCGGACCACGCTCAGTGTAGGGTTCCGAAGCAGTAATAAACAAAAAAAAAAGGGAGAGGGGGCAAATGTCTTTTGTATGGGAGATAACAAAACAATGGCGAAACTATAAGGTTTCCTTGTTGACTACGGAATCCTAAAAAATAGCCCTTATCTAACTGAAAAATAATGTACCTTTTCTCTGACATGCTCGGAAAAATGTGTACAATTTCATTACATCCCGCGATTTTTACTTTTTAAAACCATGTTAGGATTAGGATAACTAACTCCAAACAGCCAAACTCTCGTTAGGGAAGGCCATTACCGGTAAAATTTCATAACAGAGTTGTCGATAGGTTATGACCGAAAAATAACCGATAACAAGTTTTCTAAAGTTTTGCTGGAATCAAAGAAATAAGAGTTTAACATAGAGTTATTATGCGGCATAAATGAAACATGTTTTGTTCGATATCGTTTTACCCGACTGCGGCGAAGCCCAAAAGGAGGGTTATGAGTTTGATCTGTATGTATATAAGTTATGTATGTCCGTTTCTATGTCCATTCGTAAATACTCAACTGTTCAACCAGTTTTGATAAATGATACTTCATTAGATTCGTCTCGATGACGCTAATGTCACCGGGTATAATGCTTAATAAAACCAAAAAGGCGGATTTTATAACTTTAATGTGCGAACTAAAATAAAAAATTGTTGAGAGACCCTCGAGTGGGGTATCAAAATAAAGGGCTTTAAAAGGCGAGTACGAAAATATATACAATACTAGCTGTTTTCCGCGACTCCCTCCGCGTAGAAGTCGTTTACCGCTATTTCCTCAGGAATTGCCTAATTTTTCGGGATTAAAAAGTACCCCATGTCCTTTCCCTGGGACTCGCACTATCTACATACCAAATTTAATCTAAATTGGTTTAGCGGTTTATTCGTTAAAGCGTAACAACTGTCTGTTTGTTACGCTTTAACGCAGACAGAGTTTCTTTCACATTTATAATATTAGTATAGATATAAGGTGGAAAACCATTGATTTATACAACTACATAGGACTGTCCGAACAAAAATGTCACATGTTTGGCCAAGAAACCGTAGCGCCATCTATCAGATTGCTTACAACCTAAGTCGACTACATAGGACTGCCTGACAAAGTTTTAACTCTGACATACTTTGTTTTTGAGCAGTCTACGTAAGTATGGGAGTCTGTTAGAAAAAAGTACAGAAATAATAAATATTTATATTTATTTATTTAGGTAGGTAGGTACTAACCTTCGTTTTAACAAGTTGACTAAGGGCCGTGTTCACCAACAATTCATCGGACGGTTAAGTCTTAATCAGCTGTTAATCAATACATCTGACACCCGTTAAACTGCAAATCGTCCGTTTAATTGTTGGTGAACACGGCACTAAGTAAAGTAATAAATTTATTCTTAATCATTAATAATAACATATTCATAACTTTGTACCTACTCAACAAAATTCGACACTAACTTGCCTACCGTAAAGTCCGTAAACCGGGAGGGGAGCCAAAGAGGGAATTTCGGGATTTACTCGAGCACGGCAGATTAACATACGGGGGATTCCTTGCACCCTGTTGAGGACCTTCACTAAATAAAGGACCTCTATATAGGGTCGCGCGTATAGGGTTGCCGATCAGAATAGTAAAAAAAAAAGATTTTAGAAAAACTCGATTAAGGCAAGGTGCGCTAATTACACGCAGAAAAGTGTGTATTTCAAATAATCAGACGATTTGCACGTGATGGAAAATCCCCCAAAATAAAGGTAAACGGAAACAGAGGGAAAACGGAAAAAAATAATTAAAACGAAAATCCGGGTGATGAGTTTTACTCTGATATGGACGTTACACATTTGACAGAAACCAGTAGCCCTCAGACAAGTTCAGGGAGCCAAACAAACATAAGAAAAGATAGTGAGTTGTATGAGAGATTGTTAATTAAGTTGAAGGAGATAATATTTTGAAAGAATAGTTGGGGTGAAAAAATTAAGAGTTTGGTAAGTCATTTATTAGAGGAAGTTAGGCTATTTGTGAAGAACTACATAAATATGGATGGATTAATGGGATTATTGGGTTTTAACATTTAATAGTCAGATTAGAACAAATTCATTAAACATTATACAATGGAATGTCCACAGTATAAAGCCGAAGTTAAAAGATTTTGAAAACATTTTAACTCTAGAAAAAATACATTTTGCTGTCATATGCAAAACCTGGCTATCTGAAGATGATATTATAAATGTTTCTAACTATAGTGTGTTAAGGTTGGACAGAGACGATGGTTACTGGGGAATTAGCATTTTTGCCTACAAATCATTATTATATATGCCTTTGTTACGCCTAACCCTGATTTAGAGGTGCTAATTGTTGAAGTTGGAAATGCTTGGGGACTGAAGAATATGATTTCCATTTACTGCCCTCATTCCCAGAGTATAACACAAAGTGATTGGGATAATTTATTTAGTACTTTCGACAAGGAAACCCTTATTCTGGGTGACATGAATGCCCATCATTTGTTATGGTCCTATAAAACTGGTTGGTCAATGGAGAGATGCAAAAATCTTCACCAGACATATCATTTGCCTCAATTGACATTTCAATAAAATGCTCTTGGACTGTTACTAACGAGTGCTTAGGTAGTGATCATTTAATGATTAGGTAAATTAAAGTTTGGCTATGAAAACGGTAGGACTCCGGTCATGAGAAGAAATTTCTAAAGCTGTCGCTAAACATAGATTGGCACTGAAGAATTTTAGAAAAAATCTTAATCCTGATAACCTGGACACACTGCAAGCCAAAATATCACACGCTCAATACATCATAAGAAGGGCCAGTTCAAAGGGGTGGGGAAAGTCTTGTAATAGCATTAACTCTGAAACTTCACCTTCAGAAATGTGGAGGAAAATGTAGTGGATAAAGGGTAAGAGGTCGAGGAATGCTTCAGTGGACCCCAGCAAAGCTGCAGAGCTGCTTCAGTCCATAACTCCAGACTCGGTCGTGGAACAACCACCAGTGTTAGCTAATGACTTTAATAGTTTTTTAGATAAAAAAAATACAATGTGTGAATTAACTAACTCACTGAAGCATCTTATTCCATGATTTATAATTTATCTTGTAAGATTGGTATCGACAGTACAACTAAGTTTCTCAATATTTTTTTTCAGCTTGTTTTCTTGATATAGAGAGTGCTTATAATAATGTGAATATTAATTATCTTGTGAGAATGTTGGAAACAATTGGGCTGGGAAAAAGGATTTGTTACTACCTATGGAATTCTTTGTCATTTAGATCTTGCTGGAATCAATAATGGCACGAATTATATGGAAATATATACTAGCTAGACTAGCACAAGGTGACCCTTTATCTCCCTTACTTTTTAACATTGTCACAATGGATATTTGCAAAACTGTAACTAGTGTAACAAAATCTCAATATGCGGATGATTTCGTAATATATAAGTCTTTAGATAATAAGAATTTGGCATCCACAGTTAACTATATTGAAGAAAGTTTAAGCCTAGTTATGGATTCATTAAAGGTCTGTCTGTTTCAGAAAGCAAAACGAATGTACTTATATTTAGTAAAGACAGGAAAAAATATGACAACTTGCAAATATGTACATATAAACAATCAGCTATTAAAAATAGTAAAGTTAGATATTTAGGCCTTTGTTTTGACCCTGCTCTTAAGTGGGGGGGGAAACATTAAGGAAATATGTGAAAAGCATACAAATATCTTAATATTTTAAAAATGTTGGCTGGATGTTCTTGGGGTGTGCACCAGATACATTTCAGAAGAGTGTACATATTGTTAATAAGAGGTTTCATCCGTAGCACACCATTACACATGATGGAGAGTGAACTCTGTGTGCCTCCCCTGGCTAACCGCAGGCAGTGGTTAGCGTCGAGATACTGGCTCAGAGTTGGTTTTTTATCACGTGACATTGTTGCATCAGACGGCTATGCAGTGTGATCATCGTTATTGGAATAATAAAACTAAAACTATATTAATAGATGTACACAACCTATTTAAATATGTTAGCATTCATAATAAAAGTAATGTGTTACCTATGTCTGCGGTTGATACATGGTGTCACGCGACTATTTAAACTCGCGCGACATGCATTGTGTTTTGTTTATTTATTGATCTTAATTAGCGATTATCGGTTTTTTGACGTCTCAGAGATTGATTTTTGCTCTGACAGTTAAAAGGTGATTGTCGAAATGGAACGTTTGCGTATTGTTTTCAAGTGTCTCGATTGGTTTTTCAATTCGAGGATGGCAACACCTGAGCTATACTGGTCAAACAGGGTTGTTTGTCAAACTTCTTCTCTCTTCGGAGGCCGCGCGTTACCGGCCGGCATTTGTTATGAACTAAAGCCAATTAAGTTAATCGTCGTTTGTTGCGGTTTAATTCGGCAAGCTTTTGGCGGAGATGTGTCGCCACGTCATTGTTTGACGCTTATTTTCGGGATTCTATCGTCGGGATGCGACTGTAGCTGTATAAGCCGAGCTTCAGCAGGAAACCAGCGATGGGATCCCGTCTTTTTGAAGAAATGGGTGCGATATCGCACCCATTTTTTACACCATTTTAACCCATTTTTTAAGAACCAATTTTTTTATTGTCCCATTTTTTTACACATTTTATATGGATCCCATTTATAACTTAAAATCTACTTGATTTTAAACCATTCTAAATGGTCATCTTTAACTCTTAACTTCATTTCAACCTTCAAACCACTTATGTTGGTTATAACCCTTTTATATGGATCCCATTAGTTAAACCATTCTATATGGCTACATTACTTTATACCATTTTATATGGATCTCATTTAAATCCTCTTTTTCACTTCTTATTAAGCTTCTTTAAGCTTAATGAGGCTTCTTACTCGTAGGGAAGTAGGACTTTACGCCTTTGTGCATTTATTTATTCAAACCGCATGGTGAGTTTTTGCAAGCATATTTAGGCTGTGGCCTCTTGCTCTTAGGGAATTATGATTTAACGCCCTTGAGCATTTCTTTTTCCTTATTTTTTTGAGACATCTGTCTCTTTATTTTGTTCTCTTCGAACGTTTCTCAAGTTAATGTTTTGTAAGGACCCTTCTGGTCCAAGCTTATTTAAATTTCCCCTCTCCTTTGCCCCTACATCGCTGGTGCTGGAACTGCGAAGCAGGAGTTCTGCGACCGGACGTGGTTGGCGTGAAACGGCCCCGTCTACCTCGAGACTCTGGTGCAGTTGGTGAACTTTAAGTAATTCTGTCTCCGTTAAATTGTAAGTTTTCTTTTCATTTCAATATAAACCTGACCAGGTGAACGACCAAGCTAATTTCAAACCTAATTCATAAGACCTGATTTCTATGTAACCTATAGATCTAAGTTCTAGCTAGGTTACCACCTAAGTATGTAGGTTATCAACTACTGTGTAACCGCCTGAACATAATTTATTGTTTATTAAAAAGCCTTAAAAACTATTGAGTGTTACTAATTTAACTCCAACTTTTACTAAGCTTGCCTTGAGATTAAAAGTTTCCAGTACTCTACCATCTATCTTTGATGCTATCCGTTTTCTTTTTTTGCCTGGCTTAGGACCCTGGCGCCCGATAGTTAACTTATTTTTATTGGGTTCTAGCCTAGGAACTTTTACAGAGATTGACCCCGGTGTTGAGTAGTCTCAAACTGCTTGTAACAACATAGGGTCTACCCACCCATGTTACAATGGGTTTCGTATATTAATGTTAAATCTTGCAGAGTGACATTGATAACATTTCTGTTCCAAAAATAAATAGTACCTACCCCCTGATTATTTAAAACAAATGGTGTTTAGAATGTTACAACAAAAATACAAAGAATTTCACAAATTGTGGGTCTAAAGATAATAAGGGTGTAAGTGCTGCATTTTTCGACCCGCAATTGGACACAACTAGGCAGTTTAAGTTGAGTTCCGAAATACGTTTAATGCGTGCTGAATTAGTAGCTATTCAAGAAGCCCTAATTCACATGCAGTCCATTGCAAAGGATAAGGTGGTAATTCTATTGGACTCGAGGAGTGCACTCCTACACCTGGCTCGGTGCGTCTCGGGCGCCTGGGTATGCAATAGCCTACAATATCCTTCAAATTATACATAATTTGCATTCTAGGCAAGTCCGGATTGTGTGTGGCTAATTTAGCCATCACATTGGGTGTGGTACTGTTGTGTAAAAATTATGGTACGGAACTGATGACATTAGCTAAGAAAGAAATTCTTTACAATTGTCAGAAGTCTTTTGATGCCGTATCTGTAACCAAAGGTAACAGAACCATTCAAAATAAAGTGTTTTGGGTTCCCTGGTTTGATATTGCCAGTCTCCCCAGGGATTTACTTGTTATAGCATTATGTATAAGATCTGGTCACATTCCCTTAAATTCATTTTTAAATATGATGAGAGTTGTTCAGTTGCCTTTGTGTGAAATGAGCAATAAAACAGAATTTAATCCATTTTTTGATAGAATGTGGCCACTATAAAAGTCTCAGGGATAAATACTTGAGTCACCTCAACCTGTATAATAGTGAAGTAAATGCGGTGCTGGCACGCCGGTTGTAAAGTGATGCTTTTTCAATTTACAAATCTGTTAAGCACTTCTTTACTGCCAGAGATTCACTCTCTGGAGGGAGGGCCCCATGTTTTTTCCTATATAAGAGCCTCCCCATGAGGCTAACATAGTCACATATGTGTACTAAAGCCACCATAAAACATTATTAAAAAATAATTATTAGGTTTTACCTATTAAACTCGATCTCTTTATAACTCAACATACGTGACATTATACTATTTGAACATTTTACGATTTTGGCGATCAGCTTTATGGGTGATATTAAGTAATTTACACTTTGGACCATTTAAGCATTGGACATTTTACATACTTAGACTTGTTGCTATCTGCCGTCTTTTCATAGATGTTATGCGAATTGGGTATTTCACAACATAGACATAGTCACACAATGGACAATCTACATAATTGGACATGTGCTTTTTAGACCATCTGAAGACATGGGTCATTTTGATTCTTAGATGATTCAGTTCTGAGCCGAATAATTAACTTCAGGGCTACGATAGATTTTGTACACCAATGCAAATACAATTGTCGAATAATGTAATAGAGCTCATCTGCACTTACCTGGAGGTAATAACGCATCTATTGTTGATCCTCAAAGGACAAGCATTAAGCTCAAACTTGTTTATTTCTTTGTCAGCTAGTTCCCTGATTTCAACAGGAAGAACGTCGTTTTTTCTCAGAGCGTTAATTCTGGTCCTTTCGAGAAAATGCTCGGCGTTCATGCGGCGCCGTTTAACGTCCCTGACCATCAGCCAGTTCGCCCACTTATTTCTGACCTGCAGATACTTTTCACGAATTCGACATTAGGTACTGACAAGTCTCAAATAATTTATGTGTATGTAGTACCACTGAGCAAGATGTTTTACTTACGTTACACCCAGCCAATGCCTGCGATTTCCAAACAAAACGTCCGAGAATCGAGATATTCAAATTCATTTTTTATGATTTCCTACTAAGTGCAATAAACCCTTTTTAGTATGTTTTAACAATATGATCGAATATATTTAGATAATAATTATGCAACTCCAGTTCTTTCCAAATCCAATATTCATATAACCTAATTTGTAACCAGCTTAGATTGCCTCAGACGGGAGTTTAGGGCACTTATGGGAAAACAGGGAAAATAGGGAAACGTCGAAACGAATGAAACGATTGAAACCACAGATAAAAATGATAATGATACCTATTAACCCACAGAACTATATCGAGATAGAAGGAAAGAGTTCGTCGTTTTATATGAGAACCGAGCGTGTAACATTTTGCGTAGGCACTTTGACGTCACGCGTGTCTTTTAGTGATGTGTACAACATACACAAAATCGTTTCTAATCTGTGGTGTCATCGATCGCAAGTCGCAACGGAAGAGCGTCAGCAATACCACTAGGGAAAGTATTTTATTTACTTTTCGACGGTTTTTTTCCTTCAAGCGTTAAATTTATTTGTCTTTTTCTTTTATCATTTGCCTTGCGTTATTCAATTGGTTCATATTTTTTTTCTTATTTGGTGTATGAATTAAAGTTTCGTCTGATGTGAATGGTTCATTAATATTCTGTAAGTGTAATATATGTTGAAATATAATAATGCAAAACTACTAATTACACATATTTTAAAACAAATTAGTATGTCATCATTTTATAGTTAAATCACTTTTTCCAGCTTTCTTTTCCTTGGCGTGGTCTTGATAGAGTCCTTCTCTAAAGAAGGTGATCCTTTTATCTGTAGCATAAAAAAATCACGCACGCACACACACACACACACACACACACACACACACACACACACACACATTGTGACGTATAAATGTAGGTACCTTTTCATTATTTGACATTATCACTACATCTATAGTCGGATAAGCTGTACTGATTATTCGCCCGCTGGTACTTTGATTGGCCAGTAGGTAAAGGTATCTTTGTGAAAATGTACAGAACAAATCCGGCTGTGTTTTGTAGGAAACCAGTTTTATCGACCCGTTGCTTCTATCCATCTATTTTTTATAATAGGATCTTTTGGAAAACTGAAACAAAATTGCAAAAATTTTTGCTTTTGGCAAAAATATTTCATTTTGACTACTATTTCATCTCACGGCTACATAATAAAAAAAACATTTTTGGGACAAGTTTTAGCTGCCAACTGTACTTTTTTTTGCAAAATCTTTATCTGCTTATCGAGACAAAACTATTGAGTCCTAACACGGTGGGTCTACGTTAAGAATAGCGGAGATCCTGTCGCCACCTTCCGACTCCATCATCAGATCATCTCTTAGATACCATAATATTGCATTGTCATTGAGTTTACATATATGGTCCAAATTTCAGCCCATTCCGTTAACGGGAAGTGGGTCAAATTTAATTTGCAAGATTTGATACACATATACATACATTGCAAGTGAAATAAACGCTTGTAAAAATAATTATAATTTTTTCTGTTTTCAAAATTTATTTTAATCGACTAAGAAATCGGCATTGAAAGTACAACACTATATCTTACTTTTGACAGAAAAATGAGAAATCAACCTTGAACGCGTCTCGACAAGTGCTCGACAGTTTGGATTGGTTTATTTTCTTTGTTGGTTTTCAATGCATGCCAAGTCTGGCGCGTCAAATTAAAGCCGCAATGGAAAAGTAGCAGTAAA
Organism: Acleris holmiana; assembly: GCA_949316455.1. Taxonomy (NCBI): domain Eukaryota; kingdom Metazoa; phylum Arthropoda; class Insecta; order Lepidoptera; family Tortricidae; genus Acleris; species Acleris holmiana. Next base: position 38,158,669 of record OX438762.1, on the reverse strand, counting down.
CACGGACTCGCCCGTTACTGTTTATAAGAAATTAATACTATGCAACAAAATAAATTGTTTTATAAATAATAACGGATATTTTAGGGAAAAGAGTACTTACCTATGAAAAGAAATATCTTGATTCACAGCTCCTACTTTTTAGGTGGTGTTTAAACAGTTTATTATCGAGCAACAGGGCATTTTGTTTTTATATTCGAACGTCACACACGGACAGCGGTCGAGAGCGGACTGAGCATAGTGAGCATCGCGGCGAGCAATGCAGTCCTCAGAACCTCTTTTCGGCACGCGAGGTACATACACTCTTTCCTTCTATCTCGATATAGTTCTGTGTATTAACCTATAATCAATGATAAAGAAAGAGAATGGATATGACATACCTGCAGAATAAACGTGATGGCGGACTGTCACATGTTTAAGTGCTGCCCCGATTCGATAGTAATAATAAAGTTATCGATAAACCCAGTCCCTTAATTATTATTTTATGGAATTAAAATAGTTCTTGTAACCATTCGTAACCAAAACATAAACTTTCGCTTAAGCTCAGTGACAGTCAAATCTTCTTTAAAACAGAGCGTTTCGATTTGCTCGAGGGTCGCGCTGGATAAAGATGATGGTTGCTGCAATTTATAATTACAATGTTTTCATTCAGGTCTTTCCTTCAGCAAAGTAAAGTTAAGTATAAGCAAGAAAATTCATAAAATATTAGACAATTAAACAATTGGTACAGTAAGTTTACATTTAAAAATACCAAGTCTAGATTAAAGTTTAACGGGTTATATTATAAATACCTAACAAGGTACTATTGAGAATAAATAAATAACTTACGTTTTGCATGATTTCCTATTACGAAATCTTCTTTTTTATTTATAGTAGGTAGTAATCACGATATTAAATTAATAAAATTTTAAATTTCGTTAGTGTGTTGCACAGATAGTATAATATTTCAACGCAACGTACAGTTACGTCACAATATAATTAAAATAATAAATTACTAGCATATTTAGAGAAAATAGGGTCTTAAACTATCCTTGTTACTTTGTTTGTTATTGTAAAAGTAAGATATGAATTGTTAATCTTCGATTTAAGGCAAAAATCTAATTACCGGTTTTTAAGCGCTATGTCTGTAACGCATATTTGATATTCATTCGTTCTTTCCATTCACGTTCTTCTATTCGAAGTTAGTCTATGGCTCCGAAACGCCAGTAAACAATCCGAAAGTTTCACGGTAGCAATCACCTTCGACTTTCGTTCGATCTGCGTCGCGGGCTTCGTTGCGAACTTCGTTTTTAGGGTTCCGGAGCCGAATGGCAAGAACGGAACCCTTTTAATTTCTTCATGTCCGTCTGTCCGTCTGTCCATCTGTCCGTCTGTCCGTCTGTCCGTCCGTCCGTCCGTCTGTCCGTCTGTATGTCACAGCCATTTTACTCAGAGCCTATTGGCACTCTATAAATGAAATTTGGAGGATAGATGTATTCTATGAACCGCTATACAACGATGTAGTAAAATTGAAAAAAAATATATTTAGGGGTGGCACTCCATACATGTAACTAGGGGACGAAAAAAAAATTGTTATTTACATCAGCGTGTGGGGTATTTTTAGATAGGGCTTCCAAAATGATACAGAGTTTTTTAAGTGACTTTTTTACGTATGTGAACAGTTGGCGAGATATACGCTTCTAAAGTCGTAAAAATTCTGTCCGGGTGGGTAGCTTTTGAACTGTTAAATAGAACATTCTAATAAAAATTACAGTAGTGTAACATACGAAATACTTCCAACCAAAATTGTTTTGAACACGATACGCTGTGTAGATTTTGAGATTTTAATAATAAAAAAATGGAATTTCAACCATGAACGTTCATCCCAGCTACGGAGCCCGTGCGTGGTCCTACATGCACTTGGCCGGTTTTCAAAGTAGCCCCCCCAGGTTGATGGGATATTAAAAGCCTCCGCTATCTTTATTTATTTATTTATTTATTTTTAGGGATAACAAACAGCCATACAATATGTGTTACAATGCCGGTAAAAACAATGGTAACTTTATGCATGGTCAACAACATTATCCACATGTTACTATAACAAGTAAAGGTTGCCAAAGGCAAAAAAAAAGTGCTAAATGTGCATATATCTTTAAAAAAAATTGTAAGTAAGAGCAGTTTGCCTGCGTAATTCATGTTAAATCTAGTACAAAGAGTACGAGACTACGAGTGACAATGCAAGTTTTCAATTAAAAATCATAGCAAAAGTAGCATGCAGTACAGTTATAAGTGCTTTTGACTTAATTACTAACTTAACTAAGAGTTTGTAGGATGGCTTTTCTAAACCGTGCAGTGGAAAGGTGAAATATGTATACTTGGGTAAAGTGCTGGTTCGTGCGGCACGGGGCCGTCGCGAACTGCCGGTAGGCGCGCGATGCCCGTCGGGCGGCACCCCGAGGAACTATATAGCATATTTTTTATTTTTTTATATTTTATTGATAAGGTGCGCGCAGTCGAAATTTTTGTGGCAAAGTCCATGTAGGAACATAGCTTGCAGAAAATTACGTCTTTTCAGAAGAGACATGAGTCGAAATCTGTTTAATAAGCTATCATAGGGTAACCGGTTATATCAGTGCAATTTAAAGTTTACATTTTTTAAGAAATTATATTGAATTTTTTCGATGGCATTACTATATTTTTCATAGAAGGGATCCCAGATCATACTTGCGTATTCAAGCTGGGGCCGGACTAGATATTTATATAAATAAATAAAGGTAGTGGGTCTTTTAAAATCCGTAGCGGCTTTGGTGACAAAGTTGTTCATTTGGTAACCCTTCGAGACAATCATATTCACGTGTTGGTCTAAGTGTAGCTTGGAGCCGAGGAGCAATCCGAGGTCACGCACGAGATTGACTTGTTTTAATTGCTGGTTACATAGCGTATATTTATGAATAGATAATTCCAATTTATTTAGGATACAGTATGCAGTTATGCGGTCAAGATCTTCTTGGAAAAACTTGCAATCTGACGGACTAGTGATTTTACTGAAGATTTTTAAGTCATCTGCGTTCAGTAAAATTTTAGTGTTGAGAAAACATGTCTTTATGTCATTAATGAAGATGTTAAAGAGTAAGGGTCCTAAAATCGATCCTTGCGGAACTCCAGAGGTAATCTCTGCTACATCTGACTGAAAACCATTTATGACTACTCTTTGTCTTCTTTTGGTGACGTAAGATGAGAACCATCGTAGTCGTTCCGTCCACTTGGATCCATTGCATGGCTCCATTGATGGATCCTAGTACACTTTTTCCTCCACCTGAGTCCATCGTTCCAGTCAGTTCCAAATAATGGATTCTAAGACACTTTAAGGTGCACTTGGATCCTCCACTTACTTAAATACTAATTATGGTTGTAAAAGTAGGTAGGTTAGGTTCGTTAGGTATCTTCAGATGCCCGAAGGGCAAAACCACCTAGAAGTAGGAGCCCCGCCCTGGGCGGGGCTCCGTCGAAAGTCAGTAGGACAAAAATAGTAGGACCACGAGGAAACGGCCATTTAAATTATACTTCGTTTGATTAATTCGGAGGATCCAAGTGCACCTTAAAGTGTCTTAGAATCCATTATTTGGAACTGACTGGTACGATGGATTCAGGTGGAGGAAAAAGTGTACTAGGATCCATCAATGGAGCCATGCAATGGATCCAAGTGGACGGAGGGCATCGTAGTAGATTACCACGTATGCCGTTAAAAGCAATTTTATCGAGGAGGCGCTTATGATCGACCCTGTCAAATGATTTGCGAAAATCTGTGTACACTGTGTCTACTTGGGTTGCGCGATCCATATTCTCAAAGAGAAATTCGGTAAATACCATTAGGTTGGTGACAGTAGATCTTTGTCTAGTGAAACCGTGTTGTTCAGGCATTATCTGATGGTTTATGAATGCGCTTACTACATTATGAACTAGTTTCTCACACACCTTGGCTAGCGCGCACAATAAAGAGATAGGGCGATAATGTTCAATATCCTGTCTTGCACCTTTTTTGAAGATAGGACTTATGTTAGCCGACTTCCATATAGATGGAAAGATACCTTGGTGCATGCACTTTAAAATATTATGTGAAGTGGCTTAGCCAAGGACTCGGCTGTATGTTTTATAAAGATAGGTGGAAGGCCATCAGGACCAGGTCCTTTTGAAGGGTCTAAAGATTTTAGTGAGCCTCTGACTTGCTCAGTAGTGAAGTGTAGATCAGAAATGACATCACAGCTATGAGAATTTACTGGAGGCGGAGACCAGGAGTTACTATCAAGCGTAGATGGTTCGAATACTGATGTAAAGAATGATGAAAATAGATTACATATTACTTCAGGGTTGTTTGAACGACACGAACGATCTTTCGTACAACAAATATTTATTACTAACCCAAATATAAAGAAATATAAATATTTATTGTTTTTGATGTTTAAATGTATTCAAATTTCTATGTGACATTGATTTACTTCGCAAAATTGTTTGTTTTTAATTTGGCTGAATATTCATAACCATTTTCAATTCTCAGAGTCTATGTCAATTATAATCAAAGCCGTCTCCTTGATATTCTTTTCGCAAATGTACTGAGACGTCATTCGATGCTCGCACTGAACTGTCACAAACTTATTCAGATCCTTGTAATTTATTCTTACTTAGAATAAATTACAAGGATCGGAATAAGTTTGTGAAAATAAATGAATTAAGTTTGTTTATTTATAAAACATACAGTAAAATGCCAGCAGCTTCGTCTAATTATAATTGTATCCCTAAACCATGGTGTCATTAAAGCCATTCCTATAACTTTTACCATCAGTAGATTATTTACCACTAAGAACAACATCACACTGGTACTGAGCTCATTTTGAACCGGTGTTCCAGTACAACTCCTGCATTTTTTTACAAATATGACTTGTTATATTATCAGACCGTAAACACAAGCCAAAAAACACAGACACAGTAAACAGTAAACTTCTTGGCCTGATTATGCAAAATGTGGTTACAGAATTATCAAGAAGTCTTTAGAGTTGTTGGTATTTTTGTAGCTCTGCCTACCCCATTCTGGGAATGAAGGCGTGATTCTATGTATGTATGTATGTATATTATAAGACCGTAACAAATATCCGCTCTTACCGGGATTTGAACCCAGGACCGTTGGCTTCGTAGGCAGGGTCACTATCAACTAGGCTACCGTGTCGTCAAGTAAACAAATAAAAATATTTGGTGCCGTCTTAGATGACTTTTCGAAGGTATCATTATTCATTCCGGAATAATATTATTTTATTTAAATAATTACGGAATGAAACTTTCTCAGTATACTTTTTCCCAAAATTCTTAAAAATAGTAATCCATGATGGAAAATGGTTCTTTGCTTTCTTTGGCACATTCCATATAAGTTCTATATGATACAATTACAAAAAAACATGTTAATTTAACATTAATTGTCATAGTTCATAATGAGAAATTTCCAAGTTATTTTCGATATTTTATGAACAACCCTAGCTGTCAAATTCACCGGTTTGTTTACTTTCAAAATATTGTATATAAAAGGCAGGTTTTATTCAATACCTGTATTTACATTGTCAAATTATTACCGCAAAAAAATAATACCTATATTCGAATTAGAGGTATTGTTGTCATTCCGCATTTGTTTTTATCGCTATGTATTCACTATTTACAGTATTAAATACCTGTATTCAATAGCGCTATTCATTGTACCTGATAAATGAGATGTCAATTAGACTTTAATGAACTGTAATTTCAGACTTGTCTAAGGCGCGTCTAATTTTTTTGTAAGAGCACCGAAAACATATACAAATTAACGAAAATATTGACACTGACAGGTATTACTGGTTATGGTTGTTAGGGGTAAAGTATCAAAAAGAGGTATGGGTGTCAATTGGCTAAACCGATAATAAACTTGAATACCGGTATTCATTATACCGTTAATCAGAGCTTTAGCGGTATAAATAGTGAAAGTCAATTATAACCGGTAATACCTCATTTCAAACCGGTAGTCAGAATACCGGTAACGATCCCTGGATCTATGGATTAATAATAATGTACTACATATGTAAGGCCCCCAATAATGACAAAACTGTCCAATATTTTAACAAAAACTTAAACTTACCGATGAAATGTTAAATATTTCTGGTTTTTGCTGTTTCTTGCACCACATCCTAACAAACTACACTTAAGAGACATTACGATGAAGTTTCTCTTTCAATCCGTGTTATCTTTTGGGAATATATAATACGGAAAACAAGATATTTTTGATATGTTTTAAGTGATTTCGGCACAGTTGACACATCAGTTACTTATGACAAGCTAATAAACATGGCTGACTAGGCACGTTAGGTATTTGTATCAATGTCAAATTATAAATGTTGCCATTTTTGCACTGGCTGACGTACTGTCATCTCTTTTTACTTAGGATTATAGGATTAAGTTAAAAAGAGATAACATTATTTTTGAGTGTTCGATGTCGGAATGCATAGAGTCTGGCCATCGAAACGTGATACTGAAAATGACCGCGAAATTTAAAAATGTAGCTATAGTACGTCTGAATGAGCTACAATTAAACAATGTTGATGCTTTGTCATTAAGTATTAAGTTATAAGTTAATGACAAAAGTATTACAATTGTTTAATTGTAGCTCATTCAGACATACTATAGCTACATTTTTAAATTTCGCGGTCATTTTCAGTATCACGTTTCGATGGCCAGACTCTAGTATTTACATGAGTTACATAACTGATTATTTGTATATATCAACGTGCCATATCCATTCTCTTCCTTTATCATTGATTGTTTATAATTCGCAGGCTGCCGTTGCGATTACATTTTTTTTAGAATTTATTTTAAGAGCAATATATTACGTGGTTTAATATAAACGTTAAGAACAATAAACAGCAAAATGGCGTGTGTTGTGTTTGAATGCAGATCTCACATATCCCGCAAGAAAAATCAAAATAGAAAAAAATACTTTCATCGGTAAGGCGGCATATTGAATATATTTTATAATCGTCACATAGCATTGTTAAAACGTATACATGCAGAATATCATTATCCGAAGTAAACATGTGTGTTCAAAATATCTTTAAAGAAATATTTAACAAGAAATTTATTGTTTTGTTAAATGTTACAGTAGTGACGTTCTAAATTCGTATCAATACCTAAATCAGTTGCCAAGTTTAATGCTATTTTTGATTAAAGCAATTAATTATAATATTCGAAATGGGTATTTTTCAAAGAAGTCGTACCTAACTAAGGACTGAAATTAAGTAACGTTAAGTTTTTACATGTGAGTAACGAAAATGAACTATATAAATGGACGACTAACTTTCGTTACTCACATGTAAAAGTTACCGTAACTTAATTTCAGTCCTTAGTTAGGTACAATTTCTTTGAAAAATACCCAAATATGGTTTATTTTAGATTCCTTGGCAACTATAATATGAAGCAAATTGGTCTTGGTCTAAACATAGTCGGATTGGCTCAAAAAAAATCTGCTGTTATGGTGGCATTCCACTTGGGGTTGCGTGTTCGCGTTGCGCCGTTGCCCCTGTTCAATTGCAGTAGGGTGGAAAAAGATGCAACATGAATATTTGGGCAAGTACCGCTAAGTGAAGTGCCAGCATTACTAAGCTAATGTCCCCACTCAAACGCTTTCACGAGATTTAGTCATGGTTTATAATAAAACTGAAAAACACTCACTAGCCAATTCAGTGTACCTACAGTACCGGCGAATAAAATATCATATTTGTACTTACATCTCATACGATTACCTACAAATGTGACTCACCAAAATTGACAACCAATCAAGAACAAGTTGACCAACTGTATTGCTATTATTCAATTCGTTAGCTGATTCAATAATTTTCAAAACGGTATATAAATGTTTGTTCGTATTGTAGTTTAAAAAGTTTAGATTTAAAAAACCATTGCTGATGTGTTCATGCAAATCTCGTAAATTTCGTATGATGGATAATTTGGTATGATCTGAATCACCTTGAAACCAGATTGCGGCGTCATCTCTCCTTTTCCACCCACGTACGGTTCCTGTAGCAGTGCTAATTCGCATTTGTCAGACTGCATGGCCTGGTGGAATTCAACTGTTACCAGCTTGGACCGTTGCAGATGGGCTTGCAGGAAGCGGGTCTTGTGCGGGGTGGCGGAGAGGGCAGAGGTTCGCATGTTGTTCGCCGGGACCACCGTGTCAACAACAGTATGCCACCCTTGACCGTGCTATGGTGTCCCACTTCTGACGTTCCCTGCAGTCGGGGCTGAATGCCTCATGTTGTGCCTCCGTCGGCTCCTTGCCTGCCCTGGTGCAGTTGATGCACTTTGGGGTCTCTGGATTCTCCGGGCATCTGCCGGGTCCGTGACAGGTCAGGCAGAACCGATAGTTGGTGTCCGCTTCCTTGCACAATGCTCTTGTGTGTCCGTAGGCCAGGCAATTAGAGCATTGTACAAGCGGCGACTCGTCTTCCACCTTCTGCCTTTGTATGCCTATGTAGACTTTATCAGTCTCCACAAACCTTTTCCAGACAGCCGGTGGGAGCTCAAACACCAGGTGACAACAGAGCGAGCTGCGGGCTTTTTTACGGTACCCGAGTTTGACTTGCGTGGGGTCCACGTTCAGGCCGCCCAGTAGGTGTCGGTTTTGCGATAACAGCATCTGCGGTTGATCCTCGTCTTTGTGATAGCTGACGACGTCTCTAACGCAGATCAAGGTCTCTTTTGCTGGCGCAGTTTACCACCACCTTTTGGTTCTTGGCCTTCCGTACCCTCTCAATCCTCAACCCGGTACTTTTTACGTCACATGTGAGTCCCCCAATAATGTCAAAACTGACCAATATTTCACCAAAAACTTAAACCTACTGGAGAAATGTTAATCATTTCTGATTTTTGCTATTTCTAGCCCCACATACTATCAAACTTCACTTTAGAGACATTACGATGTAGTGTCCCTCTCAATCCATGTGTAACTTTTGGCAAAATATAGTTAGGAAAACAAGAAATCAAATATTTTTTTATGTGAATTCGGCACGGTTGACACATCAGATACTGTTGAGAAGCTAATTCAATATGGCTGCCTAGGCACGTTAGGTATTTGTCTGTGCGTCAAATTATAATTGTTGCCATTATTACACTGACTGACGTACTGTCATCTCTTTTTATTTAGGAACATACAGACGAGTTAAAAAGAGATAACATTAATTTTGAGTGTTTGATGTGTACTTGCATAACTGATTATTTGTTATATGTCAACGTGTCATATCCATTCTTTTCATTTATCATTGGCGAATTTGCGCGCAAGGAAGGTTACGAGAGGTCACGCTCAGGCTGCGACGCGACGCGCTGCGTAGTAGGTAACAACGCAGAGGTTCAAAGAGGCAGGAATCACCGCAGGCTGGAATGTGCAATTTTAAATGCTACTATACCACAATGCTACTGCTCTCATCTGTGGGCTGGGGCTCCCCAGTACCAGCTTCTCCCTCTGGACCGCATCCAGCGGAGAGCGACTCGATTGTCGGCTGCCAGCGTACTTCTGATCGGCTAGACTCTTTGGCGCTGCGTAGAGATGTAGCATCGCTATGCATTCTCTATCGCCTGTATAGCGGGGAGTGCTCCGAGGAGCTGTTCGGATTAATTCCTGCTACATCCTTCCGCCTTCGTCCTACGCGACAGAATTTCCACCACCATCATTTAGATGGTTGGCAGTCCACAACCGTGCGTTTTACTAGGAATTTCCTGCCACGCACAACTAAGCTGTGGAATGGTCTGTCGCCTGCGGTATTTCCGGACCAATACAACCTTCAAACCTTCAAGAAAAGGGCGTACTCTCATTTAAAAGGCCGGCAACGTACCTGTAACTCCTCTGGTGCTGCAGGTGTCTATGGGTGACAATATTCGCTTACCATCAGGCGATCTGTCTGCTCGTTTGCCTCCTATTCCATAAAAAAAAAAAAAGCTAAGCGATGCGTAAAAGCAGCAGTAAAGAGGTGCAAATGACAAGTTGCATGTTTAGTTAGTCAATAAATATTAGAAGTATAGTTCAATAGAATACGTAAAGTACAACTGAGTACCTTTGCGTAACAGTAAGAGAGATTAGTGCACCTATTAGTGACAGGTTGCAAGCCTATCGCCTAACAGTAGCACTAGCCGTTATTACCAGACCTCGGACAGGGTGAGCCATTTTTACGTCATTAATGTCAAGTGTAGATGTTAATATAGATATACCTGAAGATGAAATATTAAAAAGAATTCATGAATTATAATTAAACTAAAATGACAGTGCATTATGTACAAAACGAGTAGGTATTATTTATTTATTCTAATTTTTCTTTGTTATTGGTTATTGTAATAAAGAACTATATTTTTTTCTAAATATTAAACTTTTGTCAACGCACTACTTCTTGAGTTTAATATCCACTTATAGATGGAAAAAGACCTTTCTACTTCCACTGAAGTGAGCGGAATGAAGTTGTACTAAACAGATCTAAGTCTGGGTTTCTAGCTATGACGTCTTCTAATTTCTGACTGACAGAAGCAGACGTAGACCAGCTTATAACAGCTCTCACTTGGTCCAACGCTAAAAATGTATCTACGACGGATAATTTAGATTCCTGTAATTTTTTAAGGCATATTCATTTATATGGAAATTCTCAACAATATATTTTAGATTATTTCGTAAATTTTCAGTTTGTATAATTCTTTTCGCCACTCTTATCGACATTGCTTCTGACGATCTCAATGCCCATAGGACTACTTTTATTTCGTCAAAATATTTTTCGTAATATGCTGCTGCCGCTAGCCAAGTTCCCCATCTCGTAATCACTGACTTTGGAGGCAGGGGCATATTAGGATATTTATCCTTTAATATGCGGATTCTTTAAAAATACTTTTTTAACGTTTGAAATGAGCAAATCCACATCTGGATACAGGGAACGTATTTTTTCGGCTACACGGTTTAGCCCATGTGCCAAACATGTACCTAACGTGTTTCAAATTAGGCAGATAAGTTTTCAAAATTCGGCCATCCAGCAACATGTATGCAACACCATCAGTACTTAGCACCAGAATATTTTCAATTTTGTAGTCATAAGATTCGCCCCACATATTTTTCAGTGTCCATCACGAATGCAGATAAAAGGAGTTTATTTGGATAATTTGTATCAGAGGCAAATCAGTTCAATACACGATAATCTTTCGAATGAAAAAATATGGATTTCTCTTGACGAATCAACCGACTCTTTAGGGAGATATATAGTGCCATTTTTTAGTCAAATGACCATTAACTTTTGATAATATTTTGCAGGCTATTAAATATGGTCTGTTAAATGAATTCAATGGCTTCACTAAAAAATGGCACTATATATCTCCCTAAAGAGTCGGTTGATTCGTCAAGAGAAATCCATATTTTTTCATTCGAAAGATTATCGTGTATTGAACTGATTTGCCTCTGATACAAATTATCCAAATAAACTTTCCTCAGCCATGATTCACTCGGGAGTGTAGGTTGGTTTGCACACTGGCAGCATAAATACTTAGAAAAAAAAACTGTTTGAAAGCCGGATAATTGCCATTGTCTATTGATCCCTTGATGTGTCTTTGCACATTACTTTTTTTAGTTGTCACTTTGGTTTTACATTTTGCACAAAAAATACTTTTATTACCGTCATATGTCATGTCAGGTTCATTTTCAATCCACCTAAGAACTGTTTTTGCTTTATATTTCGGCATACTCAAATTCGGAATAATCTTTCTTCTTCATTATTTATTTTTTATTAGCAAACTCAAACTACTCACAAATTAAATTATAACACAACATAACATTAGAATAATGACATTAATGACTTTTTCATGATATTTCAATGTTAAATATGGCATCGTTAAATAGAGTTATTGTCTATCTAAAGAGGTATGATATCATATCAGTTATTTTACTTTCATATGGATATGCTTATCATTTAAAGAGGCTTGCTATACAATTAATTTGTTTTGCTAGTTATGTAAAGATCTAATTAGAATAATTTATTTTTTTATTCAATTACATCACATCTACCATTGAATGACTACGTAGGTATGTCCATATTATGCAAACTCTTAAAACAGCTCACCCTGTCCGAGGTCTGGTTCTTCTTCTTCTTCTTCTTCTTCTTTTTTAATGGCGGTCCACACAGTGATTTCGCCAATGTCAAGTGAATAGAGTAAATCAGTAAACAGAATAAATCAAAAGTAAAAGCCGGGCATTTTTCATTTTTCTTTTTGTCTGGTTATTACCTTAGTCGCCTCTTAAGACATCCACGGAAAGACTTGGAATTGTTCTATTCTAACCCGGCAACCACACGGGGTTATATTTAGTAAGTAGTTTTGTTTAAACACGAAATAATTTATTTTTACAATAGTTTAAGTAGATTTTAAGTAGTTTAAGTAGACAAAAGTAGATTTACCACAGTAAGTTGAAGTTAAATGTAGGTTGCTAAAAAGTAGTAAGAAAGAGAGTAGACGACCTAGGGCTTATCAAAACCTAGGACTTCGAACTGTATAGAGCGTGGTAGATTTCAGTTTCAGAGTTGCGTAAGTTTATTTTATACATTAAATTAGGTAGAACGAATCTGACTCCATAAAAGTTAGTAAGTGCATACCATGAATGATGCAAGAAAGATAACCCAGACAGGTTTAGAGCACAATGCGGCGTGCATATTTGTATAACACTGTTCACACAAGGAAGCAAATATGAACCAAACCTTTTAGCTAAAGAAAAAAGATACTAAAAATGGGCGTACTTCCCTGCAAGAGACGATATGACAACACACTTTTCGTCACCATTTATTCTTTGACAGGTTGGCCCCGCGTCCATTCAGCAGGAGATCCAGTCAATTTAGCATGCGACTCTCAGCGATCGCCATTAAATAGGTTGTCGCGCGCCGCGTGTGTCGAAGCCATCTTCATGCGTCAGTTGTAATCCGAAGAAAACGAATCACGTCGGGGTAACCAAATGTTCGGAGCAAGTGGGTTATAAGTAAGGAAGATATTCCGAACTTAAAATATGGGTCTCCCTCGCGATCCCTAACATCGTTTGTCCTAAAATCACTTGCCCGAACTGTTTTGCTCTAATCGGCATTAGCCCTAATGATCAATTGCCATAACAATCATTTTTCATAATGTAATGATTGCCCTAAAACTCATTTGCCCGAGTATTTTTTACCATAAGTATTAATATACCTAATGTTATTTGGCATATTCCTCAAAATCCCTATTGTATGTATAATCGATGTATAATATATATGTGTGCATAAGCGAGCGAGTGAAGCGAGCGAGCAAGACCTTCCTGGGCAAAACCGACTCGGCAAGGTTAGGTTAGAAGGCTATGGCGGGAGCGAAGCGCAGCGAGCTCCCGCCTTAGCCTTCGAGGTTATTTTTTTTTGACATCCCTTGAAAAAACTATGCTAATATTCTCCGTTTTTGGGGCTTAAAATAAGGCAAGGAGTACCTATAGTGCAAGAACAAAACAACTTGAATTTACCTCTGTTTGAAATTTTACATTAATAACTTGAATCCGGTCGTGCCAGACTTAGACGACACGGATGACACATGACTATTATGGCACATAACGTTAGGATGAAGAATCAATATGGCAAGTGATGTTAGGAAATAAAACATTATGGAAAAAAAAATCATCCATACGATGTTAGGAATCCTAAAGATAGGCCATGTGAGCGTTAGGACAAGTGATCATTATGACATACAACGTTAGGGAATATAAAAATAGTTTAAAAAACTTTAGGGATTCAGATATAGATCCTTAAAATATGTTTAATTGAAGTAAAAATGCAGGTTACATTTTTTATAATGAAGAGAGACGTGTTTGTCGTCTGGATGAAGTTAGCAAGATGGCGGCTGGAAGTCCCCACAATTTCACGCGCAGCTGACGTTATGTCAGTGTAGTGTTGCCAGTGGCAACACCTATAATTTTCCTTTAAAACAGAGTTTTGGTTACGTCAGGTTAGTGTAGGAGAGGTATTGTAATAACATGTATGTATGTATGTATGTAAACTCTTTATTGCAAAAAAATATAAATATTACAATTATAATACTAAATTAATGTACAAAGGCGAACTAACTATAATAACGAAGTAAACAACAAAATTTATTAAGATTTTCCGCTGCAGCCACACAGTTCAGAGCACCTTATCTCTCTTTTCAAACAATTGCACCTCCCTGCGCATTTTTGCTTGCATCTACACCTAATTAACTCCATGCAAGCAGCGGCTGCCGGGGGTAGGGTGTTCCACACAGGCTCCCATATGCCATTATTTTTGGCACTACCTATTGTAGCACGACTATTTAAAAAAAAAAAAAAAAAAAAACTTAAATGATCGTACTACCGAACACACGGAGTATACCGGTGCTCAATACGTAGAATTTGTGGAATTAAAAATGCCGAACAACGTTTTAAAGACAAAGATTTATTTTTACCAAATCCTAAGTCAACATACACAAATGAGAAATGCACACATTAAAATAGCAAGCCGTACAAATTGATTTTAACAAAACCCTAAATATAACGTTGATGTACACAATTCAAAGGTACCTAAACAGATAGGTTCTTGACACGGTAAAAGAGGAAAGCGAGCCGGTTATGTGTTCACAAATACAATTATCGTTGACCAAATTAAAAACCGAAAAAGAACATTATAAATGCTGTTGGATCAGGCGCGCGGGCCTTTTTTGAATTTAGGGGGATAAAAAGGTGATAGGGGTTACTGGGTAGTATGAAGGGTGTGAGATGGTGACTAAACTACCAGTCAACAAATACTGGAATGTTACTACGGAGACGTCGCCAAAGCAACACTACGAAATGTGACAATGGTATACTCACGGTTTCTGGGGTGACGTTTGTGTACAGAGACTACCAGTTAAAACAACTTATACAGGAAAAATAATTAAAAAGGAAAAAAAAATGCACGCGCGCACTAGTCGGTCTCCATCCGACCGCGGTGTTAGTCCGTAGCTGGAGTGTAAACTCGATACGCGCGCCGGGTGTAGTCTGGTGCGGGCTGAGCAGTGGTGGTGCGGAGTCAACCTCTCCACGCCGTGGTGCCGGTTAGGGTAGGTGGAAGGACTGGAGCCTGGTTGGTGCGTAATAGCACTGGTGCCAAATGGGGTAGGCGGTAGGAACCGGGGAATAAACCGGTACAGCGGTGCCTTCGTGAGGCAGTACAAGACTCGAAAGTGGCCAAAACAGGTTGAAGACTGAGGAATCTTGCGGGCAATACACTAGAGAGCCTTCACTGATCAAAACATGACTTTTCTTCAAAAAAATAATAATAATCTTTATGTGACTATCAACATGTCAGCTCCGAATTCATAATGACCGAGAACAAGCGAGCGGAGAACGTCAGGAAAAATTCGAAAGTTTTTGAACTTAAAAATTTAAAAATTTAAAAACATATATGACAAGCGACCAAAGAATAACATCACGTACCGGAACAAGGAGGTAACAATACGACGGTGCAAAAAAGGTTTAACTTTGCAGCGGTAATGCTGCACTATATATATATATATATTATTTTTGGTCAGCCAGCGGGACATGGCAGGTTTTGTTGTGGTTTTAAAAGCTGACCCCACTCATGTCCTCCCTGATAGGCCGCTCATAAAATATGGTTGCGAAAGGAGTCTTTGGTTGGTGGTAAATTCTCCAGCTCTATCCTTTTTTGTAAATATCACATTTCTACACTGATTGATATCCGTGCATGTGCAAGATCTAAAATGAAATGAATGTTACACGATATGCATATCCAAATAATCTAAATCACTTCAAATAAAAAGCCAACCACCACGTTAACTTACTTGTCATATAAAGCAATGTAATTTTTTTCCAATATTGGAAATGCCTGTTCTACATTTCCTCCTTTAGCCTGCTTAAATCCCACTGTTGCATTTGGATAAGCGCGCCAAGCTTCGTAAGCACTTCTTTTCCCCTTACCAGCAAAGGACGAAACGGTATACCCGGTAAAGGCGTGGAACCGTGGCAATGCTTCCCCCTTTTCTGGTCCTAAGCAAAATAAGATAAACTTATACGTACTTGAATTACTTTCAATTTGTAAAGTGCAGATAATATTTATTTGGGATACTTAATGAAGCTGCAATAGCATGGCATGGCAGGAACTGGTGTTTTTTGCCCGTGCCAATATGAACCTACAGTTCCTCGAGCTGTGGCAATTGTGATACACATGAAATCGCAAGGACATCAACTTCGGTATCCACTATACGCACTATGATTTTTGTGTGTCCTTAGGCTGCAGCATCACCAATGTGGACCATAACGCGCGTGTCTGCCTCCAACAAGTTCTTGCTAAGAACTGTGGGTCCATCTGTCACATTAAATTCTTTGCCAGCTGTAAATTCTGTAGCTTGGCACTGGAGAGCTAGGAAATGGAAAATATCCTCTTTATTGGAGTTATTCCTCAGAAAAATTGTCCAACCCTTCGGAATTTTAGTACTGGAGGTGACATGTATTTTTTGTCCGGTTACCACGATTCTCTCTAGTCTAATTTTTTAGACTGTCAGTGTCATACCTGTCCCAAAACAGATCTAATCGTGAGACAGTGGCAAGTTCTCTGGGCCTATATTCTACTGCGTTAAACAACGATATCGCGTTTGATGTGTTTTAGAATCGTTTATGTCACAGTCGCCATTATTTTAAATGACATAAGAGTTATCAAAACGTTGACAACACGGAAACACGTCAAATACGATATCGTTATTACCGTCTAGAATCCCAGCCCTGTAAAGACTCTGACAAGTAAGTTAAGGTGGTGGTTGACTTTTTTATTTGAAGTGATTTAGGTTATCGTGGGCATGCATATCGTGTAACATTCATTTCATTTTAGATCTTGCACATGCACTGATATCAATCAGTGCAGAAAAGTGCTATTTACAAAAAAGGACAGACAGCTGGAGAATTTACCACCAACCAAAGACTCCCTTTGCAACCATATTTTACGAAAGGCGTATCAGGGAGGACATGTATGGGGTCAGCTTTTAAAACCACAACAAAACCTGCCATGTCCCGCTGACTGAGGTTGGGCC
The DNA here is from genome assembly GCA_949316455.1 of Acleris holmiana. Classification (NCBI taxonomy): domain Eukaryota; kingdom Metazoa; phylum Arthropoda; class Insecta; order Lepidoptera; family Tortricidae; genus Acleris; species Acleris holmiana. The sequence goes on along the minus strand of OX438762.1, from coordinate 38,141,566 downwards.
AAAAACAATGGCATATGGGAGCCTGTGTGGACCACCCTACCGCCGGCAACCGCTGCGTGCATGGAGTCAATTATGTGTAGATGGAAGCAAAAATGCGCAGGGAGGTGCAATTGTTTGAAAAGAGAGATAAGGTGCTCTGAACTGTGTGGCTGCAGCGGAAAATGTTAATAATTTTGTTTTTTACTTCGTTATTATTATTATCCCTCTGCAACACCTAACTGACCTAACCAAAGCTCTCTTTTAAAGGAAAATTATAGAACATTTAACTTGAGCTAACATGTGGTTAACTCAGTGATTTTGACATTTATTTAAATATTATGACCTATCACTCGATATTTCTTTAAGAAAACTCTCTAAATATAGAAGCACCTATACCAATTATAGTAATGTATACACAATAAGTGTCAAATCCCATCCAAAATACGAACTTCTTCCGTTCTCACCTCCGCCGCGCGGAACTAATTATTTTTGTGATATATTTGTAAGAGAAATGTATGAGAAAAGTTCATGTTTATATATTCTGTACAAATAGGGCTATTTAATCATATTTTGTTATAAGGCATAATCTGGTAGTTTAATGGTAAGCATAGATTTTGTAAGAATTTTTATTGCCTGTTTTTCTGCACGGATCTCACTTTTTTTCTATGAACGAGTGGAAATGCGGTTCCTGAAATGAATTCCTTGTCCTTAAAATGTACGAAAACGATATCAAACACGACCTATTTACTAAACTTACGAAGATATTGACGTTAGAGTGCGGCGCGGTAGATGGGATTTTCCTCCCCCCACCCCTCCTACCTGCAGGGTGGAACCACGTGGCTACCGGGCTAAATCAGCTCAGATGACCTCTAGGTATACCTGTGCCAAGCGGCTTCCTTTCTTGAAGATTTGCAAGATTGATGTGACTAATTACCCGAGTATAGCAGGATAGCCTAAGAAAAATTGCCCCCAGCGTTTTTGGGTCGAAACTATAATCAAACGATGCCTTTTGAGGAGGTAATATCCTGCACAAAGTTTCATCCCTGTTACCCCCTGGGGGTGAAAAACACCCGATCAACTCCAAAACTGTTTTATTTATTTTTTCCTAAACTATTAAGTGACGAATTTCAAATTTTGTACAAATAATAATGACACTAAAAGCTATATGTTAAAAAAATATGACTCTCCTAACCCTTTAAATTCGTGTAAAAAGAACAATAATGAAAAAAAGCACCCTGTATAATAAGTTCGGCTCATGGTACACACACCATTTTTTTTCAAATATGAACCAATTTATATTCTACGTCATACAAAAGTTTCATCGTCCTAGTCCAGAAGGAACATTGCGAAATTAATATGAATGTACTATTTAGCGAACAAACGAAATTCTTAGAATACATATAAAGTCACGTCATATAAATAAAAAGACATACCATATTTTCATACGTTATGTGCCCAATAAAAACGACTACGGAGGTATCAGCGATCACTTCTGTACTTGCCCCAATGGAAACCGTCTGTCGCCATTATTGTATTCAGCCTCTATGGGCCTCTATTCAGGTGCGTTAAAACGATATCGTGTTTGACACGTTTAAGAATCGTTTATGTCACAGTCGCCATTATTGTAAATGACATAAGAGTTATCAAAACGTTGACTATACGGAAACAGGTCAAAAACGATATCGTTATTACCTTGTAGAATTCCAGCCCTGGGATTCTACACGGTACTTAATAACGATATCGTATTTGACGTGTTTCCGTATTGTCAACGTTTTCATAACTCTATGTCATTTACAATAATGGCGACTGTGACATAAACGATTCTTAAACGTGTCAAACACGATATCGTTTTAACGCACCTGAATAGAGGCCCAGCCCTGTTGTATGTGGTTGTGTACAAAATTACTATGGAACATATGTCAAATTTTAAATATAGAATGTCAAACGGTCAATACAGATGTGTTACAACTACATACAACAGGTCCTTTACGTAAGTTTTTCACATTTATCATGATCTAAATTGTCTGCAGAGATCCGTGAGATGAGGTGATCCATAGATATTCCATGAGGTGTAGGTGGGCTATAAGAATTTACAGATAACGCTAATGAGTTGGATAGAGGGTCGCATCACAGCTGCCAGCCTGTTAAGATATTGATGCATGGCAAGACTGAGAAAAACGTGAACGTCATATAGTATTCTATACTAATCCATACTTAATATTTCAAACGCTAAACCACGGAACCGATTTTGATGAAATTTGGTATGGAGATAGGTTGGATCATGGGATTGTTCCCGAGGGAATAACGATTAACGACTTCTACGCGGACGGAGTTGAGTGCATCAGCTAGTAATTAAATAAATCCCATTTGTACCACTATATTATTGTAATCAACGTCAAAGAAAATAAGTCGATTAGTAGAAATTTTATGAAATTATACAGCATATTATTAGCGATCCTGCAATGCTTTATTTTACTAACAATTTACCAACGGTTCTGGTTCGTTTGATAAAATACAAAGTTAACGATGAGAACTTGTCCAAGCATTTTTTGTTTCTTACTGACAATGCTAAAATAGTGTAGCATATTTATTATTTTTCCGAACTTTATCCAATAGTAATGTGTTGGGAGACGATGGCTGTGGGAATCGTGGATAGGTGTGATGCCAAGTCGCGTTTGCCAAAACAGAATCACATTGGAACCATCCGTACTGAAAGGTTAAAACCTATTGTTAGGAAAAGTTAGTATAAATAGGATTGTGTAATGAGATAGGATATAGTCATTGGACATGTGTTTACAGGTAAGTTGATAAGCGCAGTTCAAAAAGCGGTCCGGGGCAGAGCGGCGTCCCCTCACCGCTAATTCGCAGGCGTCCGCTCCGCTCGACCTTCTATACTTAGTGCTTTTATCCAACAATGCGACAAAAATAACCATAGATCGTTATCGCGGGAGCAATTACGATTTGACAGTACTCAAAGATTATGACAAATAGCCAATAACAGAAGTGACACTCGCTTAGTGGCGTGTCTCTATAGGAAAGGTGTGACTAGGTGCATTTAAAAATAAAAGTTGAAACAATTTTTTTTTGTATGGAGAACATTATGCAAAATATATCGCGTAATTCCCTCCTTATTCCGGTTCGAGGTTTTTTAATAGTAATTCCTTAATGGTATTCCACACTTTGCTCAAAGACACATGGTGCCTCTTGAGTGCCCTTTTAGGGATATCATCATTAATTACAGGTTTTAAAGACTTTTATGAATCATCTAATGTCAATGTCATTAAGCTAAACAGCCACAAACAAACAAATATACGCGGTAAAGCTAAACAAAACCGTTTAAAAAATTGAAGACATTCCAGGCTCATTGTAATAGTTTCGTTGACCAACTATGCTTTTTCCAGAGAAAAAGTCGTGCAAGATATGAAGAAGTTCTTAGAGGTTTCGAATGCGTAGGCATAATATTCCTTTTTTTATTAAACAGACATTCAGTTAAATGTGTTCTATACCAGATTTGTTTTTGCTCCCGCGATAAAGATGTATGAATACTCGTATAACGCGTATTTATATTTTAAGCACAGTACCAAAATTACAATCGAAAAAAACATTCCCGTCAACACCCGTGTGATTGCCACCCCCCTCTCACAGACCGAAGTCCAAGACGGTGAGAGTATGACGCCCTATTGTGTGGTTTAGTGTATATAAATATATAGAGTTTTAAGGAACCAATCCTCAAACTTCCCAGAGCTTTCACGGGAGCAATTGCATGCCCAACCTGTGGACCTCGATCCCACTCCAGGCTGGCGAATGAGAATGGTGGGCACTTATATGGATGACTATGTTCGAAAGAGTAACATCTAGGGTTGCTCGCACCTCTTTTAGAATCTACAGAGTTCCAAACCAAGCCTATTTGTCACCGTTAGGGCACCGTGCTTCGTCAGGCAAACTGTTAGCCTGGACACCGCTCTGGCACGAAAATATGCTAATCTAGCTTAACTCGAAAAACTTTGACAATTACTAAACTTTTCCCTCCAAAACCCCCAAACTGAATTTACTAAGTAAACAACGTGCCAGATACAAATGTCAACTAAAAATCTTCTAAACTTGCTGACTATCTACTTAAAAAATCTATAACAGAAAAGATTAACAAATCCACACACAAATAACTACAATAAAACAGTATTACCAAAACTTGCGTTCAAACGTATTCTAAACCCTTACCCCCTTACTTATGAACGTGAAATAAGCTTGGAATAGTTTATACCATGCTTTGTCACTTTCTGTCAGTTGCAAATGTCACAATTACAGATAAGGACAAAGCATGGCATAAACTATTCCAAGCTTATTCCACGTTCATAAGTAAGGGGGTTATTAATTAAACCTTCATTCAATAATCTAAAATCGAATTAGTTATTTATTCCCAATTCAAAATTTTAAAATATTCCCGTGTCCAAAACTAAAAATCCCAAAAAGTACCCCCGTGACTGAACGCGATTGAAATCAAATCCAGGTACCTAATTTAATTACTATTCCTAAAACAAAACGACGACAAAAACTCTAAGAGCAACCCCGTCCGTACGCAATAAAAATCCAATAGTGAATCCTCCACCCGGTCTACGACCTCTGTATTTATACGACTAGTTAGATCATTTTCTCTTAATCATTTATTTCTTGAAGCGTATTTTCCGATCGCGTTTTTCCCCATTCGTGAATTTCACCACACGCATTTATTCTTCTCATTCTTTTTCCATTCGCAGATTTCCCCTTTCGTGAGTTTTAACGGACGCATATGTTAATGACAGCATAACTTTCTACATTCGTAATTTTCTAATAGTATATTTACTTGCAAGCATTTTTTCACACACGCCTATTTTTTCGTTCGAATAATAATTACCGAAGCCGCAATACGCCAAAAATAATGGTGATGATGCTATTACACTCTGAGCGGCAGGCTAATGTGTAGAGAACAGCCGAAATTGCTCCGATCGCCTTGCGACCAGTGTTGCCCCTGCGGCAGTTGTGTGAGTAGCCGGCTTTAGGATAGCGATTTGACCAATATAACTTATTTACTTATTCAAGCCCACTGGTGAAATAAACATTGAAATAAATAAATCTTGACAGATTCATCTAATATTTAGTTATTTGTGTAAAATAAGTTTCTTGCATGCTAATAAAAATACTAAATAAAAATAAAATAAAACAATCTTATGACGACACGTTGGCCTAGTTGGGAGTGACCCTGCCTCCGAAGCCAGCAGTCCTGGGTTCAAATCCCGGTAAGGGCAGATATTTGTGTGATGAGCGCAAATATTTGTTCCTGAGTCTTGGACGTTTTCTATATATATTTAAGTATGTATTTCTCTATTTAAGTAAGTTTATCGTTGTCTAGTACCCATAGTACAAGCCTAGAGCTTAGTTTGGGACTAGGTCAATTTGTGTGAGATTGTCCCCTGATATTTATTTATTTATTTATTTTATTTATAACAACTTAAAATCGTGTATTTATTACACTTAAGTCTAGTGATATTACAAATGGTATTAATATTTTAAATAGGACAATTTAGTAATGCATTGACCTAAATCAGTAACACCTGTAAGGTAATTATTAACAATCCGCTCGATCTTGCGATCCATCTCAATGAGTTTCTGTTGCCTCTTGCGGATAACTGGACAATTCATTTCACTCTGCATCAAAGTAAAATCAGCCGCAAAAGCTTCGTTTTTCAATTCAGAGATAAAGTAAAACAAATTCGACTTAGGCCGTATTCGATTGTTCATTTTCTTGTGCCAGGCTTCTACAACGTTATTTGGCCGATGGCGATTGCCGTAGCATGATAGGATTTCTATTTCGGCAAGGGTAATCCACTGATGTGACATGTATTTATTAAATTCGTCGATGTTTTTCATAGTTGGCGATTGTGTTTGAACATAAAACCAGCCTTCATGAATTTTTAATTTTGGCAAGTGAGCCAAGGCTATAAGTGCTATAACACTTTGCTATGTAGTTACTTCCCTCGCGGGTTTCATTTATTTCAAATTTAGATGCATTCTTCCATAACGCCTGACTGAAATGAAAGAAACATCCTCCAATGTTACAATTAGAATATGTTGACTTTATAGCGTTTATAGCGGCAGTTTCAAAATCCAATTTTATAGTATTTGGCTTAAAGTTTGGGATAGTTTCTTTGATAGCTTCAAATAAAATATTATACGTTTTTTGTTCTTTATTTGGAAGTAGGGAATATATACACGGAACCACCTTTGTATACTCGGTGTTAGATCCAATATCGGCATGGATAGTATACAATTGTCTGTACGGTCCAGGGACAATTTTGAATGTGCCATCTAAAAAAAAGGTGTCAACGCTTTTTATCCAATCCTGGGCGTGAGGAGTTGTAAATATCAGAACTCCTTTCTGATTGTAACAACAAAAAAATTCTGCTACGTTTTCCGGTATAATTACTTCTTCACAAGTTTCAAAAGAGGTTAATGCTGAATTTTTTCGTCTTGCTCTGTACAAAGCATCTCTTTTTTGGATAAATGATGGTAACTTGTCGGAGTATTCCTCATGTCGTAACTCACCCATTGCCTCCCGAAATATGGTTGGAATTGGCCTGTAGTCGGAAGAAACCATAGTTTTTATTTCATCTATTTTCTTCTCCACGTCTGTACTTTCATAATCAGCCGGGCATGAATGCGTTGTATACTTAAGTATATTCGTTCTCTTATCATCCAGAAGAACCGAACCCTTGCATGCTCCTTTGTTATCCTTTGATCGGGCACAGTTCCACATGGATGTGCCAAATAGATTACTGCGTTTTAAGTAGTGCCGGTATCCACCTTTAATTAATATTTCACCTCCATGGGTACTTCGAATAAAACTAAAATCAGACATTATCACAGCTCATCGTTAATGACAATTAACTGTCACGGCTAAAAACATCAAGCCAGCCAGCCACGTCTAAAATGTACTTATCACCTTGTAAACCTCTTTAGTTATCTGAAGTGGAATAAATTACGCAAAATATATGCTATTATTTATTTATAATTTATAAGCTAGTGTTTAACTAGTAAGTTATTTAAGGTTGAGTTCACCAACAATTAAACGGACGGTTAGAGGTTTAACGGTTGTCAAATGTATTGACTAACAGCTGATTAAGACTTAACCGTCTGTTAAATTCGTTGATGAACTCAGCCCGTTAAAGCATTAAATCTTAAAGTCTATTTATTGACTTAAAATTTAAACTTGAAATCTCGACCCACTTTTGTTGATAAACATCTAAAGTAGAACTAATTCGAACGAAAAAATAGGCGTGTGTGAAAAAATGCTGGCAAGTAAATATAATATTAGAAAATTACAAATGTAGAAAGTTATGCTGTCATTACATATGCGTCCGTTAAAACTCACGAAAGGGGAAATCTGCGAATGGAAAAAGAATGAGAAGAATAAATGCGTGTGGTGAAATTCACGAATGGGGAAAAACGCGATCGCTTCAAGAAATAAATGATTTAGAGAAAATGATCTAACCAGTCATTTATACCCTACCACCTACAGTTGCTTCATCAGCGTCATCGGCCTCATTGGCTTCACTTGCGTCGTGGCTACATTACTGGGCAGACCCACGTCGCTGCGCGGCGGCCATATTTAAATTCCAATTTTGTATACCTACATTATAGTATAGTAGCGACCCGCCAGCGGCTTCGCCCGCTGCAATTTTTTTTACGTCACTTTGGGGTATGAAAAATAGATGTTGGCCGATTCTCAGACGTACCCGATATACACACAAAATTTTATTAAAATCGGTCCAGCCGTTTCGGAGAAGTTCAATAATAAACCTAATTTAATCAATTATTTTTGATTTTCAAATAGATTATCAATTTAATGAATTAATTTAGTATGAAATCTACATTTAGTTTTTATATGTTGAAGTATTTATAAAGAATTTACTTTCTTGCTAATAGTAGATTGTTCAAGGAACAAGGGACTAAAACAAGCCATAATGACACGAGATGTTTAGCCACGCAAGCGAGCTTGCGAGCGAGGGTGGCTGTAGTTCGAGTGTCATTACTCATTATGGTTGTTTAGTCTCGCGTTAAACACACTACTTTTCACTTTGAACGCGAGGAAAAATACAACGTTCTAAACAATATTGTTTTTTAACAACGTACGCTCAATACAAGTAATGAACATCTATTTAAAATACAAATAGGAAACAAAAGTTCCGCGGTTTTTTTGTAATGTGATGTTTTAAATGCTTGCATATTTAGCCAACAGATTCAAACTTGGAAACCATTTTAAAAGTAATTGGACCACGCATGATAAAAGAGTTCGGCCTTAATATGATTAAATAGATTTATATTCGTAATAATTACTTAATCGTGTTTCACGAAATTAAATCCTTTTTTTTATATATTTGCACAGTTGTCATTTTGAGGTTATTTCGACACGAAAAATATGGTCCATACACAATCACTGAAAATGGCGATAATCCTCCATTCACAAACACCGTGTCTGGTTGTTTAGGGGTTTCCAAAGTAAATAAAAAAAGAATACTTTAATCCCTAGAGATTAATAAGGAGCTTTAGTCCCGATTTGCAGAGATTTAAGTAGCATTTTAAGAGCATGAGAAGTGAAAAGTTCTTTTATTTACTAGTTAACAATAAAGCTTCCTATAAATATAAATTTAATTATAAACATTTTAATTTATTATTTACTTTGTTTTAAGTCAATTTGTAACAACTGTCCTTAATTACTTTCATAGAATATGTTGATCTTTAGGAATTAACTGGACAGAGATCAGCTGACCCCACAGACCACTTAGGTTAAGTGGTCTGTGGCTGACCCGTTACTGTCTCATCTTAACTAACAAAAGGATCGGATCGTATAAAATCACATCCCAGAATGTACTTTAATTTACATATCCGCACAACTTCGATCAACAATACACAACTAGATAACGGGTCAGAGGACAAAACACGGCACAGCGAATACATTCTCACTTCAAATTGGGAGCTTATTTGAATTTAATTCGTTGTCAACTACGCCAACAGTGACACGTGTCGCAATGCCTCTGTGTGTTTTCAGAAACTGTAAAAATAATCACCGTAACAAAAAATACAGACGGAATATCATACTTTTGATAAGGAAATGTCGATTCGTAATGTTTATGAATAAATAACTAAGTATTTCTGATTAAATAATTTATTTTAGTTTCCGACCAACTATTGTCAATAATTTTGGTTGTTGCAGAACAGTGCATCTATGGAGTAGTAATAATACTTTACATTTTTTGCAGTCGTAAATTTAATATTCATTTATAGATTTCCTGGTGATCCATTTTAATGTGCAATTTGAAATTCAATTGTCGCGAGTTTTTTAGACTGACAGGAGTTTTTTAAACCAGGAAAAAGTTCCGTAGTATGTTATTGTTATGTTCGATCCATTTCGACAAATTTAATGTCGTAGGAAATTCGTAAAGACCTCGATTGCGTGTTTTAGCTGTCCCTAAATTGCAGGTTATTTACCTTGCCAATAATATAATATGCTATTTATCATTATTTTTATGACGTGGAACTGCAGCTAAGTATGTCACTAATATCATAAATGATTAAAAACAGATTCTACCACTAGGAGTAGGAGTCCACCCTGAGTCTCCATCATCAGACCAGCTCGATGATACCACATTATTGTATTGTCATCAGAAATAAAGACGTATTAAAATTTTCAGCTTCATTGGAAACCGGGATGTGGTCAAATTTAACTTCCAAGATTTGACCCTTACATACTCGTACTCGTACATACATACAGATATATTCACGAGAGTTGGCACGAATGGATTGAACGAGTGAATGAAAATGTCTATGTGTGCATGACATAATTATTAAATACAGGTTGATGCAAAAAGTAATTACGATAATTGTGTCTTAAGAAAATCTGGAATACCCGCCAAAATAAGAAACCTTTGGAAACCAAGAACACCTAACGTAGTATACTGCAGTGCCACGCAAACCATCCATGAAGATAAATCTAGTAAACTAAGGTCTACTTTCATCATGAATAAAATGTATGAAAAATCTTTGACAACACGTTGTGGCTTAGCGGTAACGGGAGTTGCCTTCTAAGCAGCGGTCCTGGGATTGATGGGTTTGATAGATCTATCAGTCTTAAATTAAAACAACACCATTAATGTAAATACTTTATCCTCATATGTACAAATGCATTAATTGACTGTGGTTTATGTGCAGTCAGCGTCAAATAGTTTGTAGCAGTGAAAGTGGTCAAATAGTTTGGTATAGGATACATTTAGTATGATGTACCGAACTTTTCGACCACTTTGACTGCTACAAACTATTTGACGCTGACTGTACAGTCGAGTTCATAAATATGTGTACCCTTTTTATCTAGTCGAATGCGTTTTCAAACTAATTGTTAGCGACCGCATTCGAGTAGGTAAAAAAGTGTACACATATTTATGAACTCGACTGTACATACATATGCATAACCTGACTAAAATTTATTTAAAAAATTGTTAATCCGACTCTGCATCACTTGAACTACTAGATGTTGAAGTCTTCGTCCTCGCTGTCACCTATATTAACAATGAAACCATCAGTAAGGTCGTCTAGCCGGTGTTCCATAGACTCGTACGAACGCTCTGTTTCTTGGCCTTTCTCCAAGTATCATGAAACGTTTCTGTTTTCACGGCATGAACTTCATCGATGAATAGTTTTTGAACTTCGTTCATATTAAAAGTGACGTTCCTTATCCCTACTTTACCTTTTATAATCCCCCACAACATCTCGATTGGGTTTAAATCTGGATGGTAAGGTGGAAGACGTAATACAGAATGACCGTGGTCTCGCAGTATTTGATCTAACTTGTAAGTTTTCTTTGTGTCTTTATGTTTCTTAATTATTTTGTACAGAACGATTTTAGTATTTCTTTTTGGGTATGATATTTTATTTTTATCTAACCAGGTCAGCATCTCTTTTTTATTTGAGTTTTTTACTGGAGCTCGATCCACCTGAACGTTGTGATAAGGAGCGTTATCGACGACAAGGACGCTTCTGGGCTTTAAGTTCGGTAAAAAATATTCCTTCCCCCTTTTTGATAATTTGTAGCATTCATATTACTGTGGTAATCTCCAGACTTCTGGTTAGATTTGAATGTCAGCAAAGCATTTTCTACAAAGCCTTCCTCTGTACAAGCATGAACCGCTATAAGTCTTTGCCCTTTTGATATGGGAACTCTGATGCCACTGTTGCTGTTGTCAGTCCATGCGTTTGGCGTAGTATGAGTGCTATGCACGTAGGTCTCATCGGTATACACAATAGGCCGTTTTTGGTCTCTATATTCTTGTAATTTTTGTAAACACATAAATCTTTTGTAACGAATGTTGTCATTTTCAATTATCCGCATCCTGTTGTTCTAAATCTTCTTCCACCGGAATCCCATTTTATGTACCAGTCGTAATAAAGAACTGACACTGCCAGGAAAATCTATCGACTCCTTTAAAACTTTGTGTAATGTTTTAATAGTTGGTAGTGTTATGTGTATTTTGTGAAAATCGTAAATACACCTTCGGATGACGTTTAAATCAAAATTGTCCACCTCCGATTTTTTCGACAAACGTGATCGTTTTTCACCGGGTGTCACGAACACATTAGAAGTCGATCCCTCAGTCGCATTTTTGCAGATACAGTTAACGATTCGCTGTACACTTCGTTCTGATGTCCCAGTCGCCGCAGACGTTAATTTGTATAACTCTTGAATTTTTAGAAATCCACCTTCAGCATTTTTAGTTTTTTGTTTAAAATAATTAAATACGTTAAAAATTATTTCTCGAGACTGTCCCGATAATGTTTTTCCTCGTCCAAAAGTAGGTGTAGTCATTTTGAGAATAAGATAAAATTACATTACGGTATAAGTATTGTTTATCGCTTATATGACAGTAAAAAATGAGTGAAGTGTCATTCTAATAAGAAGGTTATCAAGCACAATGTAATCTTATCTATGTAAGTTCTTACTTCGTAATCTAGCCTGCATTTTGCATTTTACAAATTAATAAAATATAAACATTTTTCATGCGCAATGACGATGTCGTGAAACTTTTCGCCATTATTTTGTTAATTGCGGCGTCGGTATGAAAACAGGATAAGATAAGACAGTATATTATAAATAAATTTAAAACTCTGTTGACGACGGACTCCTCGGTCTGATCCTTTTTAGATTATTTACTATTCGAACACGCTATCACCTTTCTTCACAAATAAAAATAAGTCAAAAAAATAAATGTATGTTTTTTTTAAATACAAAGGACTTCAAAAATTACTAAAAGGATTAACATTGATACTTGGTGCAGATTATATTTTTTTTTTCCTGAACAACGAGAACGTGTTAGGTACGTGTTTACAGAATATAAGGAGGCCCCTGTATAAGAAAGGCACTCACACTGCCACTCACAGTGACAAGTGACATTACTTTAGGTCAATCCATTCGTGCCAACTCTCGTGAATATATCTGTACATACATACATACAGAGCAAGTTAAATAAAAGCTTGTAAAATAACGTTGAGTTGTTTCTTGTATTAATCCCATACCCACCTGAGACGTCCAAACAGAAATAATATTAAGTGTAAAGCTACTCCATTTGTATAAGTTGAAGAAATATTATTTGCCCCGATGAATGTTATGTCTGTCGGGCCGGCTTACCCTTTGTGTTTCAATAGGGTCATAAAACCATTAACACCTGTTTTGCTAAAAGCGAACTAGGACTAAACGATCTTGATCCATCTTACATTTAAGGAGTGCAGGTGTGCAAAATGCTTTTTCTAAATTAATGATTCGAACAATTTTTAGTCTTTTAATTAATGTTTTTATTCTAAAATTTGTGGGTACACTTAAAATACCAACTACCGACATTTTTCTTATGAAGTCAGTTTTGCATAAACTTCATGAGTGCATTCAAACTGTTTTGATAAAAGATAAAATTAAAAACATTTCGACCATGGGAAGACCTTCCAGTTAAAAGAGAAGAAGTTTTAGTTGACAGGGGAGACGCTCCAGTTGACAGAGAAAAAACTGCCTTTTTTAACTTATATACACATAGCACGTGCGTTGCCGAGACGGCTTAATCCTTTGTCCTATTGTACTCGAGCGGTAAGACGAATCGGTGCAAATTATATTTCGTCAACTATACCTACCTATCTATCCTAGAAACAAAAAGTATCAAAACGAGTTGTTCACATTATACACATAGCACGTGCGTTGCCGAGACGGCTTAATCCTTTGTCCTATTGTACTCGAGCGGTAAGACGAATCGGTGCAAATTATATTTCGTCAACTATTAACTTTTTTTATACTCTGTTCGCGATGACATCATTGGCACTTCGCTAGTAGAAGCTTCATAAGGTAAAAAACGAGCATCTAGTCAAAGCCACATAAGATAATAAATTGTTTCAAGCAAAATTAAGCATTGCGTTACCAACATACCATTTAAATTAGAATGTTTTATTTTGACAATGATATTTTATACAAGTATGAAGTTTGTATAGGTCGCCCTAGGACACTTTTCGAAGAGAATTTTGTATGGGACCCGGCGTCTATTGGTTAGTATGTCGCACCAAATAACTTTAAATAGAAAATTTGGAGTGTATGGATTTGTGGGTTTTTGTTGTATACATAGATAAATTAACGAGAGCATGGAATTGCATATGTGTGACATGTAATGACAACGAGATTTTGATTTTAGTGTTCTTCTTTTTTAATTAATGGCGGTCCACACAGTGATTTCGCCAATGTCAAGTGAATAGAGTAAATCAGTAAACAGAATAAATCAAAAGTAAAAGCCGGGCATTTTTCAATCGGCCATCTTCCCTCCCCGAAGGTTACCGGAATCAAAATTAGTGTTCTTACCGTGTACCGACTGCAGATTCAACAGTGAATTGCAAGAAAGACCAAAAAGTTTTTATTAACTATTTTGTTAAGTATTACGTCTATAGAACAATTTTCAAACAAAACAGAAAAAAAAATATCTCGTATGTGATTTATTAATTGTCAGATTATGAATGTAATATTAATCGTAGAAATCAAAGATAATATGTAATAAATTGCCTTATTTTATCAACGCAGCTGGTGTTTACCTATTTTTTCATTACTTATTAGCAGACATAGAAGTCGCGGTAGCAATAACATCAATTAACTAGGGACATCCTTCCGATATAAAATTTATCGATAGCTGTATACTTATTTGGAAGTGAAATTTCATATGAGCTATAAAGTTCACCGGATAATTTAATTTAATAAAATAATATCGTGTGTGTGCCACCGCGACATTTATGCCTGCTTATTAGGTTTTTCGTCAGCAAACCTCTTCAAATATGATTGAAGTAACTGGCACTCGTTACATCGTAGTCATACCTACTGACAACTGCGTTTTCCAAGAGATATGTACAAATATTTATTCCAATAACAACGTAAATATGTTTTTTTCTGGAACATTAGGTCGTGGTAAAACTTTAAATAGCCAAAGTCGGGAAATTGTATTCACCGTATTTCGTCATTATATATATAATTTAAGAAATGACGGCCAACATTTACCTATGAAGGAAATATACAATGTGACGTATGAAGTAACTGGTGTATCACAAGCAACAGTTCAACGAATCGTAAATGGAGTGCTAAAAGAAACTGGCACTAAAAGCTCATCACCATCATCAACTGCACAATCCACCACACCGGGACTGAAACCAAAAAGACTACCACCAAAAACCAACATTGATAAATTTGATTGCGATGTCATAAGAAGATGCATATACGAGGTGCGTTCAATATATTCGTGGTACTGATATGTTACAACCTCTTTTAGTAAACATTTTATTACTGGCCAGTAAGTGTCATTAACAGTGATTAAACCTCAATAGATATGAAGGCAAAACTTTCATTTGTTTTTCTGCAACTGCCGAAGAAACGTCATCACTATGAACGATTTTACGATGTTAGAAAAATTAGAGCACAGAGCCGTAATAAAGTTCTTAACAAAACAAGGAAAAAGTCAAAAAGCTATAAAAGAAGAAATGGATACAGTTTATTGCGAGTATGCTCCTTCGTTATCGATGATTCAAAAGTGGTCTAGTGAGTTTAAACGAGGAAGGACAAGCATTGAAGATGACCCTCGACCGGGCCGGCCTGTTTATGCCACTTCTCAAGAAAATGTCGAAAAAGTGGAAAACATTTGTATTAGAGGATGGTCGGATCAAAGTAAAATCGATTGCTGAGAGAACCAACCTTTCTGTAGGTACCATACACACTATCATTCATGATCAACTGAACATGTCAAAAGTTAGTGCGAGATGGGTGCCGCGAATGTTGACGCCACATCAGAAACAAACGCGAGTTGCATACTGTTCAGAGTTTATAAAGCTGTGTGGGGAAAATCCAGATGAGATTATTAAAAGGATTGTTACCGGAGATGAAACCTGGGTTCATCACTATGACCCAGAGAGTAAGCAAGAATCAATGCAGTGGCATGTTAGAGGTACAGCCCATCCCAAAAAGTTCAAGGTCGTCCCTTCAGCTGGCAAGGTCATGGCTACAATATTTTGGGATTATAAAGGCATATTGCTCATTGACTACAAAAATAAGGGTGTTAATATAACTGGAGCGTGCTATTCTAATATTTTACAACAGCTGCGGGAAGCAATAAAAGAAAAAAGGAGAGGAAAGCTGGCCAAAGGTGTTCTGCTTCTCCACGACAATGCCCCCGTCCACAGTGCTCAAATTGGCACAGCTACTGCTAGTGACTGTGGGTTTAAAACTATCAGTCACCCACCATATAGCCCAGATCTGGCTCCTGAAAAAAATGGAAGCCACTGAAGCTCAAGTCGCCGTAGTCGTCCAGCTTCTGCAAGAAGGGCATAGTCAACGTTCAGTAGCTGCCGATGTGAATCTGAGCCAATCTACAGTTTGTAAACTTTACCAGAGGTTCCACCAAACTGGGTCTTTTACTTCAAGACCAAGAAGCGGCCGCAGAAGGTGCACATCAGAGCGCGACGACCGCTTCATTGTCTCAATATCTCCCCGAGATCGTCACCAGACTGGAGTTACCATCCAGCAGCGTCTGCGTGAGGTGCGAGGAGTGGTTGCCAGCGAGTGGACAGTGAGAAGAAGACTCAAGGCAGCGAATTTAACACCTGGCACGGCACCGTACAGCCCGAAGAGCATTTGC
The DNA here is from genome assembly GCA_949316455.1 of Acleris holmiana. Classification (NCBI taxonomy): domain Eukaryota; kingdom Metazoa; phylum Arthropoda; class Insecta; order Lepidoptera; family Tortricidae; genus Acleris; species Acleris holmiana. The sequence goes on along the minus strand of OX438762.1, from coordinate 38,125,364 downwards.
AGAAATTCATAAGAATTGGACCCTTGAGCAATGGACCCCAATTCTCTTCTCGGACGAGTGCAGAATATGTCTGAATGGCTGCGACCGAAGGGGAAGAGTCTACAGGAGATCAGAAGAACGATATGCTCAGTGCTTCTCCGAAAGAGTCGCCTACGGAGGTGGCTCTGTTATGTTTTGGGGCGGCATCTCGTACGACGCGCGGACCGAGCTGGTTTTCGTGCCTAGCGGTGGTCGTGGCGGTGGATTGACTGCTGCCAGGTACATAACGGAAATTCTGGAAGAGCATGTCGTCCCTTATGCTGGTATTTTTGATGAGGGGTTCATGTTAATGCAGGATAATGCCCCTTGTCATACCGCAAGGGTCACCGCTGCCTACCTCCGCGAGGTGGGCATCCAGTCCATGAACTGGCCAGCGATGAGTCCGGACCTTAACCCCATTGAACACATGTGGGACTATCTGAAGAGAAAGGTTCGGGATCGGGATACTGCTCCTGCCACTGTTGACGAGTTGAAGATAGCTTTGCTGGAGGAATGGGATGCTATTCCTCAAGACTATGTTAGAAACTTAATTAGATTGATGAAAAATCGCTTAAACTGTGTCAGCAAGGCTAGGGGTGGCAATACCCGATACTAATTTAATAATAATAAATCGTATTGTATGTTAAACGAGCCTTTTATTCCAAGTTTGCCTTGTTTATTTTTAGCGTATTTTCAGGCTACTTTCGTTATTCGCGTTTTTTTTTCATCCTTTGGGCCTTGAATATTAAATTAGCACATTTTCCAATGCGTTACATTATTAGCTTTTATTTGGTACCATAATTTTCAGATTTGGGTGGGAAATTACAAAGATATTGATGCACATGAAAAAATGCAAAGTGATTCGATACTTTTGCTCGCGAGTGTAGACAATGCATCTTACCATAATGTACAGTATGAGCAATGTCCGATTAAAAATTCAAACAAAGCAGAAATGTTGGATTGTTGGAAACAAAATACCATATCCTGAAAAGAACACGAAGCCAGTTTTATATGATATTATAAAGCTTCATAAGCCACGCCATAAAAAATTGTTTTGGATAAAATTATGGAAGAACATGGGCACTCAGTATTACGTCAGCCACCATACCATCCAGACCTCAACCCTATAGAACGTTGTTGGGAATCATAAAAGGAAGAGAGGCAGCTAGTAATACTGAGTTCACATTTAATAGCGTCATGAGAAAATTAAACGAAGAATTAGCAGCACTTGATAAAGAAACATTTCACAGTATTTTCAGAAAAACCCAAGAAAACGAAGAAAGATATAGGGAAATGGAACCTATGATAGATGATATAACCGAAAACCAAAACCTTATAATCAATCCTAACGAATCAGATGAAGATATGCCAAGTGACTGAGTGTGGTTTATAAAAGGATTTGTTTATTATTTTTTACTGCTTTTAATACCATTAATGATAAGTATATCAATAAATAGTAATGTTTTTCAAAAATATATTAATCGTTTTTATTTACATTCACTCCCTCATTTCATTCATTCATTTTTATGCAATCAGTACTAACCTTCATTTAGCTGTGTGTGTTATCATTCACTTCAACCTCCGTGGAATTACCTATAGTATTGTATGTTTACAGGCATTCCATATTTGAATTTTCTATTTTCTCGTACTATCAGCATAAAAAGTGGTTTGTTATATATTGAAGAAGTACTTAAATACCAAAATAATATCAGTGTCAAATTGTGAATATTATTTATATTGTGCATATATTTTTACGTCTGATTTTATTGTATTCTCACAATTATCAGAATAATTTTGTATTATTTTTGTAATTTGGTGTAAAAAAACAAATCAGTACAGGCCAGCGGTTAATAATAGTGCACGCAGAAGGAAAAGATGGTTTTATTCCCAACGCTTTGTTAATGTTTAAGGCAAACCAAAAACGGGAGATTACCATGACCAGATTAACTTTGTCAACTACGAAAAATGGTTAAAATAAAAATTAATACCGAACCTTAAACCGAATAGCGTTCTTATCGTAGATAATGCGTCCTATCACAACAAACTTTTGAATCGTGCTCCGACGTCAAATTCTCATAAACAAGAAATGATGGATTGGTTGACAGAACACAACATTTCATATAGCCCGTTGATGTACAAAACCAGTTTGTATGATTTAATTAAACAAAATAAAGAGCGGTTTCGTGAGTACCACATAGATGCAATTTTAACCGGCCACTCCGTTTTACGATTGCCACCGTATCACCCGACATTCAATCCGATCGAAAATATTTGGTCCATGGTAAAAGGATATGTAGCGAAAAGAAACGTTTCTTTTAACATGCAAGGCATTATGAGTTTAGCAACTGAACGAATGAATACTATTACTGCTGAGGACTGGGAAAATATGTGTCGCCATGTCGAAAGTGAAGAAAATAAATGTCAATGTCAGAAAGGGGAAACGGATCGAATTTCAAACAATCTTATTATCAATACTTGTGACAGCTCAGATGAAGAACATGATAGCGACTTAAAGCAAAAAACAGAGGACTACTTCTTATTCCATTTCTTAAAGGTATGTTTTTATTAAATTAAAAGAAAATTATTCTCCTTTTGTTGCAAACGGTACAACCGCTACAAATGCAATTTCATGTTCTCGATAATTCATCTATAACACTCAACATGCTCTTGCCTGGTTTTTTTTACCATTTCGGTACGGAACTTTAAAAATTGCGGATACTCGACGTTTTGCAAGTTAGTTACCCTTAATTCATACGAGTTTAATGAAATATAAATTAAATGCCCTGGCTACATCGTGTTGGCACCCTTTTCTGTTCCTTAAACTCCCATAGCCGCTCCAAAGATATCTACCCACCTCAATTGATGTTGTAGGTGGGAGCCTGTAGATGTCCGACGGGCCAGCTGGCTTTATAACTGCCTTGCGCTTTATTTTGTTAAGCCTCTGCATTGAGCCGAAAGCAAATCCGTTCACTCGCCCAATATAACAGTCAATCACTCTGATTATCGAGGCGTCGGGTCTCTGCAACTGTGAATAAAAAATGGAATGAGCTTGACTAAGGCAGACCGTAAGTATAGACAGTTTGTAATTTGACACGAGACCCTCCCTAAGCATGTGTACCTAAAGTCAGCATCACATATATCCTATCAGCCAAAGTAATCAAATGGTAAAAAAAAAATAACAAATATACAGTGTTACGAATTATTTGGTCAATTTGGCTGCTACAATATATTTGATACCGACTGTATTTGAAAAAATATATTTTCGGTAACGACAAGTCTAGTTCAAGTGTACCTAACTAAAAAGCCCGCCCGATGGAAAATCGTTTCTAGAGTGAGTGATGAACAGACAAACTTTTTGAACCAATTAGTAATATTATTTTCTCTACATATACAGGGCCTCTATTCAACTGCGTTATAACGTTATCGTGTTTGACGTGTTTTAGAATCGTTTATGTCACAGTCGCCATTATTGTAAATGACATAGAGTTATGAAAAAGTTGACAATACGGAAACACGTCAAATACTATATCGTTTTTACCGTGTAGAATCTCGGCCCAGTATGCAGGCATTTTTGCCCTACAAAAGGTGGTGTAGGTTTTTTAATTTGTATTGTTTAAGTATAAGCTAGTCATCGAAAGTGCATCCGGCGCGCCTCACTCTAAGCTTCATACCGGCATACATCTAGTAACTACTGTAAGCTCGGGGCACTTAAGCCCTAGGGGGTAACATTTCCCACCCTTAAAACCATAATTATCTTAAATTGGTTCAATAATTATATAACCATGTAAGTACCTACTCGTAGCTTAGTTCTGATATAACATTAAATAGAATAAATGAATATTAAAGATGGTTTTTGGGGTGGACAATGTTACCCCCTTGGGCTAAAGTATCGCGAAATTACGGTTTGGTGTCTTTTTCTTGTAATTCAAGGATTCAATTTTCACTCTCCCATACAAAAAAAAACGGAAATGTTCTAAAATCTAAAATTTTCCTCACACTTACTTTTTGAAAATTATTTCCAGAATTCAAACTATGGTGACTTGCTCCAGAAAAAATCCCACCGGGGTTTGTTGGGCCGAGGTCAGAATGTCCAGTGTGTCACAATAACAAGGAAATAATTCCCAATTGTTAAAATGCCCAGTTGTCATAACATCCAGGTGTCAAAACCAAAAATTGTTAAAAAGTCAAATTGTCATAACATAATATCCAGTTATCAAAACATCCAATTGATAGATTGCACAGTTGTCCAGAAATAATACGTGTTTTGGCCCTTACCTCATATCAACAATCAAATATTACAATATGTGCCGTTTTAAGAATCTGCCATTCACCGAATATTCCCTTTATTGATAGCAATAGCAACCCCAAAAAAGATCATTAATACAGATGGTTTCCGCTCAGTAATCGTAGGCTAATATCTCACTCATCATTTTGGGGCAAATCTTGTGAGGTACACTTGATGAGGTGTCATTCAGGTTAACGTAATTCGAAATATATATTTTACTAGCTGGTGCCCGCGGCCCCGCCTGAGTAGAAGTATGATAAAAGGTAACATATGTCTCGGGACTCTCGGAACACAAACTATCTCCATACCAAATTTCGTCTAAATCGGTTTAGCGGTTTAAGCGTGAACAAGTAACAGACAGAGTTACATTAGTTTTTTATAATATTAGTAGGGATTTATTTCTTTCTACCATAGCATGTACGATTAACTCGTTAACTCGCTTTGTATTTCCCGTCTTTTATACGTCGTTTATTCATGGTCACTCATTAAACTCATTATTAGTCATTAGTATATTAGACAATGCGTTTTAATGAGTTTAATTTTAGGATTATCAATGCACATATAAAATAAAATTGCGAACCGTCAAAACAAATAAGACATCTGGAAGGGCTTTCTTTTATACAAAAATTAATTGATACCTTTGTGTAACGAAAATAACCCATATAGTTTGTATGACAAACTTTCCTTACACAAAGGACGTGATCGTGATGTTGTTTTTATTAAGCCTTAAACTATGTTTTTTTTCAAAACAAATTTATTTCTACATCAACAGAAAAAATAGCAAAATAAAAATGCCAGTTTGACATAAGTACCTAATGCTTAATTTAACAGTGACGTCCCCTGTTTCTTTATTCAATATAAACACGGATTTACTTGGATTGTTTATTAATCAGTTTTAATATTGTGTACATTATTATCAACGGCGCTAGCGTTAGATGACAGACTACTCGCGACCATAGATTATATATGCTATGTTCCGAAACATCCCCCTTCCTTTAAAGACGATGGTCTAGACTAGCGATGGGCAATTTCTGAAACATTTCACATATTACCTTAACTGTGACACATTTCAACTTTTGAAAATTACATAATTGACAAGAAACGTTTCTGAGAGTAATATTACCGAATAAATTTCACTTAAATTTCATGTCACTTCTTCGCTACTTCTGACGCCAGTAAATAAATAAATAAAATAAATATCAGGGGACAATGTCACACAAATTGGCCTAGTCCCAAACTAAGCTCTGGGCTTGTACTATGGGTACTAGACAACGATAAACATACTTAAATAGAGAAATATATACTTAAATACATAGAAAACATCCAAGACTCAGAAACAAACATTCGCGCTCATCACACAAATATCTGCCCTTACCGGGATTTGAACCCAGGACCGCTGGCTTCTGAGGCAGGTTCACTCCCAACTAGAACGGGTTATTATTATAAAATTCGTAGATTTACGTCAGTGGCCGCTTGGCTTGGGGTATATGATCTCAGCTGTTATACGAAGGACGGAAGTTCAAGACCGAGTTTCGATTTTTCTTGAGATGTTTTTTTTTATGTACTACCACGGTGGTAAACAAGCATTCGGTTCGTATCATACAATTTAAAATATGTGTGGTTTTTCTAGTGGCATTTCGATAGCCGATTTTTTTTGTACAATATTTACAATAATACACTCTTTTATTTCCCTCTTGTGAAATTCTAAAGCAATTGTAAATAACACCTTTTGGTTTCATTTTACCGTAGTCTTTACAAAGTTTCTACGACAATCATGAGTCAAAAATGACTTTATGACTGTTCTCTGGCCAGTCATTGATTTGTACGTTAAAAGTAGGTAAGTAAATTAAGTATGTTATCTTTGTTGTACAGTCGAGTGCATAAATAAGTAAACACCACAAAGATTCATAAATATGTATGCAGCCCTTATTACTACAGTAGTAAAGTTGCTGTATACATATATTTGAGACTTTGGGTGATAACTTATTTTTGCACTCGACTGTACATAATAATATCCAGAGTAGTTAAAGGAATTATCTTAAAGTGGTTGCTTTGATAACAATGACAATCTAATACCAACGTTGATTTCATCGTGAAGTATAAAATTACACACAAACATATAATTTACACCTGAAAACTACAGAAAATTACCAGAAATGTTTCATTCGTAACTTATAGTAAATTACATGAAATTTAAATGAAACTTTCAGTTTCGTAACTTACAAGCTGCCCATCACTAGTCTAGACTAAGTATATAGCTCATTCAGTTTTCGAAATGTGTTGGCCTGCTTCTGACTCGTGCACTGCGACGTGGATCTTCAGACACATTTGTCGGAACTGCCTCAACTGTAGGTTTACTTTGTTGTGATGTCGGGATCTCAGAACTTGTTGCAGTAGGAATGGCAAGTTGGGTCCCTGAAAGGCAAAATTCCGGTTGTGGCTGATCTAGCGCCACTCTGGGAGGCTCCGATGACTCAAGTAAAGGCATTGCACTTCATAGTTCTTCGGAACAGGGTTTAATATGTATTGTGTTTCTTCTGTAATCTTTACCATTCACCTTAATGACCAAAGAGCGGAATTCTTCATAGCAAAAATCAAACTGTCAGAGGGATTGACCTAACTGTTTTATCGACTTATCGATGTTACGGAATAATATCGCATTAGGTATCCAGAATCAACTTAAAAGATTATTCTGTAACATTTGACCTCTTTTATAAGCAACTTGCATCTCCTTATTAAAGTAAATCATGTCAGCGTCACATATGTCATTTATGTTTTCATGAGTGATTTCCGTGCCGTGCTACTAAAACGGTTAGTCCTAAAAGAAAAACAATAAAAAAATAGATACAGAAAGATTCTTCTCTTAGTTTCAAAGAAGATTCTTCCACAATATATTGCTCTAAATTTGACGTTCATTTACATCAGCTAAAGAAACATTGTGTTGAAAGTCATTTAGTGAGTAAAACTCATTCGTGACAATGCTCAAAAAGTACGAGTTCAGACACATTACTATATAGATTTAATCATATTTTTAGTTTCGTGCAATATTCCATGGAAAAAGATTAACAATCCACAGATTATAAAAAAAATCAAAAAATATATTTGTTGTTCCTGTATATCAAAATCACTTCCGGATGAATCATTGCTGAGAAAAGTATACTTAGATATAGTTTACCAACAAACAGTTCAAGACATACGCAAGAACCTGATAGGAAAATATATATGGCTAACAGTCGACGAAACATTAAATAGAATGGGCAAAAGTGTCACTAATTTGATTGTAAGAGAACTAAAGAAAAATTCTTGTAGCAAATCTTACTTAATCGGAAGTATTTTTTTTGAAAAAGTCGATGGTAACTCAATGGCCGAATACTTAAAAAAGCAATTGCAGTTTATTTGGCACAATTCATATAATGAGCATGTTAGAAATGTCCTTGTTTTGAGCTCTGATAGTGCCGCGTACATGCTAAAGGCTGGTAAAATCTTAAAAACTACATTTCCAAATCTACTACGTTACATGTCTGGCACATGGATTACATAGAGTCTGCGAGCACATACGATCTCAATGTAAAAGTGTTGACGCCTTAATATACAACGTAAAAAAATATTTTTAAAGTCTCCACATAGAGTCCGCTTATTCAAACAAATTTGTCCATCCGTACCATTGCCTCCAAAACCTATTATAACTAGGTGGGGCACATGGCTTAATGCAGCTATATATTATGCAGAAAATTTGGAATGTATTACAGAAGTAATTTCGACCTTAAATTCAAAAGAGTCGGCTGCAATAAGAGAAGCTGAAAGAGTACTTAAGCGGAATATTTTGAGAAATGATCTGTTGTACATAAAAGAAAGTTATGGCATTTTACGTCACGCAATAATCAAACTACAAACATCCTGTTTATCCTTATTAGACTCTCTTCTAATACTTGACCAGGTGAGAAGTATTCTAAATTGGTGTGGATCTCAGACAGTGCAAATAAAACTTGAAAAAGTACTAGATAGAATTCCGGACTACGACATGATACGCAAATATGCTGATTTTATAGAAAAAAGTGATTACAGCCAAAACACCGTTGTCGAGTACTACAAATATGCTCCTGTTACTTCAACTGAGGTAGAAACGCTCGTTTTCATCTTATAAATGGATCTACAATGAAAAAAAGGAGTAATTTGAAAGGTGACAATGTTGAAAAAATAATGACTATTTTCTTTTACTTGTAATATTGTACCTTCGATACTTGGATCCGTGTCCGTTTTTCTGTTGATTCATAGTTTAAATTGTTAACTTATTGCGCATTTCTGATCATCTTGCCGGCGCGGTCCACCTGACGGTTATTGGGACTCGTTTGGTCATGAATTATTCCTGAAATATGTTATTTAACTTAGTATATAAAACGTTCACAGCTTGACCGGCTGACTTTGGGGACGTATATCTTCTTGAATATATGAACTCCGCGATGTCGCGGGCTTCCAGAGTGTTTACTTACATTTTTCCTTTTGATTCTTGCTACTTTTATGATTATTTCGGCATTTAAAGCAGATAAATTTCACTTTTTGTTTATTTTCTTTCAACTGACAATATTGTTATTTTCATTGTCTTGACAACGGGCAGAGACAATATCTTAGGTTTTATACTGTAACATGGAGTTAATATGATTGTTTTCCATAGAATTAATTCCTGGCATGTGTAAATTTGTAATTTTATAAACTTAGAACTTCCAAATTAAAAAATATAGAACACCAGGGAACATAAAGGGTGGCTCAGACTAGAGCCATTCATTCTTTCTCCAGTTTCCGAGTTGAAACGATAGAAATCGGCCTTATGCGGGGCCAAGTCAGGCCCCGCACCTCAAGAAGCCTCTATCCCCGCACCTCAAGAAGCCTCTATCTCCTCACCTCGATCTCGTTCCTGCTTGCTCCGGGACCGTTACTATCTCCGCACCTCGATCTCGTTCCTGCTTGCTCCGGGACCGTTACTCGATCTCACGGGCCTCTACTCGGGCCTATCTGCTACTTCTACTAAGAGGAGCGTTGCTGCCATCGCTACGCACCACTGCGCAAGTGGTGTTCACTGGAGCTCTCTTCAGTCGTCTACTTCACAGAAAATAACTACTCTCTGCTATCTTCCTGGTGTTGTTAGGGACCTATTTAATTAGTTAGACATTTTATACTGATAATTCTGTGTAAAGCTAAACAAGTGCTCAATAAATAACCCTGACCCTGACCTAACTCTTTTATCTCTTTCAACCCTCTTTACGTACCTGGTCTTCCGAGCCTTCGGAAGGTCAGGTGCCTCAACAAATTTCCTCCGTCTGTTACCTGGTCTTCCGAACCTTCGAAAGACCACGTAACACGACATACTACAGGGAAGATGAAGAAAACATATTTAGTACAGATTTAGATTTCAACTTTGTTATTTTGAATGAACATTAGTTACCTACTCTTAGAAATATTTGTTTTTAATTTTTAATGATAAGTTTCATATAGAAAATTTAAAAAAAAAGTATTTTCTCTTTTATTCTTTACTATTATACTAAAGTACAGTGGCGGTCAGCTAATTAGGGACACCGTTAATTTTATTTGTATGTATATTCAAAAGCCTGATTTCATTACTTTAACTTTGTTTCGTTAAGTGACAAATATTAAACAGTTAGGTCAATCCATCTGACAGTTTGATTTTTGCTATGAAGAATTCCGCTCTTTGTTAATGACATAAGACCTATCATTAATTTTCTTATAAACTCTTCCTTGCACCCATTTATTTTTCAAGTCTGGATTTAAAATAACTACTACACCTTGACCCAAGCTTAAATCAGAAAGAGTCTTTGTTCTCTTATCAAAGCTCCTCTTATACTTTTCTTTTCTCTTTAATCAATTTTGGCATGTGTTGAATCACTTTAGGTGCAAGATGTTTCAACATGCAAGGTAATCCTGTTCTTGTTCTTCTTGCAAACATTTTTTGTACAGGACTGACCAAATCATCTTCATTGGGTATATTTCTTAGATGGAGAAGGGAGTACCATAAGTCTTCCTTATTTTCTAAATTCTGTTTTACATTTTTTTAAGCTATTGCATAGCTTCTATCGCGGGCCTTGGGCGCGGGGACCGAATCCAGAAATTCCGTAACGAAAAAACCTCACGCTCCCCACTCCGACGGGCAAGGAGGTGTGGCTTGAAGGCCGTGCATCGTCTAACGTCGTTTCAGTTCGGCAGCTATCTTTGATAGCATCAACCTTTGATTTATCCACTTGAAGACCGTTCTTGGTCAGATAGTGTCCATAGAATTTAACACATGTTTGTAAAAAAATTGCCTTATTTATGTTTAACTTACAATTATTTTTTTCTAATTCTGATAAACAGTTCTTCTAATTACTTATTGTGGTCTACAACAGCTTCATCCAAATTGTCACTAACACATACATACATGCATAACATCACGCCTTCATTCCCAGAGTAGGGTAGGCAGAGCTTCAGAAATACCAACAACTGATAAGACTTACTGATATTTCTGTAACCACATTTTGCAAGCCCATCGCCTAACAGTACTACAAGCCCTTAATCCCTTAGTCGCCTCTTACGACATCCACGGGAAGACATGGAGTGGCACTATTCTAACCCGGCAACCACACGGGGGAAAGAGAAACCTGCCAAAAGCCTTTTTTTGCATCTACTGTACTAAAAACTTTGGCTTTGCTTAACTCTCGTAGCATTTCGTCTAGTGTGGTGAATTGGTAGTTGGGTCGTTTTAATGCTTTATTTAACAGTATTGGATCAAGACATAATCTAAACTTATTGTTTTTTTTAACTATTAGAATGTTGTTCACCCAATCGGTGTGATTTGTTTCTTTAACAATGAGGTTGTCTTTTTTTAACTGCTTCAACTCTTTTTTTTTAAATTACCTCGCAAAGCTATGGGAATTCGCCTGGGTGGTTGTATTTTAGGTTTAATAGAATGATCTAACTCTAAGTTAGCCTCACCTGGAAGGCAGCCATAACCTTCAAAGATGTTTTAATATGTTTTAATGTTTTAATGTTTATTTGGGCAAACAACGGTACAAATAGTTCATAATTACAAAACAGATGGTTTTAAAACGACCAGTAAAGCTGCCACAACTTACTAACACAATCAGAATAAAGACTACGTCTTAGGTAACCTACAACGGCAAACAAGATGAGACTGCAGCTAAATACAATTAAATAATAATAAAAAAATAAAAAACATGCTTCAATCACTATGACTATGACAAAGAGAGAAAACAGATAACAAAATTATTTTATGAGATTAATAACAGTATGCTTAAACTTTGACAGAAACAGACAAAAAATATCAGCCTCAACAAATTCAATATTATATTTCTTACAAGTTCTACTTAAGAAGGAGTTAGCTTTATATTTCTTACGTGTAAAGGGGACATTGAACAAACAATTAATGCGTCGTGTATTTTTACGTGGAATTTTAAAACTCAACATATTTATAAAGTAAGGGGAGTCGATATAATTGTTTAAAATCCTATAGAGGAACATTTGATCTCTCAAAGTGCGTCGGCCCTCGAGCGAAACCACTCTGGTGCAGTCGAATGGGGAGTCAGATTTATTTGCCCTATAGTTTAAGTGCCTTAAAAGTTTCACTTGGACCTTCTCAATGGAGTTAATGTAAACATTATATTGAGGGTTCCATACAGGCGAGGCATATTCCAAAACTGGTCTCACAAGAGAGTTAAAGAGTGTTAACAAGGTGCTGGCTTCTTTAAACTCCTTTCCAGTTCTCAGTACGAAACCCAGTAACCGGAAGGCTCGTTGCGTTATATTCTCAATATGATCACAAAACATCAACCTGTTATCAAGATGTACACCTAGATCCTTGACGGACAGAACTCTTTGCAAAGATTCATCACCTAAGCGGTAATTGTAATATATTATTTGTTTTTTTCTTGTAAAAGTAATAATGTTGCATTTCTTAACATTTAAGTGTAAAAGATTTGCTTGACAATAGTTGTAGAACCGGCTAAGATCATCTTGCAATTCGTGACAATTATCAACGCATCTAATAACCTGAAATATTTTTTTATCATCTGCATAGAGTAAACATGAGGCAGATTTAAACTGAGAAATAACACTATTTATGAAAACATTAAAAAGCAACGGCCCCAAGTGTGACCCTTGCGGTACTCCAGATGACACTGGGACAAAGCTAGAGCAATACCCTTTGACCGCAACAGCCTGGCTTCTGTCTCGCAAGTACGAAGTCACCCAGCGCAAGAGGTTCCCGTGGATACCAATGGACTCAAGTTTTTTCAGGAGTAGGTTATGAGGAATTTTATCGAATGCCTTCGAATAATCGGTATAAATGGCGTCCACCTGATAACCCTCATCCATAGCACAAAAAATTCTTTCCACAAATTCACATAAATTTGACTCTGTTGACCTCCTGTTTATAAATCCATGCTGCTCTTGTACCAAGTGGGGTCTCAACAATGGAAAAATTTGGTCATATATCATCTTCTCAAATAATTTTGGTATTGTGTTAAGTTTTGAGATAGGTCTGTAGTTTTTTATATCATGCTTATCCCCTGATTTGAAAACAGGTGTTACAAATGATTGCTTCCATAGTCTTGGCATTACTCCAGTCTGCAGTGATGCAACAAAAAGCCTAGCGATAGGCTCGGACAATTGACTACGACAATTACGCCAGAAAACCGGGGGAATACCATCCGGACCCGCCCCCTTCTTAACATCAAGCCTTCTTAAATATTTACACACTGTATCGGAGTTTATGTCTATGCTATTGAACGTGGCCAAGTTGACCGTACCATAAGGAACTGATGTGTGCTTATCTAAATCGAATTCCTCAACAGGGACCTCAAAAACTGATTGAAAGTAATAATTAAAGGCATTAGTTATCTGATCGCCATCCGACACTTTTTCGTTATTTATGTGCATAGATTCAGGAATACCTGAGCTTCCCCTTTTTGATTTAATGAAGCGCCAAAAATATCTACTATCCAATTTTATCTTTGACTCTGCTAATTTTAAGTAGTTCCTATAACATAACTCTTGAACTCGTTTTTGTCTATCTCGAAGTAGCGAAAATGTGTCATAGTCTGTTAAACGTCCGTACGTTTTCCATTTTTTGTGAAATTTTAGCTTTTCGGAAACTATTTTAATTAAAGCTTTTGAGTACCACACGGGATACTTATTACTATTAGACACTAATTTTGACGGTATTTTTATACAGATTATACTATTAATAATAACATAAAAACGTTTAACAGACAATTCCAAATCGTTAAAGTCAAGACACTCGCTCCAGTCTACTTCAGCAAGCGCAGAATTAACGGTCTCATAGTCAGCAATATGAAAGAGCCTAACCCTACGAGGAGGGGCACGTAAACGAGCGAAATACGAGTATTTAATTGTGATATTAAGGGCTGGATGGTGTTTATCCTCTTTTATCAAAGGATCAAATGATCGTGTCACATGACAATCCAAGTTAGCTATTATAAGGTCCAAAAGTCTGGTATTGCAATTATAAACGGAATTGAATTGTTGTAAGTCATTAAAACATAGAAATGCGCCAAGAGCTTCCACAAGCGGGGTTCTATTGGTACCTACGTTAGGCACGAGCTGAAGAGACGATACAGAATTAGTGACCACATTCGACCATAGAGCATGACCAATATTGAAATCCCCAATAATAACATGATAATCATTTGGGCTTTGCGTTATGTTATTAGAAACTGATTCGAAGAAGTCAGACTCAGAATCAAACAAATCGGGACACGGTGGAAAGTAGCAGCAGTATAGGTAGCAAGTGGTTGACTTTTCTTCGCTCTGTATAAGTAGGGTTATTCTTAGTAGGTCCGCTGAATAGTTTCGCGAGGGCAGACTTTCAATGCCTGTCACAACCAAATTGTTCTTTACTGCAATCAGAACCCCTCCCCCCATAGTATCGCCTCTCGCAGAGTAATTACGATTATTCCTATATACGCTGTAGCGTAAGTCGAAAAGCTCCGTGTCTTGGATTCCTGGAAGGAGCCAGGTTTCTGTTAGGCAAATTATATCAGCGTTTGCACTCAAATTATTTCTATAAAAAACACCAGTCTTCGTACGAAGGCCGCGAACATTTTGATAGTAAATAGTTAAGTCGTCAACCATTGAATAATTCTAACTACGTACGTTACATATTGTTTTCTAAAATAATCGATTCCCAGGTAAATAGAAAAAACACACATTGGTTGGGCATCTTGGTAAAGTAGAACAAAATACATCAACATAATATAACAAAAACAAGAAACATGTATGTGATCCCCTAACGAAACAGAAAGTAGAACAGATAAAGCATAAAAACAGCAGTAAAAGCTAATAAAATGAATAGCATAAAAGTACGTCGTTCCTATTTGATCTTTTTTAAATCCTCATTTGTCGAAATGCTTAAGACAGGACTGGTGTCATTCCGCCTTACAAGAATACAGGAATGCTTAACCCAGACATATTTATAACCATTGTCAACAGCCAGTTTCTTTGCATTCTTCAAAATTATTTTGTTGGTGCTCGTTAGGTGGTCATTAAAGTAAATAGATAAATTACTTCCAGTATATCCGATGTCGCAAGCTTTGAAATTTCTTAGTTTCCTCAGCCGACTCAAGCAGTCATCTTTTTTGTAACGTGCCAAGAACCGCACCACGATGGCTTTGGGTTTTTTCGAATCTGACGACATGGGGGCCACACGGGTGATAAAATCAATATCTGTGCTAACATTAATGGGGCAATCTGCAAGCTCTGTAATCTTCCGAAAGGTCTCCAGCAGGTTTTCATTATTTTTTTCAGGAATGCCTTGGATCTCAATATTTGACCGCCTAGCCCACTGCTCCCTGGAGTTTATGCCAAAATCTATTTTAGTCACCGACGCTTTCAGGTCTTTAACTTCCATTTTGGTTGAGCTAAGCGTGGTCACCTTGTTTTCAAGAACGTCGACTTTCTTGATAAGGTCATCGTATTTACTGCCTAAGAAGGCAACCGACGATTTAAGTTCTGAGATCTCAGTTTTTAGTGGTCCAAATTCGTCAAAAATAAACTTTTTTAGGGTGTCCAGATCGGATCTCAATGGTCCAATGTCTGTACGAAGGAGCTCTCTGACATCATCTAGCGAGAAAACCATTGCAGCTGCCGGCTTACTGCTTTTAGGGGCAGCATGTGTTGTTGGTATAGGAGTAGACTCCGCAGAATCTGGCACGGGTTCGATAGAAACGAAATCCTCTGATTTTTCCTCTACTTTAGGAATCTTCCCTTGTACAGGTGTGTTGGAGTTGTCACCACATCTGCGTCGAGAAGCAACACAATGAGGACAAATCCACTTCGAGCGAGACGCAGGAGAGTCGTTGCAAGAATCCAAACAGTCTTGGTGGTATTGAAGTGTACACCCTGGTCTTGTACACTTGATCCGCTTTTGCGTGACTAGCACAGCTTCATTGCAAACCGAGCACTTCACCATGATACCGACTGATTAAAATTAGTTTGTAAACGGAGATCAAATCACTAGCGTTTTGTATTAAAATTATGGAGAGTACAAAAATACGTATTATATATTTAGAAAAGTCCATAAAATTATATATTTAAAAACAAAAAACAAAAAATAAAAAAGTTAAAAGAAAAAGAAATATGCGCTCCTTGATTCGAACTTGGGTCGGTCGTAATTAAAGTCAACACCTTACGCCCCTAGGCTATCAGTTCCGTTATCCACAGCCGCGAATTTTGCAGTCAGTTAATGTGATCGATAAAGGATACGTTGGATTTTGTATCAATGCGGGTAGAGTCAAATCACAGAAGCCCAGAGCGCTATATTTAGACCACGATTGCACTTCAATAACGAACGCCTTTCAGAGTCTGATTAACAATCCAAACACAGAAGCACCACGGGACACAGTTTAGTTAAAATCACAGTCTGATATTCATTAAAAACAATATAAATAAATAAAAATACTGCAGAAACTTCCAAAGACTGTTAACGGTTATAGAGTTACCCCCTTTAAAGATGTCCTGATACTTTTCCACTAATCTTTGACACTCTTCATTGTATATTTCTGGATTTGATATGGCATTACAATATTTAATAAAGCCAAGTGCCAAACACGTTTTTTCAGACAGCAAAGGTTTATGGTCGACCTCCACAATATGAAATTCAATAATATATTTCTTCTTATTACTGTAACATTCTAATTTTGTAGTGCCATAGTTCTTAACCTCAGTGTTGTTGAAGCATCTTAGTTTATGTTTTGAGGGTTTAAAATGCGTTATATTACTACTTCTTGTAGTTTTCTTATAACAATTCAAACCCATTGTAGATACTTGAGAATACAATCCATGTCCAAAATACAATCCATTTTCATTATGTATTTGTCTATTTTAAATAGCAGTGGCACCTCTCTATGTCCTGTTCTTTTGTTCTTTTTTATTTCTAAAATGTAAACGCTGTCATCTGAATCCTCCGATGTCACTTGAACCTCTTTAACATATTTTTTCTTGCAGACTTTTTTTAAATGGTTCCAGCCTTTACAATTTTCAATTTTTTTTCCATATGCTTTGCAGTTTTTTCTACCAAAGATATGTTTGTCTCCACAAAATTTACATAATTTAGGTTCCTTCTTGTTGTCGCTTTGAAACTGCTCTATTTTGTTGATGTTTTTATCTTCTACTTCCTCATTTTTTACCAATTCTGCTACTTGTTTGTCAGCTGATTCTGCTGATCTGCATATGTTTATTGTAGTGTGTAAATCAAGGTCAAGTTTACGGAGCAACTCCTTCTTTGTGTCTGGATTGTTAATACCAACTACAATTTTGTCCCGTAAAATCTCGTTTTCTATAAAGCCATATTGACACCGCTTAATCAATTTTCTGAGAGCGAGCAAATATTCAGAAAAATCTTCTTTCTCTTGATTTCTGCACATTAAAAATGAGTCGTGAATAAATAATGTTCGTTTCCTTTATTATAAACTCTTCTATTTTTTTAAATATGAGTTTCTCGCCTTTTTTTTTCGTGTCTACTAAACCGAATTCCTTGTATTTTTTCATTGCCGCAGTCCCAATGGCGCTTATTAAGAGCCCTGCTTTAATTTCCATTTTTTCCGACGGCCATTTGTTAATGCCTGACGCCAAACAATAATTCTGCCAACCATTTTAAAAAAAAAAACAAAATTTTCATATGGGTCTCCTTTTTCAACCTCTAGTGGTTGCGGCCAAGGGACCGTGACTTTGCTGGCGGGTTCAACTACTTTTTGGCCAGATATCTGTTGTTGTAGTAACGAAATTTGGCTTTGCATTGTCGCGAGCAGTTGAGCTTGTTGCTCAAAAAGCTTTTTGTAATCATCGGCCATTATTACAAAGTAGCTGCAATTAATTTCACTCGCGCACTTCTGACACAATGTTTCTTTATTCAATATAAACACGGACTTACTTGGATTGTTTATTAATCAGTTTTAATATTGTGTACATTATTATCAACGGCGCTAGCGTTAGATGACAGACTACTCGCGACCATAGATTATATATGCTATGTTCCGAAACATCCCCTTTATTTATATTTCAAAATGAGGTAGATTAAGGTTATGCAAGTTCACCGGAGGGCCAAACACATAAAATAGGAGCAGCGCAAAAGCGGAGCTCCGTCCACTCTGTTAAATTCGATTTTGAAATAGAAATAATTGGTACCAGGGGTGTCCTCCAGGGGTGCCTTGGGTCCGGAATGAATTTAACACCATCCAATGTTATATACTTGACTAACTATCGTGTTGGCACTTGCTATTAATTTACACTGTTACCGTAATTTTACGCACCCTTGAAGAAACTGCAGCGACGTAATATTTTCTTGGATTTTCTAAAATAATGTCTTGTAATTTTTCATTGCATCTTTTATTCAATAAAATCACACTCCTTTCCTCTTACTACGGTAAAATAAACTTCTCTTTATTATGAAATGTTGATGTTTTGCCTCTTTGCGTAATAAATCTACAAATTTGAATAAATTTTGTCTTATGCCGTGCATCCGCTTCTTGATACGGCTGTGCCACGCCTCGCTCAAGTTGAAGATTCATAAAAGGCCCAAGGCCCTCTCGCTCTCAGTTCACGCCAGACCAGTCGACCAGAGTGGCGTGACGACTGTCACACTAATGTACAGTCGGGGTAAGAAAACCTTCGTCAGTTAGCTTTTTCATTCCGTTGTCAAGTCATAAACTCTGAGTATCTTTTGAAACTAAACCATTACGCAGACAACCGCACATAAAATTATACTAACATTGTATGGTAACAAGGGTCAAATTAATGCACACCTTTGACCTACGTCTAGTTTCATATAAACATCACTTTAATGGCCTATTTAGTTATAACAAGATTTTAATTAGTTACGATATCTTCTGTTTAATTGTCAATCTCTGTCACTCACTTATTTTTGCAATAATATTTTATTGCTCCGTCGTGTGTAATTAATTTGATAATGCCCAGAAATTTAAGCATCGAAGAAAGTTACAGACCATGAAGCTGAGTATAATATTAGCGAAATTTCGTCAAATCTCAACATACCAAGAGATACTGTAAGGTTCTGGATCACCAGACACGCGGAAGAGGGTAATCTTACTGAACATCGCCATAATAGTTCTGGACGCCGCCCGACCCTCGCCCATGAACAACTAAATTTTATGAGGCAAAAATAAATGAAGAAAATGGTTTAGAGAAAACTAGTTATTTTCGCTGAAAGGTTTGACGTGTCTCCAAGAATAATAAGAAATGCATTGCACTCAATAGAATTATATCAACGCCGCCCTGCCAAAAAAGTGGCTTTAACTTGTGTTGAATTTTTACGGATGAAAAGAGCTTCCAATCATCCCAACATGGTAGACTACACTTGTGGAGAATAATTGGAACGAGGTACTCGGAGGACCATATTGTGCCAAATTTCTGTTCTGGACGCATATCTGTCAACATTTGGGGTTGGATGTCTGCTGATGGAGTAGGCGAGCTTGTTGACCTTCCGCCTAGGGCAAACGCTGCAAGTTACATAACTGTTCTGGAGGATAGCATGCTTCCAAGCGTTCGTACTGTATTTCCGGCTAATGAACTAACCGAGTTCAATTATTTCCATGACAACGCTCGCACCGATAGCACGTATCGTAAACGAGTGGTTCCATCGGCATCCTGAGAAGGTAGTTATTCCTTGGCCTGCAAAATCGGCAGATATAAATCCGATCGAAAATCTTTGGTGTTTGATGGTGCAGCGGTGGGTAAATAACAACGAGAGGAGCAAAGCAGCTGCTGTTGTACATTGCCGAAGTGTTTGGGAGGGCTTTAGAGGAACCGACATATGCTCTCGTCTTGTTGGCTCAGTGCGAGAGCGACTACAAGCTGTGATTGATGCGAATGGCGGATATACTCGGTTTTAGTTAAGCTTTGTTTATTTAAATAAATTTTGCCATAGTTGCAAATTATATTTATTATTTAATTTACTTTGACTAACTACTTATACATCCACGAGATGGCACTATTGAACACCAAATAAAGCCGCATACTCGTAAACAAGATGACACAGTTGTTATCGTTATCTCTTTCATAAGATCCAAAGCAATTATCCTAATCTCCGATATTACACGAGCATTCACGAAGCATAGTCCTTCGTGAATGCTTTGTAGTCTAAAAAGTTGGTAACCTTTAGTTGTAACTGTCACCCCAACTGGCGGCGAGTATAGATGAATTATCGAGAACATGAAATTGCATTTGTAGCAGTTGTACCGTTTGCAACAAAAGGAGAATAATTTTCTCTTAATTTAATAAAATTACATACCCTTAAGAAATGGAATAAGAAGTAGTCCTCTGTTTTTTGCTTTTAGTCGCTATCATGTTCTTCACCTGAGCTGTCACAAGTATTGATAATAAGATTGTTTGAAATTCTATCCATTTCCCCTTCATGACATCGATATTAATTTTCTTCACTTTCGACATGGCGACAAATATTTTCCCAGTCCTCAGCAGTAATAGTATTCGTTCGTTCAGTTGCTAAACTCATAATGCCTTGCATGTTAAAAGAAACGTTTCTTTTCGCTACATATCCTTTTACCATGGACCAAATATTTTCGATCGGATTGAATGTCGGGTGATACGGTGGCAATCGTAAAACGGAGTGGCCATGTTCTTTTAAAATTGCATCTATGTGGTACTCGCGAAAACGCTCTTTATTTTGTTTAATTTAATCATACAAACTGGTTTTGTACATCAACGGGCTATATGAAATGTTGTGTTCTGTCAACCAATCCATCATTTCTTGTTTATGAGAATTTAACGTTGGAGCACGATTCAAGAGTTTGTTGTGATAGGACGCATTATCTACGATAAGAACGCTATTCGGTTTAAGGTTCGGTATTAATTTTTCTTTTACCCAATTTTCGTAGTTGACAAAGCTCATCTGGTCATGGTAATCTCCCGCTTCGTTTTTTGGTTTGCCTTAAACATTAACAAAGCGATGGGAATAAAACCATCTTTTCCTCCTGCGTGCTAGAGCATGTGCTACTAGATACCCGTATCAAACAAACAACCTTTTCTTAGCTTCAAACTCAAAGATACTAGACCCAACCCTAACTTGTTCTTTCATTCCATCCCTTTCGAAAAATAATATTAAGCTAGTAGGTACTTACAGATATGTTTAGCCTCATCGCCAAATGTAGTGTCCTCGTAGGACGGGTTTATGATACTTGTTTGTATAATTATAATAATATCGGCTCGCTCACTATGCACTGCGTTTTCCCTCCGCGCCTGGCTGTCAAGTCTCCCTCGCCCCGCGTCACCCGCGCAGTGCCTAGCCCCCGAGACGACAGATGACAGATGCCACAGATAACATTACATGTATATAAAGGATAAAATGTAATAGGTACCAGTACACTACACACACCTACCTACATAAGTTCAGCTACGCACTGGGCGACCTGACCGCCGAGTACGGTCCGGATGGCCCCAATGAGGGCTCATGAACATTTTTTTCAGGAGTCCGTGCCTCCACTATGGGGTCACATTCTCATGCTGATTAGACATAATCTGTCAGTACGACTTGTGACATTTTCAGAGCGTTTTGTATGGGGACAGTGAACGTGTTAAGACTACATTGTGCTATTTGATTAACGGACAAATAAAAATGAGTCATTTTTAGCACCTTTTTATTTTAATAATACTTCGTACAAATAACACATAATGCATAGTGTAGCACGACTATTTAAAAAAAAGCTTTAAAATGACCGTACTACCGAACACACGGAGTATACCGGTGCTCAATACGTAGAATTTGTGGAATTAAAAATGCCGAACAACGTTCTAAAGACAAAGATTTATTTTAACCAAACCCTAAGTCAACATACACAAATGAGAAATGCACACATTAAAATAGCAAGCCGTACAAATTTATTTTAACATAATCCTAAATATAACGTTGATGTACACAATTCAAAAGGTACCTAAACAGATAGGTCCTTGACACGGTAAAGGAGGAAAGCGTGCCGGTTATGAGTTCACAAATAAAATTATCATAGACCAAATTAAAAACCGAAAAAGAACAAAAAGGCTGTTCGATCAGGCGCGCGGGCCTTTTTGAATTTAGGGGGGAATAAAAAAGTGATAGGGGTTACTGGGTCGAATGAAGGGTGTGAGATGGTGACTAAAATACCAGTCAACAAATTATACTGGAATGTTACTACGGAGACGTCGCCAAAGCAACACTACGAAATGTGACAATGGTATACTCACGGTTTCTGGGGTGACGTTTGGTATGGGGTACAGAGACTACCGGTTAAAACAACTTATACAGAAAAAAATTAAAAAGGAAAAATGCACGCGCGCACTAGTCGGTCTCCATCCGACCGCGGTGTTAGTCCGTAGCTGGAGTGTAAACTCGATACGCGCGCCGGGTGTAGTCTGGTACGGGCTGAGCAGTGGTGGCGCGGAGTCAACCTCTCCACGCCGTGGTGCCGGTTAGGGTAGGTGGAAGGACTGGAGCCTGGTTGGTGCGTAATAGTACTGGTGCCAAATGGGGTAGGCGGTAGGAACTGGAAAGAATGGACTAATAAATCTACGAGAACCAAACGAGGGGAACGGAATCTTGGGAAAACGAACACAGACGAAGCGTAACTTACCCGGGGAATAAACCGGTACTGCGGTGCCTTCGTGAGGCAATACAAGGCTCAAAGTTGGCCAAAAAAAGGTTGAAGACTGAGGCGTCTTGCAAGCGATACACTAGAGAGCCTTCACTGATCAAAACTTTTCTTCAAAAAAAATAATCTTTATGTGACTATCAACATGTCAGCTCCGAATTCATAATGACCGAGAACAAGCGAGCGGAGAACGTCAGGAAAAATTCGAAAGTTTTTGAACTTAAAAATTTAAAAACATATATGACAAGCGACCAAAGAATAACATCACGTACCGGAACAAGGAGGTAACTATACGACGGTGCAAAAAAGGTTTAACTTTGCAGCGGTAATGCTGCAATCATCCCCCTTCTAGACAAAGGAGAAGAAAAAATAAATAAAAATTACAACCATACAGTAAATTAAATGGTGTGCGACAACCCTAGCAATCTAAGAAGTGACAACCCTAAATGATCTAAGAAGTGATAACCCTACACAATCTAAGAAGTGACAACCCTAAACAATCTAAGAAGTGATAACCCTACACAATCTAAGAAGTGACAACCCTAACAAGGTAGGAAGTAAAAAGGAGTCAGTCACCGAAAGGTACACCTGTACCTTAAACTACAGTTTTTGTCAATCTGACAAAAAAACAAATCCGGGAACCAAGATAGCGGTAAACGTTATCAAACATTCAAGGTCAATGACCTCGAACACCGTGACTACAACGTAAAAATACCAAAAAAAACGCGGGATTAAACCAAAACGTACAGGCGAACGCAGAAAAAGGCGAAGTGCCAATTGGTGCCAAGACCACAACCCAACAGGAACGGCCGAGGGATCACCAAAATTGTCCGAACAGGGAGGAAACGTACGGACAACAGGACTCAAGACCACCAACGTAACTAAACCGTAACATAAAGCGCAGATAATTAACATAAACCTCTATATACAGATTTTAAATAAAAAAAATACGCAAAATGCTACACACTACACAGCCAACGAAACTAGTCCGCAAGCGTAAATCGCCTAATGAGCTAGCAGAAGGCGACAACGGCACCACTACCAAGAAAACAATGATTTCGCTAGCTCGCAAAAAAAGGTGTTCGGAGAACAGAGTGAGAGGAAGCAGCTCACCATCGACAAAAAAAACGACGACAAACCACAAACCTCGAACATACCGTGAAAGTACGGAACCCCAAGGAACAAGGTTCCGGTTAAAAACCGAATCGAACCGTCAGATAAGACCAATATAAGTCGAAACGACGATAAATAATTCCGCAAGCAAAACCGCGCGAAATGCGTAGTATGCAAAACAAACAAATGAAGCACAAACGGCCGACCAAATTGAAAATTGGAACGCAAAACGCCGCGAACATAGTACGGAAGTTACTCCGTACTGGGAAAAAATGAGGTACTTACACTCGTACTGGAAAAACTAGGTACATTCATCCAAGGAAAAACGAGTACGCCAATATTTTGGACCAGACCAAAAAAAGGGTGACCAAACATATTTTGGATCAGACCAAAAAGATTAGTATACTCAAAGAAAAAAACGAGTACACAAATATTCTTGGAAAAGACCAAAACGATAAGAAAAAAACGAGTACACCAATATTTTGGACCCGACCAAAAAAAGGGTGACCAAAGAAAAAACGAGTACACCAATATTTTGGACCAGATCAAAAAAAGGGTGACCGAAGAAAAAAAGGAATCCACCAATATTTTGGACCAGACCAAAAAAAAGGGTGACCAAACATATTTTGGATCAGACCAAAAAAATAGTACACTCAAAGAAAAAACGAGTACATTAATATTTCTGGAAAAGACCAAAACAATAATGACCAAAAGAAATGACCAAAAATGACCAAAGTTCATCGTGGTGACAAAGACCTTTTAAAATTTAGAAAAATGAAAAAACAAGGCAACATTAAAAAAGGTGACTGAAACAAGAAGACCAAAAGAAATGACCAAAGTTAGGTGCATCGTGGTGACAAAGACCTTTTAAAATTTAGAGAGAACCAAAAAAAAGGTGACCAAAACAAAAAGACCAAAATAAATGACCAAAAATGACCAATGTTAGATGCATCGTGGATCAGACCAAAAAAATTAGTACACTCAAAGAAAAAACGAGTACATTAATATTTCTGGAAAAGACCAAAACGATAATGACCAAAAGAAATGACCAAAAATGACTAAAGTTCATCGTGGTGACAAAGACCTTTTAAAATTTAGAAAAATGAAAAAATAAGGCAACATTAAAAAAGGTGACTGAAACAAGAAGACCAAAAGAAATGACCAAAGTTAGGTGCATCGTGGTGACAAAGACCTTTTAAAATTTAGAGAGAGAAGAAAAAAAAAATATAAGGGAACATAAAAACGAAATGGATATGAACATGCAGAGCATGGAACCATCCACGACCTATTAAAAAAAACTTTTTAACTACTTCCTACTTTAACACGTCCTTGACATGGTATACACCGACATGCCGAGAATCAACGTCGGCCAACTCTAACACTTGAGGACATACGACGCTAACAACCCTACACTTGACAAACCGTGGAGCGAATTTCCCTCCACGAAACTCGTCCTGACCTGACCGAGCGAAATTCCTCCGCCAAACGATGTCGCCGGATCTATACAGAGGTTGAATTCTATTCCGATTAAAATTCCTAGCATTCCGCTGGAACCCTAAAACAAGTGCATCCGAAACTTTGGCATAGACTTCTTGGAGCGTCTCGAGACACGTTGCGCGTTCATCCCGACTGTGCACCAAGCCTGGGTCCACAGTCTGGATATTGTTACGCTCGCGTACTGAAACGACCTCGCGTCCATACATTAAGAAGTTCGGAGTATATGACGTAGCAAGGTTGACACATGAGTTAAGGTACAAGGCAACTTTTGAAAGCACCTTTGCCCAACTGCGGTTATCATTTTCCACGAGAATACTTAGAGTGGTAATCACATTCTGATTATATCTTTCAACGACGTTAGCCTGAGGAGAATAATACGGAGTAAATATTGGACCGGGGATATGGTAACCAGAAAGAAACGTAGAAAACTCGGAGCTACGAAAAACTGTTGCATTATCGCACAAAACATTCAAAGGAGTACCGTAGCGCAAAAAAACTTCGGACTCAAGAGCTCTGGCGATATTACCAGCGTTAACGACCTTAAGCGGGACAAGCCAAACGTATTTAGTGAACACGTCGACCATCGTCAAAATGTAACGGAAACCATAATAAGCGGGTGGCAAAGGACCTATCAAATCGATCGAAAGCAAATCTAACGGAGCGTTTACTGACCTAGGGTAAAGCCTAAGACCATGCGGAGTACAGTTTGCTATCTTATAAGCCTTGCAAGTCTGACATTCAGCTAAAATGGAAGTGATGGTACGATACATCGAAGGCCAATAATATAATTCCCTTGCTTTTGAATAGGTCTTCATGACACCTGGATGAACATTAGGAAATCCATCATGCAACTCAAGAACAGCTTCTCTAACCTTAACAGATGGTAAAACGATGCGCCAAGGATTACTTCTTAATGGATTATCAATGGACATTTTCCGAAGTAAAACACCGTCACGAATACAATAGGCGGGAAACATCTGAGGAGAATGTTGGACACCATTATAAATCCGTTCATACCATGGATCCGTAGTAGGACTACTGCCACGATTAAATGATATCAAACCGACCTGGGCACGCGAAAGAGCGTCCGGAACAACGTTTAAAACACCTTTTCTGTGGACGATTTTAAAATTAAATTGTGAAATAACCGTAGCCCAACGAGCTAAACGACCAGATGGATTATCGAGCGTAAGAAGCCACTTTAAAGCGATATGGTCCGTAATAATCGTGAAATTAACACCATCGAGGTAACCTCGGAAATGTTTAATTGAATCGAGAACCGCGAGGAGTTCTCTCTCGGTTGTACTATAATTCCTCTCGGCTTTGGAGAAAAGACGCGAATAATAGGCGATAGGATGCTCTACACCCTCAATCTCCTGGAATAAAACAGATCCAAGTCCAGAGCTGGAAGCGTCTGTCTGAAGAACGAACGGGAGGCTGAAATCAGGACAAGACATAACCGGAGATTCCATGAGCGCCTTCTTCAGCGAGTTAAATGCTGAATCCGCTTCGCTGTTCCAGTCAATAGGGTCTTTTCCTTTTCTCTTGCCGATAAGAGCCGTCAAAGGAGCTATTATCGACGAAAAGTTCTTAATGAAACGACGATAATAAGACGCCATGCCGATAAATCCTCTCAAAGCCTTCGCGTTAGTAGGTAAAGGAAATTCGTTTATAGCGTCAAGTTTCTTCGGGTCAGTTTGTAAACCTCTCTCGTTTACTATATATCCAAGGTACTTGAGCTCTGGTTTACAAAACTCACACTTTTTTAAACTGACGGTTAAACCAGCTTCCTTGAGCCTATCACGAACCTTACTAATGAGACGTAAATGACTCTCAAAATCCTTCGAAACCAATATAAGATCATCGACATACCCGAAAACAAAGTTATCAGAATCTGAGGTGAATTCGAAATTAACGATTAAATCCGTTAATCTTTGCATCTCCGACGCGGCGTTAGTTAACCCGAACGGCATACGTGTAAACTCGAATAACCCTCGTTGTGGAACTATGAAAGCAGTTTTCTCACAACTCGCTTTATCGGCCAAAGGTATCTGCCAAAAAGCACTACGAAAATCAAGCGAGGTCAAATATTTAGCGCCACGTAAGTTGTCCAAAATATCTTGAATACGAGGCAACGGATATGAATCACGAACGGTGACATTATCGAGTTTACGACTATCAACGCAGAATCTAACAGAGCCATCCTTTTTGGTAACCATGACCACTGGACTCGCCCAGGGTGACCTAGACGGACGAATAACACCGACCTCTAACATCTTATCAATCTCCTCGTTTAAAATCTTAAGTTTGACAGGTGAAAGAGGATAATATCTCTGACGGATCGGAGGTCCCTCAGTAACGATCTTATGGGACAACCAAGACGTACATCCAAGGCCGATTTTATCAGATGAAATTTCATCGAATTCGTTGATTACAACCTGTAGTTTAGCTTCTTGTACTGGGGTTAAAACCGAACGAGGATGTACATAACGAACCTCACTGATGTGGACATTGGCATGACCGCGAGATTCACTCGGCGGCATAAAAAAGGTACCGGAATGTTCTCCTTCAAATGCTTTCGCTAAAACAGCTGTGAGACCGAATGACTCCCAAAATTCAATACCTAAAATTAACTGAGTGGGTAGATTTCTGCTAACCAAAGCTGGATGTTGGACCCAAGCACCTCTACAAAATATAGGCAGGTCAACACTACCAAGAATCTCAATCGGAGAACTGTTAACTGAATTTACGACAGGTCTATGATCAGGACTATAAGACAACTTGAGATTCTCAAGAACTGAAAAGTCAACCAAGGACACCTGAGCGCCGCTATCTAATAACGCCTTCACCCTACACGAATTGATAACGATCTCGACAAAAAGACGATTGTCGAGCGTATTTGAAATGACAACAGGTGATACGTTAGATCTTACCGTATCACCTTCCACTAGTTTTTTTTAAGAGATGGGTTACATGTCGTACAGTCGCGGGTGACAACACCAGGACGCTTGCAATTGAAACAAACAAGCCCCGGGAAATTCGGACAACCACGGTATTGGTGCCCGGATGAGTCGCACTTAAGACACAGCGGCGGAATCGTTCCCTGTGCAGAGGTAGATGCGGCACAAACGCTAGTCTGTGGCAAGAATGCCTCGAAGTTCGCGGTTATATGCAACAATGCATCCAGGTCCACGATCAGGTTTGTTGCCAAACAAGGGTGATACCTGGAGTGCATGCCATACTTCACGATGGTAAACAAATCGGTCTCTGAAATTGGTCTGCGAAGCTTCGCGTTGAGATCACGTGCAGCAATAATGAAATCCCTCGCGGACTGAGTGGGGGACTGTTGAAGGGTACGCAATTCGCGTTCGACCTTAAAGTCGTAATCTATCACGTCGAACGTTCGCAAGAAAGCGCCTTTTAAAAGGTCAAAAGTAAGACCTGGATACTTCACGGACCTAAAATATTTCAACGCGCTACCCGATAGAAGTTCATGGAAACGCCGAACGACGTACTCGTAGGTTACCGCGCGTGCTTCGACCTCCTCGTCTATGCGCAGGAAAAACTCCCTAACGCAACCTTCGCCCGAAAAGACCACATTCCACTTGGACAAAGACTCCTGCTTGAAACACGGACGCTGTGGTAACGCGGGAAGAGGTGTCGACGACTGTTCAAGCTCGGTATCGAAAAACTGTTCCGGAAGCCTGACGGGTGGACTAGGTGGTGTATTCCGCTGTGGAGTCCCCATGTCCGTACAGGGTTCATCGCCGCGCTCCATCGCTAAAAGGAAAAAAAAAACAAACGAGGACAGACGGAACCTAGAAACCTGTCTAGGGACAAACACAGAAATATACACACAGGGAAAGAAAAAACCACTTACCTTGTACAGTTCTAACTACTAAACACAGGTGAATAAAACACGGGGTTCTTTTTTCGGTGGGAAAGAAAAAAAATGGTATAGTTAAGATGATTTAACAGTGATTTTTACTAATCGCAAAAGAAACAATACATAGCATTTGACATTAAAAACGTTCGCCGCGAGTCGCCAGCTTGACCACGAGGTAACAGCACGATGGTGGATATCGTTCACGTAGTCGGTGACGTCCAAGGAAAAAAAAAGGCTGTCACCAACAGAAGGTTTCCGACCACTGTACTTAATGGCACAATATTGATGCTAGAACATATTAAAATTATCAATAGCACAGAATTAAAGTATAGGAGGTTTATTGGTCATCAAAGACCAATCCACCCCTATTTGAAACAAAAAAAAATCAAGAAAAAAATACAATTAAATTTCAAAATAAATGAAATACACTTACTTCGAGCGCCATTTGTAGCACGACTATTTAAAAAAAAGCTTTAAAATGACCGTACTACCGAACACACGGAGTATACCGGTGCTCAATACGTAGAATTTGTGGAATTAAAAATGCCGAACAACGTTCTAAAGACAAAGATTTATTTTAACCAAACCCTTAAGTCAACATACACAAATGAGAAATGCACACATTAAAATAGCAAGCCGTACAAATTTATTTTAACATAATCCTAAATATAACGTTGATGTACACAATTCAAAAGGTACCTAAACAGATAGGTCCTTGACACGGTAAAGGAGGAAAGCGTGCCGGTTATGAGTTCACAAATAAAATTATCATAGACCAAATTAAAAACCGAAAAAGAACAAAAAGGCTGTTCGATCAGGCGCGCGGGCCTTTTTGAATTTAGGGGGGAATAAAAAAGTGATAGGGGTTACTGGGTCGAATGAAGGGTGTGAGATGGTGACTAAAATACCAGTCAACAAATTATACTGGAATGTTACTACGGAGACGTCGCCAAAGCAACACTACGAAATGTGACAATGGTATACTCACGGTTTCTGGGGTGACGTTTGGTATGGGGTACAGAGACTACCGGTTAAAACAACTTATACAGAAAAAAATTAAAAAGGAAAAATGCACGCGCGCACTAGTCGGTCTCCATCCGACCGCGGTGTTAGTCCGTAGCTGGAGTGTAAACTCGATACGCGCGCCGGGTGTAGTCTGGTACGGGCTGAGCAGTGGTGGCGCGGAGTCAACCTCTCCACGCCGTGGTGCCGGTTAGGGTAGGTGGAAGGACTGGAGCCTGGTTGGTGCGTAATAGTACTGGTGCCAAATGGGGTAGGCGGTAGGAACTGGAAAGAATGGACTAATAAATCTACGAGAACCAAACGAGGGGAACGGAATCTTGGGAAAACGAACACAGACGAAGCGTAACTTACCCGGGGAATAAACCGGTACTGCGGTGCCTTCGTGAGGCAATACAAGGCTCAAAGTTGGCCAAAAAAAGGTTGAAGACTGAGGCGTCTTGCAAGCGATACACTAGAGAGCCTTCACTGATCAAAACTTTTCTTCAAAAAAAATAATCTTTATGTGACTATCAACATGTCAGCTCCGAATTCATAATGACCGAGAACAAGCGAGCGGAGAACGTCAGGAAAAATTCGAAAGTTTTTGAACTTAAAAATTTAAAAACATATATGACAAGCGACCAAAGAATAACATCACGTACCGGAACAAGGAGGTAACTATACGACGGTGCAAAAAAGGTTTAACTTTGCAGCGGTAATGCTGCAATCGTCATAGTGCAGATGATTTGTCAGTTTCGGACCTTAAGAACATTGATATAAGACCTCAAAGTAACGAATAATTCTTTGAGAGGACAATAGCGAGAGAAGCTTAAATAATAATATTCATTACCAAAAACCGTTAAGGTGCACTTAACATACAATAAGATCTAGAGGCACAGACACGTTCACTGTCCCCAAACAAAACGATCTGACAATGTCACAAGTCCAACTGACAGTTTTAAGTCCATTCAGTATCGAAATATGACCCCACAGTAGAAGCACGAACTCCTGAAAAAAAGGTTCATAACCCCACATTGGGAGCACCCGAACAGGGAACGTGTTAAAACGAAAGCGTACAATCTATACCCGTCTCGAAAATTTCAATATGTTCGTTAAGTAATATATAATAAATTACCTGAAGCATTGAAACAAGAATCCAGCTTCATAAACTTTACAAAGAAACTTAAAGAACTGCTGATATCAAAATCTTACTACACCATTAATGAATTTGTAAATGAAAATTAAATAGTACAGTAAATAGTCCTCTCCCATATTTGCGGTGCCCATCAGGGTTCATAATGAGCTATTCTAGTGTTAACTTCTAAGCTAGCAAGTAAGATCTATGTAAAACATTATGATTGCAATAAATGATTGAGTATTGAGTATTAAGTTAAAAAAAAGGAGAGGAGAGGAGTATAGAGCACAGTTCGTGCTATACTAGCCGTACACACCAAGGCGTTGTCAACTTGCGTGAACTGGTCTCCAACGAAACCAACTGGGCATCATGGTCGTAGATTATACATGCAACAGTGTGCGACAGCAACAGTGTACGACCATGATGTTTTAGCTTATAGAACCGTCTCTTTTTGGCACAGTAATTCCCAATAAGACTGCAAAACAGCTATCTGTATGTTGCCTTTTATTTTATCACTCCTTCAGTCTATGCCTTTAGTTCTTATTCTTTGGCACTTACACAGGCCAGGCGACCAACGACCAATAATTGTTCCGACACACCGGTGACACTACACTATAGGTGCCACAGGTGCAGTATATTTACGACTTGTTTTACACGTATAATAAGTCCTCTATCCCTAGGTAGTTTTTTATCTTATTTCTTTTCTAAGTGATACAGTGCAATTGCATAGTATAGCTTTCGCATCGTTTCGAACGCGCGACTGTATTGATTCAGCATCGCTACTAAACTTACGCACGACTGTTTTGGATAGACAAGTATAGGAAAAGTGAAGGAATTATAGAATTTTGCATTAGGACTGTATCGATGCTGCATCGCGGTTGTAGCAATGGCTTAGCGATGCTGTATTGCTACTGTATCGCGACTGCATCTCTGCAGATTCCTGCCGTGGGGTCGATGACGCCCGAAGTAGTATGACAAACAGATGTATTAAAAAGTCATAACTACACCGTTTTTGGTCAACAAAGTTTTACAAATACTATACGGGTAATTACCCATCGATAAACTTATTGAGAAAGCAGGACGAGTACGAACTTAACCGACAGTGTACGATGCGTATGATTATGCATTACATAATGAGCCTCTAATATACTTGGTAAAACATATTGATTTTGACATATTATTGCATTGCCAATGTTATGATTACTCTTATTTACTTGAAAGTAATGGCGGCCGAGTAAAAACAATACGATACCGTGTTAAAAGCAATATGGTTTTACCGACAGGTTCTGTAGCTATGCAGGATCGATATGGCTCGCATTTGGATTATTCGTCGGACGTAGTTCCTTTAACCACCTTTGGCTACATGGGTATTATTGCTTTGCTTTATATGCGCAATTATCAGAACGCACCTAACTACCCTATTTTGATCATTATTTATGAACTATAACTATGATAATAACATTTTTTCTGATAGTCTTGAAGTTCATATTACTTATAGCTTAATTTTCCTCAAATAATTGTTTCCTTCTTTCTTTCCTTATTTATGATTCCTTTTCAAAATTAATAGTCATACGTAGTGTCTCCTTCTTCTTCAGTTAACCTAAAATTAAAATCAATTAGTCTATGCATAGGTACAACAACAATTTCACAATGTACGTAAGGATCGAGAATATCTAAAAAGACCGACTCCATCATCAGATCAGGTCTAAGATACCATAAAATAGCATATGTACCTATATCAAATTATACTCTTTCAAATTTCGTGTATTGCTATACCCTCGCAATTACATACATACATAACATCACGCCTTCATTCCTAGATTGGAGTAGGCAGAGCTACAGAAACACCAACAACTTTAAGAATACTCGTTTATAATTAATTCTTTAACGACATTTTGCACAATCAGGCCAAGAACTTTACTAGTGTATTAGTAACGGGTTGCAAGCCCATCGCCTAACAGTACTACAAGCCCTTATTCCCTCGAGCCCAGAATCCGATGCGTGGTTTAGGAGGAGTCGGCGGATATGCAGACAGACAGACAGACAGATGCAGAAAGCGACTTTGTTTTATACTATGTAATAAAATAACAATAATAAAGAAAACATAAAGACGAGTTAATACGGAATATGGACATGGGTAGTAAGTAATAGTAGATGGGCACCGAGGGGATAAAGCACAGTTTTATGTCACGGGCGCGATATTGAATCCTGAACGTAACGAAGGACTCCAGATTTAACTCCCGAGCGAAGCGAGGGAATTAAGAAGAGTCCTGAGCGCAGTGAGGGGTTCAAGCGCGCCCAAGACGAAAACAGCTTTATCCTCGAGGAGTGTACTCTACTTTTCTCACTTTTTGCGAGACAATAAAAAAGCGAGTCTACTAAAAACAGCGTTTTATTATAGTAAATTAAAATTAAAAGTGAAAATTGATATTTGAGACATTAGTCCAGTTGTGGAAAGACAATATTTATTTAAAACTTTGCAGTTATCGTTATCACCAATGTATTTTATTGCAGCGTCTTACAATACTCGCGGCTTTTGTTTAATTTCAAATGTATTCCATTCACCTTGCCGTGGCCAGCTCGATTTTAGAAAATGTTCGATTTCAAATTAGGTTCGACGCGGCGGTGGCGGCGGCGCCGCGCCCGGCCTTCAAGTATTAGTTGATCTTTTATTACGAAATTAGACTTTAAGGCCATTTGAATAAGAACTATGAAAAGTGAAAATATTACAACCCAGCGAGTTATAATGAGATTCAGTACAACATTACACCCCGGCTAAAGCCAAGGGCTTTAATGAGTTGGTTTGCGTAAGGTTTGCATGATATGTAATTTGGCATTGTCGAGCAGGTGGTGTGAAAAGCCTATTTCAATAACAGGGGCCTATTGCATATAAAATAATAGCTTATATTATAAGCTATTTACTCTTAAAATTTACTGATTATAATTGTGTTACGTTGCATAAAATTAAATAGTCATAATAATAGTTAGCAGTCCTAAAAATAATTTCAGAAGTATGCTAAATTGTATTGCATAAATATTTTTTTGAACTTATAAAATGCTTTTACTTATAATATAAGTAACGAGTCCAAATAAACAAAAAAATTTTTAATATTGTAATACTTATATCAAATGCTCAATTTGGACCGCGGTTCCTTTCAGCGTACGGCCATAGTGTAAAAAGAGTTTAAAAAAAACAAAATACTTGCTGTATTTTCCCGCTTTTATTCGTAAGTTGAGTTAAAATAAAACATTAGGTAAATATGATGAGAAAACGAGAAGAAAAGCACCTGAAAACAACAAATTTTCTGAGAAAAATGATTGACTTCAAGGAATTACTATTTGCAAAGTTTTCGCCGACAATCACGAAAGATATAAAAAAACAAGCGTGGATAGATGTTCGTGACTACGCGGTCGCGATTAATTTTGTCACAAGCGACAAAGACTTTACGTATATAAGAGACACAACTTGGCCTAACTTACGCCAAAGAACGATGGTAAGTTTACTAATAATTAAAGATTATTTGCAATCCCTTAAATAATTTATGTCATAATATAGAAGATGAATATGGCTCGTGTTGGGTGAGAATATTTTGGCACCACATTTTAAACCCTCCATATATCTTCGGATAAGCAGTATAGCATAATATTATTCGCCCCCTTTACCTGATTTTATAAATGTTTATCTTTGAATTATGTAGGTTTGATTCTAAACTAATTTTATTACCTACTTATTTGATAATTTAAATTGTGTTTTTTTTCTTATCTTTAGACTAAAGTAGATAGAGCGAAGAGTACGGGAGCAGCGGGTGGATCAAACAGCAAACTGGATTCCATTGACGAATTAGTTTTAGAGGTAATTGGGAGGGACTCGCCCATTATAGAGGGAATCGGGTTAGAAGATTCGTTTGGAATACGATACAAAACCCCAGTACAACCGGTAGAAGCCCCTCTCAATAACGCCCTCGAGGGAAATAGTGAGGCTCCTGAACAACAAGAAACCAACCAAATTTCCACCACCAACCAACCTCATAACAGCTATACGAGAAATAAAACTCCATTACACAAGGGTAAAAGAAGCACGAATAATACATCACCGTTAATAGATTCAACAGAATATCACCAATTAAAGAAGAAAAAACTACAATTAGAAATAAGAAAATTACAATTAGATGTTTGGGAGAAGGAAACGTCTCTAGGTGTAGAGCACTGCGAATTAACCAACGATTTGAGACCGGAATCTGTGCCGGAATGTATGAGTACATTAATAATTAATGACGACGGTGAAATTCAAATACTTAATGATACTCATGATACAAACTGAAACATTTTATTTGAATATACATTATTTCATACCTATGTTGTATTATATAAGTACAAATATGTTCTTAGTCATAAAAACTAAACTAAATATATCTACTTAAATAGAAACAAATCTAAGGATGTTTTTTTTACATTCACTGGAAATGACGATAAAAATATTGTAATTTTTCTTGGCCATCATTGTTCCGAGTATTTTCCCATTGGTCATCAAACTCGTCACTTGTTAAATTTTCCGTATTTAACTGGTCAACTTCATTCTCTATTAATTGTTCGGACATGTTGTTTTTAGATAAATTGCAAAGAGCAACGCAGCATGTTACTACTTGACCAGCATAGACAGGATCAAGTCGCAAATGATTTAGGCAAGGAAATTTTTCCTTTAGTATTCCTAATGCACATTCCACCACACGTCTGGTACTTCTGTGAGCCCTTAGAAATCTACGTTGAGCGTTGTTTGTAGGGTCTCTTATAATAGGTGGAATTAACCACTCGAGTCTCCTAGAAGAACTGCATCTGGAAAAGGTCTCCATCCAGCCTGCATACGTTGGCAAAGCCCGCTGGTTCGTAACACCCTTGCGTCACTAGTACTTCCAGGCCAGTCAGCATAAACATAATAAAACTTTAGGTCTGCACCAGCAACAACCATTACGTTTAACGAATGATTGCCATGTCGATCAACGTAGGCATTTTCGAATGCATTTGTGCCGTCTATGTTTATCAATGTTCCGTCGACTGCTCCACAGACGAGTGGCATATTAGCTATGTTATTAAAGTCATTTATTACACTATCAACATCACTTGGCCACTTCACTACGTTTCTTAAAATATGATTATTCACGGCAGTTACTACCCGTTTCACTGCTCTGCAAACAGTGGCTTTATCAACGCCATGCATATCGCCTATGCTGTGATATTGGGCACCGGTTCCCAACCAATGTAATGCCACTTGCAACTGTTGGTGCGGTGTTAAAGCATAATTCCTGCTTGTCTGATGTTGAAGCGTACCCTGAATTTCGTCTAAAATATATGAAAATTGCTCAAAGTTTAATCTGAATCTTTCATTGTATTGGTATGATTCTTGTAAATGATTATAACTCAATCGGCCTCTAAACATCCGCGGTGGCCTTCGTGATGATACTTCATCACTACTATCACTGTCGGATGATGTCATTTTAATATATATATATATTATTTGTGACTATTGAAAAGGATTTCGATCACTTATATTATTTTTAACAAACTCTAAACACCTATGAAATATTTACTTGTATTATGAGTAAATAATAAAAGCAAGCTGTGTTTTTGCAACAGAACCACAATTTTACTTGTAATAATAGCTTATAATACCCGTAAAATTTCTTATAACTTCTATTATTAGTAAAAAATATATGCAACAAAACACTTATAAATTTTACTTGTAATATGAGTATTTTTCTCGTAATAATAGTCTAATATTTTTATGCAACAAAAGCATAATATTTTATATGCAACAGAAAAAACTCGACTACTAAAATATTTTTTATGAGTCTGCTATTATAAGTTTATAATAGCAGTATTTTTATGCAATAGGCCCCAGGACTTGTAACATTTGGACTAAATGTTTTCAAATTGACTTGTTACATTTGAACTAAATGAAAATACTGGCGCACAAACATTATGTAAAGCTAAAAACCGAGCAAAAGCATGTCGGACCACTCTCAGTGTATGGTTCTGAAGCAGTTAAGTACTACAAACATAACAAACCGGGCAAGAGCATGTCGGACCATGCTCAGTGTCGGGTTCCGAAGCCGTTAAGTACTACAAACATAACAAACCGGGCAAGAGCATGTCGGACCATGCTCAGTGTCGGGTTCCGAAGCCGTTAAGTACTACAAACATAACAAACCGGGCAAGAGCATGTCGGACCATGCTCAGTGTCGGGTTCCGAAGCCGTTAAGTACTACAAACATAACAAACCGGGCAAGAGCATGTCGGACCATGCTCAGTGTCGGGTTCCGAAGCCGTTAAGTACTACAAACATAACAAACCGGGCAAGAGCATGTCGGACCATGCTCAGTATCGGGTTCCGAAGCCGTTAAGTACTACAAACATAACAAACCGGGCAAGAGCATGTCGGACCATGCTCAGTATCGGGTTCCGAAGCCGTTAAGTACTACAAACATAACAAACCGGGCAAGAGCATGTCGGACCATGCTCAGTGTCGGGTTCCGAAGCCGTTAAGTACTACAAACATAACAAACCGGGCAAGAGCATGTCGGACCATGCTCAGTATCGGGTTCCGAAGCCGTTAAGTACTACAAACATAACAAACCGGGCAAGAGCATGTCGGACCATGCTCAGTGTCGGGTTCCGAAGCCGTTAAGTACTACAAACATAAAAATCAACAAGTAATAACTAATTTTCCATTTAAAGTTAATTGGTGCCGTCTTAGATGATTTTAGTAGATATAAACACTTTAAAGGCCTGTATCTCAAGAACCAATGACGTCTACTTTGCCGTGAGACGTGTAGGGGAGGCACTCTAAAAAAAATGTTTTTTTTAAGCTATTGCATAGCTTCTATCGCGGGCCTTGAGCGCGGGGACCGAATCCAGAAATTCCGTAACGAAAAAACCTCACGCTCCCCACTCCGACGGGCAAGGAGGTGTGGCTTGAAGGCCGTGCATCG
This sequence comes from Acleris holmiana, assembly GCA_949316455.1. Taxonomy (NCBI): domain Eukaryota; kingdom Metazoa; phylum Arthropoda; class Insecta; order Lepidoptera; family Tortricidae; genus Acleris; species Acleris holmiana. The sequence continues at coordinate 38,087,263 of OX438762.1, read as the reverse complement.
TCTAACGTCGTTTCAGTTCGGCAGTCTTCAACACGGCGTTGTGTGCGATTAGACGTATTGTACGACTCTACGAAACTCGCACGAATCGAGACGAGCTGCTCCGAAATCGGACGAATACATAAGTAGCTGTTTATGAGAAAGTATACAGGTAGAAAAGTGTAACTTGAATTAATATCAAAGAAAAAGAAATACTGCATGAATAAAATAAATAAATAAAATTATAATGGCATAAGTTAATACAAAATGCTATGCAATAGCTTTACCGCGGCAGTCCCCGAGTGCCACACGTCTTTTTTTGTCATTTTATTGTACCACTTTGTTGGCGTGACTAATATGCATATTTATGCCAAATTACAGCTTTTTAGTACTAAGAGTCTCTGCGCTAGGCTGCGGACGGACGGACGGACATGGCGAAACTATAAGAGTTCCTAGTTTGATTACGAAGCCCTAAAAAAAAGGAGCTTTTTCCTGCCTTTAATCCACTTAGACTCCGTTTATCGTTATTTCCCGGGGAGCAATCAAATTATTAGGGTTAAATAAAAAGCAAACAAACGGCTTCAAAAACGTAAGAAATAACTTATTTTATTGTATAACTGAAGTTCGCTTTTGGTTCCAAATATTGTGGGACGCCGACTTTCACTTATCATCTACCATTTTAAAATAAGTTATTTCTGCGTTTTTAAAGGCGGTTTTTTGTCATTTCAATCATTTTTTATTTCATACTTTTTAGTGATCAATGCGATCATCGATCATAACCACCTACAAACATACATACACGGGTCAAAATAGCAAAGACGTTAGTCAAATTCTTGATTCGTCATATTCTTGTTTCGTCATTATCTTGTTTCGTCATTAGCTTGTTTCGTCATATTCTTGTTTCGTCATATGCTTGTTTTGTCAAATTATTGTTTCGTCATATTCTTGTTTCGTCATATTATTGTTTTGTCATATTCTTGTTTTGTCAAATTCTTGTTTTGCCAAATTCTTGTTTCGTCATATTCTTCTTTCATCATATTATTGTTTTGTCAAATTCTTGTTTCGTCATATTCTTGTTTTGTAAAATACCTCTTTCGTCAAAGTCGATACCTAGTTTGTCAGTGCCAAGTACAGTTAATAGAAAAAGTGACATCCAAAAAATACATCATACATACGAGGGGCACACTGAAATGACCGAGAATAGAATATTTCGGATTCAGTTCCGTGCCATAATTTATCACAATTTTCATCGCGATTTATCTCAAGATAAATGTCTCTACAAACTTGTTTCGATTTAAGATGTTGAAACACCGAGTCAAATGAAAATATACTGCTGGTATGCCCAGTTCTGACGCGGTCGTGTGTCGCTTAGCACTGTTCCTTCTGCAGGTTGAACAAGAACAGCAGCGGTCTCGCCTGAAAACACCGCAGACAGCTACAGGCGAACTTATATTAGATGACCGTCATGTGACATACCAGCACATTTGGGCTGTTATCAGTATTGGAATGACTGCAATTCAGTTGATATTTCATAATGAGCTCTGTGTATGAAAGCTAGTTTGCCGCAGGGTTCCCCACCATTTGTCCGAAGAACAAAAGGCTGCTCGTGTTGATTGGTGCCGTGATACTTTGCAACGCTTCAACGGAGGGAAGTCAAATGCCGTTTATAATATCATCCAGTTGACGATTCTTGGATTTAATAATACAAACCTGAAAGAAAATATCAGTCAGCAGTTCTTCGAAGACGAGATCAAACCAACGAAGTGGTTCGCTCCCGCAGCATGTCAAAGAATTGTCGCTACGTTTGTCTCGAAAAAGGGTCATGTTGCTACAATTCCTTTACAGAAACGCAGAACGGTTACCGCTATATGGTTAGTTTGCCAGCAACGATAGCTGAAATCCGAAAAAAATAACCCGAAACGTCGCATCATCTACATCATCTAAAGGTCAATTCACACAGAGACGCGACGCGACGTGGCGCTACGATTATGTGACTCAAAATTATACTGTATTTACTACACGAAAAGGTACACATTTCATTGTGAGAATTCATGTTGCGTGACTAAAATGAAATATTTATTACGTGGTCAATGATATAACCAATTCCATAAAAAATACACTGAAAGAAAAAAGATTTCTTGTATTGGGACCCCTTTATTTTTTAATTTTCATAATTAAGAAATAATTAAGTAAAAGTAATAAAAATAACAATGTCCCTTTTTCATTTTTGTTATTAACTGTCCATAGACAGACGAAACAAATGAATATCGATTTGACGAAACAGGAATTTGACGAAATAAGGAAATGACGAAACAAGCGTTTGACAAAACAAGAATATGACGAAATAAGAATTTGACGAAGCAAGAATTAGACGAAGCAAGAATTTGACAAAACAAGATATTGACGAAACAAGAATATGACAAAACAATAATATGACGAAACAAGAATATGACAAAACAATAATTTGACAAAACAAGCATATGACGAAACAAGAATATGACGAAACAAGCTAATGACGAAACAAGATAATGACGAAACAAGAATATGACGAATCAAGAATTTGACTAACGTCTTTGCTTACACTGAGAACCACCTTTTTTGATGTCGGTTAAATCGGTTTAGCCAAACGCAAGATAATGGCGAACCGCCAGCAGTGTTCGCATAGTTGTGTTCTGGTGTGAGAATAAGACAACCGGTGAAATTACTTGCATAGATCTTCGTCCCCAGGGCTGGCAATGCGTTCGCGGTCTAAGGATTGCAGTGCTAAGAGTGTCATCGTTAACATGCATTAAGATTTCAATCTGGGTACCCTGTGTGCTCGTTTGCCTTCTCTATACCATAAAAAGACAGAAAACCTAGCTTGGTATTTATACCACTTACTACGCTACCATTAGATTTCGCTCGTGACTTCAACAGCGCAGAAATAGGTTTTAGTTAATCCTCTGGAACTGTTCTATTTTTCGGGATAAAAATTACCCGTGTTCGTATCCGGGCTATAAAATATTCCATCGATTAGTTGAAGCCTTATACTCTGAAACTTTAACAAAGAAACACTAAGTAGGTACAGTCAAGGTTATAAATATGTATACACTTTAGTACCTTGTCTATTTAACGTCATGTTTCAACTGCCATATGAAATTGTCACAGCGATTAAAGTGACAAGGTACTAAAGTGTATACATATTTATGACCTTGTCTGTACTAGGACAGTAAGGGTACCGAAATAAGTAGGAATGCTTAAAAACTATCGCACAAAACCTAAGGCATTTTCGGGGATCAATATAATATTTTATGAGACAGACTCAAATTCGCATTTATTAAATTCAGAAGAGATCCTATTGCCACTTTCCGATTGTATTTTCAGATTAGCTCTAAGTCATCAAAATGTTGCATTGTTTTCGGATACTATTATACGCTAAAGCCCGCGCAGGTCGGCGCAGAAGTTGTTAATCGCCATTTCATCAGGAACTACGATTTCCGTCTTCCGGTGGTAAAGTAATATTTGTAGGTATCAAATTTTGTATCAGCTTTATCGCGATTCCCCCGAGAACTCTCAAATTATCGGGGAGGAAAATTGGGAAGTTTTTGAGTCATCAAATTAATGTTACTAATGTAGTAGAGAGGACAAATAGAGAGATCTCTCTCCAGGCGGGTGTTGTGCCTGGGGACCGAAGTCCGTTTGGATGAAGTTGGAAGTGGTATATAAGTCAACCGACTGAAGAAACTTCGTTAGCGCGATGTAGCGCACTGTCAGATTTAGTTGCGTTGTCTGACGCTGGTGGCGCTAGCGAGTTGTTTTGTTACAAGTTGTCACTAGATGTCGCTAGGTCGCCACACCAGCCCCCCTTTGAGACCGGAGGTTGATGGTGATGGATGACGTGCAGTCTGTGCGTTGAAAATGCCGCTTGCAAGTGCCAGTAGTAGATGTCTCCAGTTGAGCTCAGAGCCGCGTTGGCGAGCGTAGCAGGAGAAGAGGAGAGGAGGGGAGAGTACACAGTGAGTCGTGTATCTGCTCCGTGAAGTACTCGTAATAGGACGCAGTGAGTCGCGTTGCTGAATGAGAGTATTGTGCACACTGTAGACACCAGGCATGGAGATATATCAGAATGCTAGTGGTGCACAGTGCGGTTTGTCTGGCTTGCTGTGAGACTGCGTCATAGTGCTTGAAGGTCGTCAGGTTGCGTAAATGTCCATTGTCGTGGGTCACCAATGTAGGAAGACAATCACGTCGGGGTCACCAATGTGGTAGAGAGGACAAATAGAGAGATCTCTCTCCAGGCGGGTGTTGTGCCTGGGGACCGAAGTCCGTTTGGATGAAGTTGGAAGTGGTATATAAGTCAAGCGACTGAAGAAACTTCGTTAGCGCGATGTAGCGCACTGTCAGATTTAGTTGCGTTGTCTGACGCTGGTGGCGCTAGCGAGTTGTTTTGTTACAAGTTGTCACTAGATGTCGCTAGGTCGCCACACTAACATAGAGGCATTCCATTTCTCAGTCCTTAAGGCTGGCAATGCATTTGCAGTCTCAAATTTTCTACCATTTTATAAATAATATTTTTTGTTGCATAATGCATAAACTGAATGTTGTCTCAATTTTAATCCTTAACTACGTACAATAATTTTAAGATTTATCCTAAACAAACATATAATCATACTTTAATGTGGAGCTAATACGAGTAGATATCAGCTTTATTTTGTGCAGTGTTTAACTAGCTGGGATAAAAAAAATGCCCAGAACCAAAACCGGGGTTAAACCATTTTGATATAATTTTTATGAAAATCAGTTCAGTCGTTTAGCCATGAAGGCCACATAACAATACATACATAAGGTTTTATAGACATTGAAACAACAATTTTATACTAGAAAGTAGCTGTTGCCAGCAACTCCGTTCACGTAAAAGCCGTTTGTCGTTCTTCCCTCGGGAATTATGCAATTTTCCATCGTAATGTGTACCCTATGACCCTCTTCGGGTCTCCGGGCTTCAAGCTATATCCTCAACAGATTTTATTAAATTTCGTTTACCGGTTTATCTGTGAAACCGCAACAAACAAACATACAAACAGACTAATTACTTTCGCATGCTTAATACTAGCATGGAAGTATGAATCAGGGCTGGGATTCTACACGGTAATAACGATATCGTTTTTGACGTGTTTCCGTATTGTCAACGTTTTGATAACTCTTATGTCATTTACAATAATGGCGACTGTGACATAAACGATTCTAAAACACGTCAAATGCGATATCGTTATAACACTGTAGAATAGAGGCCCAGTAGGTATGATATATCTACGAGTATATTATGATATACCTAACCTATGGGTTACTTACATTTTTCCGGAATACTTCAAGAAAAAAGAGACCATTTACACTATTTCCACATTTCATCAAAAATGGTTTAAGCGTGTAAACTTAATATACGTACATACGAGGGTCAAACTGAAAGTTTCGGAAATAGAAAAAAATATGCAGTTAAATTGACTAAAAGTATTTTTATTGTTTTTCAAAGTATTCTCCTTTATATTTTATGCACTTTTCCATGTGATCAAACCAGTCATTAAAGCACTTATAGAAGTCTGAATTAGGGGTCGACAAAATGGCCATTTTAAAAGCCTCCACTGCTGCTTTCGGCGTCTGAAACCGCTGACCACGCAACTTATCCTTAATTTTGGGGAATGTGAAAAAGTCATTGGAGCTTAAGTCGGGGCTGTATGGAGGATGGTCCAGTAATTCGACTTCTTCACCGTCCAGGTACTCAGTTGTTTTCCGAGCGGTGTGAGGGCTGGCATTGTCGTGGTGAAGGATAATGCGGCGACTAGGGTTTTTTTTTCAGACTTCAGCAAAGATACTCGGCAAACAAATAGTGGTGTACCAATCGGCATTCACCGTTCTACGATCTTCAAGAGGAAAAGTAGCCACGTGACCAGATTTGGAGACAAACGTAGCCACCATCTTTTTAGCCGTGCTGCGAGAACGAATAATTTTTGTCGGCTTGAGCTCATCTTCGTAGACCCATACTCGAGATTGGTTTTTATTTTCAGGCTCATATGCATATATCCAACACTCGTCACCGGATACAATGCTAAAAACTGCATTTGAACTTCCTCCGTTGAATTTATTCAAAGTTCTGAGGCACCAATTGACGAGTCGTTTTCTGCTCCTCAGTCAACAAGTGAGGGATCCAACGGGAAAACAACTTTCGCACGCCTAATTGTTCCTGTAAAATGATTTGTATCTGACTCATTCCAATGCCCAAACACTCTTGAATCTCCCGATATGACACATGTCGGTCTTCCTTTATCAGCTGACGCACAGCATCGACGTTTTCTTGCGTGACTGCCGATTTTGGTCGACCTTCACGCACGTCGTCCGTGAGGGATAGACGGCCACGTTGAAATTCTGCATATTGTCGTCTTTGAAGGTGCTTCATTACGAAAAGCAACAATCATCCGGTCTCCACATTGTTTTTGTGATAATCCACTTTTAAAGTCGTAACAAATCATAGCTCTTAAATTTTCACAGGACAATTCCATTTTCAGACGCAACTCGATGACTTCAAAAAACAATTGAAACCGAACCATCCCTTTTTTTTCTATGTGGCCAGTGTGTTAAAATAATGAAACTTTAGAGATTATAAAAAGGTATGATATGTGTCAAAAATATGTTTCTAAGTAAGTATTAGATTCCCGAAACTTTCAGTGTAGCCCTCGTACACCCAGACTAATCAGCAAACTAAATTTGGCTTTCGTTCTATAATAAAAGACAGAGAGGACAAGATATTATTATAATAGAGGAGTAAACAGGAAATCTGTGCCAAGCTGAGTGAGTAGGTACTTAACTAAATCGTTCCGGTGTTCTTGAGCAACTGGCTGATACGGATTCTGAGATAGTTCCTTGGAGTCCCGACTTGCACTCTCTTCGTTAAAAGCTTGCATTGGAATACAGTCCCCTTCAATTACTTTTTTTAATTTGATACCTTTGTGCTGTAACATTAACAAATATTTGTTTAAGATCCTTGTATAAAATTGGCTATCCACTACTGAACTTAAGTTTTCCACATAAGGATCACCTTGAATAATTTTATGGAATATTAATTAAATACTTATCGTAATACTTACTGTATATGAATACAGTAAGTATACATAAATATGAATTTATGTATACTTTTTCAAAAACAGAATTACAATATAAAATTCTTGTCACATTTGTCACATACAAAGTTCTTCTTCTTCGTCTTTTTTAATTAATGGCGGTCCACACGGTGATTTCGCCAATGTCAAGTGAATAGAGTAAATCAGTTAACAGAATAAATCAAAAATAATAGCCGGGCATTTTTGAATCGGCCATCTTCGCTCCCCGAAGGTTACCGGAACCCCTAAAAAACCCTTAACCCACATACAAAGTTAGTCTATGTTTATCATTTTAGTATGACATGTCATCCATCGTTAATCAATATGAGTATCACACGAAAAGAGGTGCATCATAAGAATATCATTTTAGTTACAAATCTTAAAAGACAGAAATATCTTTGAAAATAATGGTAAACTTGCTGCGCGTAGCCTCGATGAAAGTTGCATGCGCGTTAGCGCCTAGTGTTTCAATGTAAGCGGAGCCGCCATGCCGTTGATGCGCTGGAGTGGTGCGGTCGTAAAGGGCCAGGATCTTCACGGTTCTCCACGCTGCGTATGCCGCTTGTTTAGGATAATTTAAAGATGTACGGCAACTGTCGCGAGGTGCGTCGCAGTTGCACCCGCTTTACAACCTGCCTCCGATAACTCTTAATTTACTCATTACCGTCAACTTTAGCCAACCTGCGGGCTTGGGACGATCATAATTATTTGTCTTCTGTCTGTCTTCAATTTTAAGACTCGAGAGGACGACTGAGGGCATGGCTGCGTGCACAGCCTTAATTAATTTGCAAATGAAGGTCAGTAGTAGGTATACTCGTTATTAATGTTGAGAAACTTCTCTGTTCCTCTTTCACTACATATAAAGAAGTTTAAAAACTTCTTCCTTTACATACTTACTTGAAAGCATTCTACGCCTATTTTGTCAAGATACTGAGGACATTTCTGTAATCGGTATTCGGTTTTAAATCGCAGTCTGGTAGGGTTGTTCCTAATATGAAACTTTGCAAGCTAGGTATATCTTTACACTCAACAGTTATAACGCAATCGAAAGGAAGGGATAGTGCTATTGTAGCGTTAAACTTCAATTTTAGCAGGAAGGCCGACTTTTCCGCCAGACTTTCATTAAATTGCCGTTGAAGTAATAATTATACACTTATACTTAAATAAACCACTCTTGATTACCGTATTAAGTGATCACCTGGTTTATGTTGCTCGACAGGCGGTGAAGATTTGTTAGCGTAATACCTCTTTAGAGGATCTAAAAATCTGTCATGACTCGCCTTGGTCCATGGTTGATTGATTAATGAGTCATGACGTTAACTGTTTGTGACCAATTGCCATAAAAACAAAATTGGAATTGGAATTGGACGTTAACTGTTCATCTGCTAAAAATAATTCGGCGTTTTTCATTCAGTGTTTACTCAACTGTGTCTCATGTAATTTGGGTTTTAAACTGTTGATATGAACACAGGACATAACGAGGGCTGAGTGGTCAAATCCGATAAGTAGCAAAAACTATGTTTTGAGAAAATTTACATTTAAACTTTAGAGCTTAATAAATCTACATGCTTTAATTTTAACGATGTGATTGTTTTATATATAGATGAACGGGTTCTTCAAATATTTTTTTTTTATTATTTACTTTATTTATAATGTTGGCAACCTAAACTATTGACGTTCTACTGAAAATAGAGAGAGACTTATCGGGTTTTCCTTTAAAACAAATTTAAAGAATACTCAATTAAATGGTTTTATTATGAAAGAATCAACAGATTTTACTCTAGTAATTGTAAAACAAACTAATCTGAATCCGATTTATCAGAGCAAGTCGTTAAATTATTGTTGTTGGCAGTCTTTAAATCACGGATCCAGGGATGCAATTCTTCAGGGATTATTCCCTTCTTGCATTGTTTCAAGGTCATTTATTTTTGCTGCACTTATAGGCAGTGGTTGTTCGTATAATGGTTCCAATTCTGCTGGATAATCTAGATTTACCACCGAAGGTGGATTTGATTGAGAACGTAATCTCGTTTTGGGCGTATTCGTTATCATGCTTGACGTGGAAACATTTATGTAAAGAAAATCATCTGATAAATCATAGTCGAAGAATATTTTATATTTATCTCCCTTTACATACTTAATCCTCTTAATTTTTAACCAATTGACCTTGTTATTCATGTTATCTTTGTTAGAATTATTTATCAGTATAGATGCTAGTTTTTTAAGGTCCATCATTTCATCGTATTTAAATTATTTTACATTATAGCTATCCACAACGTATTTTTTTTCTCACCATCTACTGTTGTAGTTTTTGTTTGTTTCCTTCTTGCCTGTTTAAAAATATTCTTCCAGTCCGTCACGCTATTTACTGATACATTTTTAGTCGGTTTTAGTCGGTTCATCATCAGTAGTATCCATCGTTACTGTACCTAAAATGTCAAGTTTTAAGACAAAATGAATAACAACTAAACCCATCAACAGCGGTTATTGGATTTTACCCATAAAAAAACTAGACCTTAAATAATTACGTCATGTTAGGTAAATCTTACGAAGCCCTTTCCATTATTAATACGCTAATGCACTAAAACTAATAATAAGAACTTACTTTAACTCAGTAGCTGTTTAACAATACTATTCCTCAATACCTATTCATCGGTAGATTTAGGTTAAAATAACAAAATAGTCATTTATCTGATTCCAGATGTCCATGACAGGCTAGATTAATTAATTTCCTTGCTAGAGAACTCATGTTTATATTTTTTAATAATGGTCATTCATAATAAATCACTTTACACTAATTTAATGCAGAATATTTCGTAAAACGACTAGTGCTGCGCACGAGTGTCAAACACAACTAACGGCAAAACGTTTCGGCTCTGTGGTCTAGCGCGGCAATCACACTTATCGGGACTTCCCCCGAAAAGTTCGGCGTTACAGTGTTGCTATTTTTATGAAGTCAAATCCTGTAAATCATTTTAACGTTAAACTTTAGTAGATTGTTTTGAGGTGAAATGAAATAAGACAATTTATGTTTTTTTACTTTATAAAATTGAGCCACTCTGTAAACAAAATTTAAGAGCTAAAACTAGAAATGTAAGAATAACTGATCTTGCCAAATAAAAACAAAAGTGCATGTTAACAAAGATCATATGAGGTAAATACCAATACATGCAAGTATCGGTGTTATGCAGTTAAAGTAAGTTAGAAGAAGGTACTTATTATGATTTATACGATTTTATCACCAAGTTTATTAATCAAGTAAGATATTTATAGGGTTGTTGCACAACTAAAAATGTAGTTAGCGATTGAAATCGCTTTACCTGTGTTTACCACTAGAAAGAGCTCGAAAATTAGCATAAGCAAAGTTTAAGTGTTCAGGTTCGAGTTTTTTTCGACTTATCGGGTTTGACCGCTCACCCCTCGATAAGAAATATTAGTTATTCATCAAATAACTTATAATATAAAATTATTTGAGAAAGTAGGTACAATTTCATTCGCAGTAAGTGTTTTTTTACTTGTATTTTTACTTCCTAGATACTTTAACACAATAATTACTTTATCTGTTCAAGAAATAAACGTAACATTTCCAATAAATATTCTTTCAATTGTTTTTTACTGAGTAGAGGTGCCTATTGAATTGTTGTGGCAGAAGACAAACTTCAATTAATTCCTTACTAAAAATGGCGCATCTGTTATAAAAAATATTGCAGATTCAACCCTATTTATGTACAGAGTTTAATATCCTTCAGGTATTGCAATGAAGATGTACCCTTTTTGTCGATGTCAAAATTCCGTTGGTGCCAAGGTAAAAGTTTAATGAACTTTTGAGCTATGAATGGAACCCATATGTCCGTTATTCCACCGTCAGGGCTTATTCCACCTAATTTGCATAATGCCTAATTTACGGATACTCCTAGATTTCAAAAGGATTTAATGTCAAAATATCTAAATTCCAGAATACCTAACTTTTTGTCTCATGACACCTTAATTTAAATACGGCTGAATTTTAAAATGTCTTATTCTCATAATGGACAAAGTTCACCACAGCTTTATCGCAGGATACCGTATGTTCAAAACAACCAGGTACCAAAATACCTAAATTTTAAATAGGCTAGTTAACCTTCATGTATAATTTGATTTACTATCTCCTTTAGTGCTGAGCACTTACATTGAGGTACCAATATTGTAAAGATAATGCAAACTATTTAGGCATTTTGAAACTGTGTCATTTTGGCATTCTGGAGTTTTCAGTTTAAGCTATTTTGAAATTTTGTCGTATCTGTGATTCGGCATTTTAAGGACAAATACGTTTCAATATTTAGGCATTTCTGACATGAGACGTTTTAGGTCAAAGTCATTATGACTTTTGTTAAATTTAGAAATGAGTCAAACTGATATTCGGATATTATGAGCCCATGGCAATTTGAAATTTAGTTCAATAATAAATAAAAGAATAAGCCCTACTCGTTATTGAGTGTGTCGGTTATAAGGGCATAACCACACTAGGAAATATTGATGGTTAAATTTATTTATGAGGAAGCCTAAAATTAAAAAGAAAAAATGAAGACTTGTAGTTAGGTTCAGTTTGACCTACCCTATTACCCCTTAACTCAAAAGTCATTCACCGTAGGTCAATAGAAGTAAATGAAGCCAAATTATATTGATAGTTCACATTTAAAGGAACAACGTTTCTTATCATTCCATTTTGCTTATGTCTGAAATGGAAACTACATTTAGAACAATGAGGTGCCATTTAATTCCAGTATTTTCATGTATCAGTTCAGTGACATGGCAAATATGGCAAATCGTAGCTGTGCGTGTGCGGCATGGTCTTCATGATGTTTTTTTATGAAGAATAGTAAAATAAGAATAGCTCTCATCCCCTCAGGGGCCTTTTTCATATAAAATAATAGCGTGTATTAAACGCGGAAATCTCTTTCCAACAGTATGTATTAAATGAGACTTCCACTTGTCCGACAAGTTAGACGCTTTTATGAAACGGGCCCCAGAATACAAAATTGATTTACATTAACTTGTATACACCGTGTTTTTTTTTATTTACGATAACTTCGGCATATTGTTAGGTACACGTATAGAAACTACGTGGTACATTAGATTTTAAAATATTGCAAAAAAAAAAAAAAAAATTGTTTAGAACAAAGTAATTAAATGTTGTGTCTTCAATCATTCTAAAAGGGTATTTAGAGTTAACTCATAGTTAGTGTCAAATACGTCAAGTCAGCGTGACATACACACACACAAGTAAAGATAACACTTGACAGGTGCACGACCTAACAATTGAAAACTCTTTACTCATAATAGGTAATTAAAAGAAAATTGTTAGGTATAAATTAAGAGCCTTTTACATTAGTTTAACGTGATTAACTGATTAATTTTAATAATTGAATATCTTTATAACCGTACGAGTTATCATATGTCTGTCTTCGGGAAATTAGCTTAATTTGACTTGAAGAACGTGCCCTTAAAGTTATCGTAAATCAAAAAAAACACGGTGTATTACTTGTACGTCATACAGTTTTTGGAAGGCATTTTCAATTAAAACATATTAAACGTACATAATAGTACATGATTGTTCCAATTTAACTTTGATATTTGCAAATAATAGAAAATGTAAGTCCACAGTTGATTCCACTAATCGTCACTAATATAATAAATGTTTTGGTTCCATCTTCACGTTATAGATAGTTCATTGCACTGACGTGAAGTCATATTTAATTTTATCTAGGACTACAGCGCAGACTGAGTTCACCACATCATACTTTTAAAGAACTGGTGGATAATGAAGTACCTTTTAATTATTTTACCCGGGAGTTGCAAGTTATACATTTGAATTTGCCTTTTTGTCATGAGACTCTGGTAGACTTATAACCGGCGAAAGGTATAGGTAGTCAAAGCCATAAATATATACGAGTATACGTTCCCAATCCGTCAAAAATGTCTCTATGCCCCTGTATCAATGATAATAAGGTCATGTATACATGTATTTAGCTCGACGGACGTACAGATTAGTGCTTTTGACAGGACAGGCCTAAAACCAAAACAGGTAGGATTCGTGGTAGTAATAGTGGGAATAATCCACTCGGAACTTACTATCTAAATTAGAATTTGATATATTGTTTTACCTTTTCAGGGCAAGTGGAACCTTTTATTATCGTTTTCATTAAAGGAAGAACATCATCTTTAGTTCGAGGTTCGCTGTATCCTTCCTTAATTAGATCAGCTATATAATTTTGTGGCCCACACAAAGTTAAGCCAAAAAATTCCATAGTAAATAAATTAACACACCAAATCCAAAATATAAACCGATTAGCATAAAACGCATCTATCTTAGCAGTCATACAAAATATGGTAGTGCTTGAAGTTTGACGTTGACGTCGCAGCTCTACAATTTATGACAAACCGGCCAGTGGCTAGGGACCAGTCACTTGTTAGACATTTGAAATTGAATACAAGTCTAATATACACTGTACGGTATTCACATAGAATAAGAACTAAAGGCCTAGACCAAGCAGCTTATACACTCGCGAGCAAAAAAATCGACTCAAGATGCACGTTTGGGTTTTCCGCCCAGTATCTCTTGTCCTATTCAGAATATCTTTAAAGAAATGGTATCAAATGAAAGTTGATAATGTAACTAACTATTTAAAAAATAAATAAATTCAGTCATGCCATTTTCTACAAGTGACAGGAGCCAGATTTTGCAGAGATTCATGAAAAAAAAACAAAATGAAAAGAAAAGGCAAATCGAAAAATAAAAGGCTTTTTAAGGAAAATAAACCCCTGGCCCTTATCACAGCATTCAAGCGGTTTTTCATGGATCTTATCAGCTTTTTGACAAGCTCCTGAGGGATGGCATCCCACACCTCCTGCAGAGCAGTCTTCAGCTCCGTAACATTTGAAGGAGCTGGATCCCTCTTCCGAATTTGCCTTTTCAGGTAGTCCCAGAGATGTTCAATGGGATTCAGGTACGGGCTGACGGCTGGCCAGTTCATGGAGGGAATGCCGACCTCGGCAAGGTAGGCTCGAGTGATCCTTGCGGTATGAAATGGGGCATTATCCTGCATCAGGACGAACCCCTCGTCATAAAAACCGGCGTAAGGAACAGCATGCTCCTCAAGGATGTCAGTGATGTACCTGGCAGCGGTCAAACCACCGCCACAGCCCCCACCAGGTACGAAAACAAGCTCTGTACGCCCTTCGATGGAAATGCCCGCCCACACCATGATGGAACCTCCGCCATAGGCAACTGGTTCCTTGAAACAGCATTGTGCGAACCGTTCTCCTGGCCTCTTATAGACTCTTCGTCGTCTGTTACAGCCATTCAAGCACACCCTGGACTCATCACAAAAAATAACGGGTCCATTGCTCAATAGTCCAATTTTCGTGTTGATGAACAAATTCCGGGCGTGCTTGGTGGTGACGTGGGAGCAGTCTGGGGCCCGTGGCAGGCCGATTTGGGGTCAGTTTAGCTTCATTGAGTCTTCGTCTTACTGTCCACTCGCTGGCAGTAACCCCTCGTAAATCCCGAAGATGCTGATGGACAGTAACGCCGGTCTGGTCCCGATTTCTAAGAGAGGAAGTGACGATAAAGCGGTCATCCCTCTCAGATGTGCCCGTCCGGCGGCCAGAACTTGGTCTTTGTGTCAAGGCCCCAATCTCCTGAAACCGTCGGTAAACTCGCTATACCGCTGACTGGCTTAAATTCAGCTGGTCAGCCACGAAGCGTTGGTTGTGTTCCTCTTCCAGCAAGGCCACGACTTGGGTGGCTTCAGTCATGGTGGTATCCATTTTCTTCAGAGTTTTCGAGTAAGGTCGTTAGCAGAGATGTGTACCGGTCAACTTCTGATAAGTGACTGATGACATTTTTTTTATTTTTTTATTTTTTTAGAGGGACCTACGTAGTTAGCCTCTGATGGCTTTGACTACTTCGCCGGAGAGAGGGCGGACTCCTGATGGGAGTCCACGCTAAAAATGGGTTTTACACTAGCATGCCTAAGGGCGCCCCTATTGGGCCGACCTCGGACTTAGGACGCTAGGGGAGAATTTCAATCGAATTGGAATGACATTTTCCCCTCCTACCCCATATTTATAGGGGTCAAAAGGGGCACACCTCGTACGTTTGGGAACGAGTAAATGATCCACATATCGGGAAATGAGACATAACTTGGAGAATCCTGGGCCGATTCCCAGGGTTCTGGTTTCTTTTAATGTTTATATTATCAGCTTTCGTTTGGTATAATTTTTTTAAAGTTATTCTGAATAGGTCAAGAGATACTGGGCGGAGAACCCAAACGTGCAGCTTGAGTCGTTATTTTTGCTCGTGAGTGTATATAATACTGAAGATTGCACGGCGAACAATGCTTTGAAGCACAGAATAAGAACCACAGAATAAGAACTAAAGGCATAGAAGGCGCGATAAAATAAAAGGCGACATACAGATAGCTGATATGCACAGTCTTATTGGGATTCAGTGTGCCAAAAAGAGATAGTTCTATAGCTACAGCTACGCTAAAATGCCATGGTCGTACACAGTGTGCAACAGCACACTAGGTATTGCATAAATTAACAACGTTTATGTGTGCAGATTTTGTTTAGATCACAGACTAAGTAAATTTACACCAGGGACGGAGAAAACAATAATATCGATATCGACATATTTTGAAGTTTTATAAAAATATAACATATTCTTTATTATCTCGTATCATCCAAACGGCTGGACGGATTTCTAATGGCAGATTTTAGGTGCCATTATTATGAGGCTTGAAACAAATGGGTTATTTGATTAAATAAGGTTCAAAATGATATGTAGCAAATGTTCGTAGGTACATATCGTAGTATAAAAAGTTTAATATTTAAAACACCATAGCAGACGCGTTCATACGTTCATACGAGATTTTTATGAACACATCTGCAATGGATTTTCAAATACTAAACTTTTTAAACTACGATATATACAAACATTTGTTATATAGCGTATTGAACTTTATTTAATCAGCTAACGAATTGAATAATAGCAATACTCTTCTAACTCAACTAGTACTTGATTGGTTGTCAATTTTGGTGTCACATTTGTAGGTAATCGTAAGAGATGTAAGTACAAATATGTTTTTTTTTCCAGTACTGTAGGCTGTAGGTACAATTATTGGCTAGTGAGTGTTTTTTTCCGTTTTATTATAAACCATGACTACATCTCACGAAAGCGTTTGAGTGGGGGCATTAGTTTTGGGAGGGCACTGCACCAGGTTTGAGTCTACGCAATTTGTTTCGGTAACCAGTATAAAAAAAAAAAAACAAGCATACTGCGCTACGATAGTGCCACCACCGCTCCGCGGTCCCCACCCCCCTCAACACTCAATCCCCTTGAACGCCTACAAGAATTATTTATCTATAAAATGCGGAATAATAAGTCTTTTACGGTGGATTTTCAGATAGTCGAATACGATTAGACATACTAAAAAGTGTACACACTGTTAGTTTCACTGTCCCTCCCCGAAGGTTGCCTAGCTCAATACCATAGACCATCTTTAACCCTTTGAACGCCTTACGTCAAATATAAACCATCACTCACACGCCAAGCACGTATTAAAAGTTATCCATAATTTAACTTAATCCAAACGAAATAACGTCTCTTTCAAACTGTACCTGTGAACTATATAATGGTCGGTGACGTTGTAGGCACGACAGCTCATGCCCACTTTAGTGGTCGTTGGCGTTCAAAGGGTTAAGATATTTTTTATTTGGCAAGATAATTTACGCCCATGGTGACATGACGGTCGCCAGTTGGTTGACCAGTTGGTGACTAGGTGTGTACGGCTAGTTTTAGCAAGAACTGGACACTATAATCTTTCCTTTTTTTAACTTTTTGAACAATCATATTGAAATTTTCTAGACATAAAGATCTGGCGCTTTCGTTTTAAGGCTACTTCTATGCCTTTATTCTATGATAAGAACTAAAGGCATAGAAGGAACGATAAAATAAAAGGCAACATTAAGATAGCTGATATGCTCAATCTTATTGGGATTCAGTGTGCCAAAAAAAGATAGTTCTAAATTGTCATAATCGTACACTGTTGCATACTGTTACATATATAAACAACGTGCTATACTGAATAAGTCGAAACCGCTATTCGAGGGTCGGAGACCATGTGCATTTGTTTTGTGTTCTTTGTTTATTTATGTTTTAAACGTTAAATATAATTTGAGTGGGTTTAGGCAACCATTGGATACGCTTCGTGATAACGATAAAAAGCCCAGGAAAGATACGATTTCTTTCTATGGAGACACAACAGTATACATATATGTATACAGGTTATTGCCTGTAATAGGAGGAATAAATTGAGGGATCGTTTCTACTGTATAAACGCAGCAACATTTGTTCTAACACTTTTACAAAATATGCAATTTATTATTTGGGATTTTTTCGAACAAACTAAATACTTAGCATTTTCAATGTACTCCATCCAATAGTCTAGTTGACATTTACTGTCAGCCTACAAACTTCGTAGTTTTCGCAATACATTGCTGGCTTGGAAAATCTAAATTAATTCATATTTAGTAAACAACAGGTTATTTTCAAAAGTAGTAGAATAAATGTTGTTACGTTTGTGAGGTGGAAACGATCCCTCAATTTATTCCTCCTATTACAGGCAATAGTTATATAGTTATATTTTTACCCGGTATAATAGTTATATTTTTACGTCAAAAATTACATTGCCTTGATAATCTACTTACTTTTATGACCGCGACGGTTATTAAATAAATAAATAAACCTTTTCAAATTCCGTAATAAAAGGGCAAAAATGGTAGCAGTGATATTTCTTTTTATAATATCCATACTTTATTTTTTTATATCGTATAAATATGGAATCCTCTTTTTTTGTTAATGCAACACAATTATACCTAAAGAAACCTTTCATGAAAAATTCAAAATTGCACCAGACGAATGGAAAAAATACTATCAGTTCATTATTGATATTCTTATGTTTTATTTACAACCTTTAATTAAATCCACCAAAAAAATATGACGATAATAGAAATGGATTTGTCTTTGAATAAAAATTAATAATAAACATACAATCTTAAACTATTGGAAAACATAATTTAATTATCTTGCGGTTAAAACTAAACATTCCAACAAAGTAAATCAATTTTAAAACCTATGCTTTTGTCTAGGAAAGTTCATAGTTATAAGAGAGTTGACGATATGCGAATCTGTGGCATAGGGAGTATTTATAATAGTCAAAACTAACTAGGAAAACCATTTATTAGGATAAATGTGTATGAACTTCTGCGGATCCATGCGTATTATTTTATAGGTTTACTTACGATATTGAGATAATGTTCTAAGTTGTAGGGTATATATTAAGTCTATAAGTTAAGTTAGAGTGGTTACCATTATTGAAGCAAATAACTAAACAGTTAACCAATATGTTTTCATCTAGGTAGGTTAGTTAATACCAGTTCGTATCGTAATTATCCTCTAAACTTCTCTGCGTTTGTACCTACAGTTATTCTTTCTTCTTCTACTCTTATATATAATGTAATAACTTTAAACTCTTTAGATTATTGAACTAAAAGATAAATTAACTACGTTGATGGTGTTTAGCCTCATAACTAAATTATTAACTTATAATCTAAATTGTTGAAATGGCCACGTGATCGTCTAATGTCTAGGAACCTAAGTTGTGAACCTACTTTAGTAACCTAAGTACTTTAATGAAATAAGAGAATGATATAACCAGTCCTAAAATAACATATTTCCCTACTCTTAGATTAATAACAACTTCTACAACACAAACTAGCATATTTATAGTACTTGTTAGTTACAAAATAAACATTTTAAAGCTACCTATCATAGGTGGTGGATAGAAGTTCCAAGCGGTACATAGAGCTTGTTAATTAAGAGAAGTTAAATGAGGGTTTACCTAATTTATCATACACCTATAAATATGTTACAAATTAAACCTGATATAACTTTTATTGAAATGACTAAGAAACCTTTAAGACTATTAGATAAATCCAGATTACTAACATAAGACTATAAATATAAGTAAATGAAATGATTAAGACTAACACTGGGCTAAATTTTGGATATTTACATATTCATTTATTTATAAAAATATATATTAGTGGTAAAGGTAGGTACATCGGATAGGATAGGATATACATCGTAAAAAAATCACATCATCAGAGTCAGATGATTCAGAGGACATACTATTATTGTATTGTACTTAAATTATCGATTTAACACTTAGATGAATCTACTTCGCGCCTCTCGACCACGACGCAATGCCTCAGCGGAGAGGAGATGCGGGTGTCGGCGCCAGCGCCGGGCTGTGGGTCGCTCTCGTCCGTGACCTCGTCGGGCTGCAGCTCGAGCGGCGGCAGGCGCGCCGCCATGCAGATATTGTGCGGCACGCTGTAAGCGATGGTGATCCTGCCGGCCACTTCAGGCGCGTGCGGCCAAAAGACACCTCCACCGCCCTGTGACAAATAAAATATAGAATTAACAACATTTTCTGGTTATGCTGCGACTAATCGAAACGTTAATACATATATGCAGTGTGAAAATGTTTACAATATATAATCTTTCTGCTCAATCAATGGCCCTACAAACTCTTGCCATCCGAAACTTATTATATATATAAAACTGAATAATAAATATTTCTTAAATTTTGGCGTCATCTACAATATAATGTAGTTATTATTGCGTCAAGGATGACATGATAACAATTACAAATGAAAGTTAGAATAAATACATTAGTACTTGCTCGGTTTCAATATGGCTGCGCTGATGGTGATTTTGTGGGAAGTAAATTGAGTGCTGCTGTCAGATCCCTCATGCAACGAGACACTGCCTGCTGGGACATAGGTGCAGCATCATCCCTGCCAACCCCGCCCTGGTAATCACCCCTACCAAAAAACTTCAACCGTCAGAATCTATAATAAATCAAATGAAATGGTTTTATAGCATATGACTGGTGTATATTTGACAAAAATAACACAACAAACATTAAGAATCCATACCGTCTATCTATAAAAACATGTTTTGTGCAATAGCTTTTTTATTAATTAAAAGGATTCAAAATTTAATTTTGTTTGGCCAACTTCAATCCAATCCAATTTTGTTTTAATGGCAATCGGTCACAATAGACGTGCGACCATTACTGCCAATGACCAATTTGACAACAGCACAGTGTATAAATTGATTGATTGAGTTTTAGAAAAGGGGTCCGAAAAAGGTAGTTGACGTTGGAAGTGTTAATTGCAGAACCTGTGAAGATCGAACACAACATATAGACACCACAAACATAGAATGAAATAACAAAAGCCAGCGACAAACACTTAAAGTTTAATATTTTGGGAGTGGATAAAACGCAAGAGGTTTTTTAAATATTTTTTATCTGTAAATGCAAGGATGAGGAGTGATTTAAAGTTGATCGGTTTTGGGATAGTAGAAGGGAGGATATCGTACAGAGCAGCGGTTCGGTGACGACAGTTAAAGAAAATATGATCCGTGGTACCATCCTCTTGGCCACATGCACAGGTAGGGGATTGGATGATACCCAGCCTGTGCAGGTGTTGAGGAGTGCAGGCGTGTCCGATCCGTAATCTGCAAAGGACAGATGTGGAGTGCTTATCTGCTAATCGATAGAAGGAGAACCAAGGCTTGCTTGGGATGATAGGCTGAATGTCCCTATAGTAGCGTCCTTTTATTCGTTTGGAGAGGTCATAGCTACATTGCCAGGCTGATTCCAAGTCAAGTTTGGCCAAGGCGGTAAGATCATGAGAGAAACAGAGAAAATGTTCAGGAATGCCGGTCAACGTAGCCCCCTTCGCGAATGAGTCTACCATCTCATTTCCAGCGATACCCGAATGACTAGGAATCCACGCTAGGGTTACCTGAATGTTTCTAAGGTGGCAATCAAAAAGAGACTGTCTTATACGCAATACTAATGGGTACAGGGTTTTAGTGGCGAACTGGTTGGCCTGGATGGACTGTAGGCCACTCAGGGAGTCCGAGAATATAATGGATTTATTTAATTTGTTAGAGAAAATAAATTTTACTGCTTCCAAAATGGCAACCAACTCACCCGTGAAAACAGAGATTTGAGGAGGGCCTTTAAAGCTCAAAACAATTGAAAATTTAGGGATCCAAACTGCTGACCCTACCATAGTGACGTTTGAGAGTTTGGAGGAGTCTGTAAAGACAGTCGTCCATTCGTACCAATCTTTGTCGATCACATTTTTGAATCGGAGCTCAGCCCCTGGTTGGTTCTTGTAAATTCCAAAGTTCAGATTTATGTTAGGTTGAAAAATTAAAGCATCGTAGGAAGTATAAAAAAGAAGAAAGGGAGAGCAGGAAAATATTGGATGAGGGAGAGTGTTAAATTTACGATAGCTATTTATTAAACACGGAATGGTTTTATTAACCCAAAAACTACTATTGGAGATGAGGTCAGAAAGGACATGGAGTTTAGGCAAAAGAGGGTGATCTGAGCGTTGGGCGATCCTATATAAAAATCTGTCTGCGAGGTATTGCCGACGCAGCGATAAGGGTGGATCGAGAGCCTCCACCTGCAACGCGTTCGTAGGAGAAGATTTCATAGCCCCCAATATGAGTCTCAGGGACTGGTACTGAATTCGATCCAATTTCTTAAGTGCAACCTTACTGCATGGTTCAAGAATGAATGACCCGTAATCCAGAATGCTACGAATTAAGGCGTTATACAGAAGTTTTTGGGAGTACGGATGGGCACCCCACCACACTCCCGACAGACAGCGAAGGATGTTAATATTTGATTGGCATTTTTGAACCACCGAGTTTATAAAGGGAGCAGCAGACAGACGAGAGTCTAATGTGACTCCCAGAAACTTAACTTTATTAGTAATGGGGATCAATTGGTCGTTGAACGCTATCTCCACCTGAGGAATAGCCCTCTTCCTGGTGAAAATGACTACTTTACTTTTAGAAGCGGACAGAGACAAACCGTGGGAAGAGAGCCACTCGCCCAGGTAGAACAAAGCTTGGTTGAGGCTGTTGGCGGCTATGTCGAGGTTACTTGCAGGAGTGTAAAGGGCGAGGTCATCGGCGTATTGTAAGACATTGCAGAAAGGGCTAACAGTTTCCTCCAAGTCATAGGTATAGAGGCTATACAACAACGGACTAAGCACTGACCCTTGAGGAAGACCGTTCCAAATTAGTCGAGGAGAAGTAAGAGTGTCGCGGTGTTTGATCTCTATCGATCTTTCCATCAAGATATTGCATGTGAAATTGATCAGCTTCTCAGGCAGACTCAGCTGGAACAATTTTTCCCTGAGTGTGGAGAGCATCACGTTATCGTATGCAGATGAGACATCCAGGAAAACTCCAACCAGAAATTCGTTTCTAGTCAGCGAAATCCTAATATCTGTGGTAAGAATGGACAGGCTATCCATAGTTCCCATACCCCGTCGGAAGCCAAACTGGCTCCCAGCCAAGACTTTCCCATTCTCTACACACCACTCTAGACGCTTTTTAGTCATATGCTCTACAATTTTAAGCAAACAAGAGGAAAGGGCAATGGGGCGATAAGAAGATGCCACTGAAGGGTCTTTGCCGGGTTTTCGGATTGGAATTATTAATTGTTTTTTCCATGCGCTAGGGACAAAGCCTATATCAAAAAATGTGTTAATGAGCTGAAGGAACCAAATTTTCGTGATTTGACCAGCATGAATTATAAAGGCATATGGAATGTTGTCCAAGCCAGGAGCCGATTGGCGTAGGTGGTCTAAAGATGCCTGAAGTTCTAGTATGGAAAACGGCTCGTCAAATCTACAAGATGGTGAAGAAGCGCGATAATAAGCCGGAAGAGAGTTTAGGTTGGGGGCAGAAGGGGGAGATAGCGAGTAAATAAAATCCCTGATCCAACCTGAGGGGTCGTTACTGCTCAAATCTGAAGAGGCAAAAGCGCCACGAAAGCGTTTAATTGCTTTCCAAAGCAATGTAGCAGGAGTGCGAGGGGATATGCTCTGACAAAATCCAATCCACCCTAATCTTTTTTTCTTTTTGAAAAGCCGTTTAGCTAGAGCTGCATATCTTTTAAATGAAAGAAAATTATCGATGGACATACATGCACAGTATGCTTCCTCAGCTTCTCTTCTGCGACGGATCATGTTTGTACATTCTAAGTCCCACCAAGGTGGCGAGGGTCTATAATCTCTACCTGGTTTTTTAACGGGGATATTTTTTTTAGCGACACTTGTAAGGGATTTGACTAATCTATCGTGGCACTCAAGAGCGTTGTTAGGTGATACCGGGGGGAATTCACAGACAGCGGAATCTATATCTACAGCATATTTGTCCCAATCAGCTTTGGTAAGGCGGAATCGAAGAGTAGCAGACGTAATTGAAGGTGGAGTAAAAGAAGAAGGGGCAGAGATAAGAATAGGAAGGTGGTCGCTGCCATACGAGTCCAGCAAAACAGACCAAGACAGTAAAGAAGCGAGGTTGGGGGAACATAAAGATAGGTCGACTGCGCTCGTGTTTAGACCGGGAGCTGTCCTGCGTGTCGGTGAGCCGTCATTAAGAAGACATATATTTTTCTCCTCCATTAGGTCCACCAGATCACAAGCCAGGGAGTCACAGTCTGAGCTTCCCCATAGAAAGTGATGACAGTTAAAATCACCCAAGATTAGAAAAGAACCCGAAAGGGCAGAAAAAAAGGGTTCAAGTTCGGAGATTAAGACTGAGCGGGGTTCTGAAATATAAATGGAAAGCACACAAATATCTAAAATTTTGGCTGCGACTGCATTTACTCCTGGAGGAATTGGTGAAAGAGCTAAGCGACTAAAAGTAACAGATGATTTGATAAGAAGAGCAGTACCCGCATAGCCATCCCCTCTGTATCCCGGAACACGGAATCGGGAATCCGGGATCAACCATGTCTCCGAGATGGCAAAGACGGTGGGATCATATAAATTAACCGTGTTATATATTTCATGTACCTTGGGACGGAGGCTGTGACTATTCCACTGAATCATGTTGAATGTTAACCACATTTAAAAGAACTCTCAGTTTATCGGCAACGTTGGACGGTATAGGGAAGTCGTTCATTTTTGTGAACATATTAATAAGCAGTGAGAGCATGACCTCGATTAAATTGTCATTAGGAGCAGAATGAGACGGGTCATGAGCTGACAAAGAGGCCTGCAAAGCTACCCCATTGGCAGGTGATGGAGGGTTGCGCTGACCAATAATATCCTGATGGGCTACTCGGTCATAACCCTGGCATAGAGGTTGACGAGGGGATCTCGGGGTGTATGTGGTTTTTCGGTAGCTTTGAGTGGAAGAAGGTTGACCAGGGGAGGGAGGGGAAGGGGAAGAAGTGATACGCTGAGTATTAGGAGGGATATCGGGAGCAAACAAAGTCCTAGCGGCATCTGAATATGAACGCCTAACTGTTGGGAATCTTTCTGAGGCCTCTGAGTATGGGATGTTCTCTTGGGTCATGGTAACCTTAATAGCTTTTTGACGTCCTTGCTCTGGGCAAGTTTGGCTCGTAGCAAAGTGTCGGCCTGAGCAGAACAGGCATGAAGCCAACTCTTCCTGTACGTTGCAACTTCTTCCAATATGGTCTTTAAAACATTTAAAGCAGCGAGGTTTCGATCTGCATTGGTCTGCCACATGTCCGAACCTGCAGCAACTATGGCACTGAATGGTGGGTAGCTGGTAAGTCTCAACCGTGATAGAAGTGTAAAGGCTATAAATCCTAGCAGGCAGGACCTGACCGCTAAATGTCAAAACAACTGTCCCTGTGGGAACCCATTCTATAACCCCCTCCCTGTGGATTTTCCTATTCAGTCTTCTTGCTTTGAGTACTTCACCACAACCAGGTGGCAATTCCACTATTTGTACAAACTCATCCATGGAAAAATCTGTTGGGATTCCTCGGACAATGCCCATTCGGGTAACGTTGAAATTTGGGATGACTGCCACAAATTGCTTTGCAGCCAGCAGTGGATCACTCAGAAAAGAATTTGCAGTCTCCAGATTTGAATTCTATGGAAATCCTATTCCTGCCTACACTTTTAATTCCCTCTCTTACTATGTTTTGGACTTTGCAATTTACCATAACTTGGCCAAACTTAATGGGGTTTAACGTCGTCCCGGCCGCGGGATGGGAGTCCGATCGAGAAACATGAACCAAATAGGGTCCCGCATCAACATTACTGTATTTTTTAGTCTCAGTTAGACTCGGGTGAGAAAATATATGTTGCACTGCGGATGACGGAGCCCTATTCAGGAGCTTTGCTGGCTCTTGGACATCGTCCCGCGGATGAGGTCTTTTATTATTGCGTCTATCCGTCTCCGCTTGCTCGCCAGTGAAGATATCTTGCGACATGTCGATTGGCGAGCAATCGGAAGCCGCCATTTCAGAGCTATTCTGTATGTCGGGAGGTTTAGGAGGAATTTGGGCCATAGTTAGTTAAAGCTAAAGCAGCACACAATACAGTTAAAATACTTACTGCTACAGCAGACAACACTCAGGAGCACAACAAAACCTCAACAAAAACACAAAATTTTGAACGTCAATCTTCGCACACGTGCTGTCACCAAGGAGCCAAGCGGCGAAAAAAAATTGGCTAACTTCACTAGAGGCGTTATTAATTCTTAACTGTCGACAATATACTCGTACCTACCTTATAAATAATTCTACCAAGACTAACTACATTTTTTTTTGTGAAAGCTGCTGTGTTTATATATATGTGCAAAATCTGACTGTCACGGAGCTTAAGCAAAAGTTTATGTTTTGGTTACAAGAACAATTTTTATTCCATAAAATAATGTATAAGGGACTGGCATATTATATTTCTGCGAAATAATAAATAGAAGTATATAATGCATGTCATATTCAATTTAGCTATAGATGAAACTAGTTTCTACACTGTACCGTGATTGTATGGTTTTCATTTTGCATGTTATATAGTAGGTTAGAAAAAACAAGCGACACTTACCTACTAGCTAATTTAAGAACCTTGTAACCATACCTATTTCTAGCTAATTAATTTTAATCTTAAGCATAAACATCACTAGAACACTTTAAATAGATAGTATGGGAAAAAATTAAATTGAAAATATACTTTATGGTAGGGTCGATGCCTCGGCTGTTTAGTTTGGGCGGTAAGAGCGGCACAATCTCCAAGCAGAGGGCAGAGGGCTTCGAACACCTCTCGATTTAATCGAAAGGTGTTGACAAATTCCCCATCAGGGAGGCTGCGGCTGCGCCACATACATTCTATTCTAATCTGTGGGCTGCGCCGCCTAAAGCCTCGCGCGTCTCCCGCCGCCGTCCGTCGTCTATTATCAAATATCTTGACATGTTTCAAACCAAAATAAAATAAAAAAATAAACTCGATATAGGTAGCTTAGGAAATAATATTTAGCAGAACTTAAATAAATCCAATTATCACTCACACTGACGCGGTGAAAACAATAGATTGAAGGTCAAACGATAACACTGCCGTGCAGGCTCTAAAATGCAGTATGAGAAAAAAGGTGGTTTCGAGAAAACCGCGAAAAACTTTTTGACGCTCGTTTTTTTTCATACTATAGTTGTATTGTGGATGTTTTTATTGCCACGAGGACCAAGTGACAACAAAGATTGAATTTACAAAGAAATAATTAAATTTAGGTTATTAAGTTATTATAGTAAAAATTAAAAGGTTTTTTCAAAATCATGGCAGTTACGGCACACGAAAAGGTACACATATGCATACTAAAATGCGGTAAAAATACTTGATACTACAAAAACTTACGATTTACCTATTTGCTACTTTGCAGACTAATTTGCGGCATAAGACTTTATTTACGGATCTTTAACTTGCATTTTGAACGAATTACAAGTATCAAGTATGTAGTATCAAGTATATAACAAACTTTTAGGTAGGTATTATCATTTTTATAATTTTACTATGCATGCTTTTAGGTGTATTGAATGTTAGAGCATTTATGTTATTTTTGATAGTGCAGTAGACTGCAAAGAGATGTATCCAAAGAATGCAATAAGGGGAAAAAGTCTACCTATACATCTCTTTGTAGTCGACTGTACTTTAGATTTTTTTATGATTTATTTTTAGTTGGGTATAATAAATATATTCTATTGTTATCTATTGTTATCTTAGTATAGGTACTTAATAAGATAATGTTGCAACCGCATGTGTTCAGAACACCTTAATTTAAGTAAGCTAGCTCAAATGGTAAAAAATAAACATTATTCTGATACATGCAAAAGTGTATTTTTGTTTTATCCTAGGTACAATACAAAGTATTTTTTTTTAGATTGGCAACATTACTAGTAACATCATGGTAACATTAACTTCAACTCAGGTGCTTTAGTTGCAACACGGCGGATATCTAAAGTGGACGTGTCGCAGACGTGTTTTTGTTGTATGGGGCGGTATCACAGAACTATATCGAGATAGAAGGAAAGAGTTCGTCGTTTTATATGAGAACCGAGCGTGTAACATTTTGCGTAGGCACTTTGACGTCACGCGAGTCTTTTAGTGATGTGTACAACATACACAAAATCGTTTCTAATCTGTGGTGTCATCGATCGCAAGTCGCAACGGAAGAGCGTCAGCAATGCCACTAGGGAAAGTATTTTATTTACTTTTCGACGGTTTTTTTCCTTCAAGCGTTAAATTTGTTTGTCTTTTTCTTTTATCATTTGCCTTGCGTTATTCAATTGGTTCATAATTTTTTCTTCTTCGGTGTATGAATTAAAGTTTCGTCTGATGTGGATGGTTCATTAATATTCTGTAAGTGTAACATATGTTGAAATATAATAATGCAAAACTACTAATTACACAAATTTTAAAACAAATTAGTATGTCATCATTTTATAGTAAAATCACTTTTTCCAGCTTTCTTTTCCTTGGCGTGGTCTTGATAGAGTCCTTCTCTAAAGAAGGTGATCCTTTTATCTGTAGCATAAAAAATACTATGTCTGTAGCATAAAGCGCGCGTGAGCGCACGCACACACACACACACGCACACACACACGCACACACACACACACACACACACACACACACACACACACACACACACACACACACACTCATTGTGACGTATAAATGTAGGTCATCATATCAGCCGAAAGACGTCCACTGCTGGACATAGGCCGTAACAAATATCCGCTCTACCGGGATTTGAACCCAGGACCGTTGGTTTCATGGGCAGGGTCACTATCAACTAGGTTTACGTGTCGTCAAGTAAACAACTAAAAATATTTGGTGCTGTCTTAGATGATTTTTAGTAGGTATAAAACTTTAGTCATTACTCATTTCGGAACAATATTATTTTATTTAAATAATTTCGGAATGAAACTTTCTCAGTACACTTTTTCCCAAAATCCTTAAAAATAGTAATCCATGATGAAAGATGGTTCTTTGCTTTCTTTGGCATATTCCATATACGTTATTTATGATACAATTACAAAAAAAAACATGTTATTTTAACATTAATTGTCATAATGAGAAATTTCCAAGTTATTTTCGATATTTTAAGAACAACCCTAGCTGTCAAATTTGTTGTGTGTTAGTTTTGTGCATGGAGGTTGAATGCTTACTACTGCAAGAAAAGATTAAAAAAAGGATTTTAAGAAGAGTGTTACTCTGTCATTACTTTTATTGGATAATGTCTGTCCTTTATTAGTTCTTATATAATTAAATTACTGTAAGATATTTACTTCTTTTCTTCCATAAAATAAGTGGTTATGGGCCCAGTGGAATAATATCTAAAACGGCATTTAACGTCGGTCTTCACACGGGCGCATTGCACATAAAAAATGGCGACGGCCATTATGAACGCGGTTACGAAACTCAATGGCGAAAATTGGGCAACGTGGAAATTTGAAACGCGGATCGTGCTCAACGGCTTAGGTCTTTTTGATATAGTGTCGGGAGTCCGAAAAAGGCCAGATAAAACAGAAGACCAAATAAATTGGATGAAAGATGATGCTAAGGCTCAGTCCATTATTGTCACGAGGATGGAGCCAGGGCCACAAACTCATATTTTGTCGTGCAAAACAGCGTCAGAGATGTGGACAAAACTTAAAGCCGTATATGATCGGGAATCAGCTGTCAGCGTGCATCTTCTTCAGCAGAAGTTTTTCACAATGACGTTCGAGGAGTCAGTCACCATTTTTTTGTCCAAAATAGAGGACGTAAGAGTAAAACTAAAACAAGCTAAAGATGAAGTTTCAGATAAGATGGTTATCACAAAAATACTGATGTCACTACCAGAGAAATACAAGCACTTTAGATCAGCTTGGGAATCAGCTCCAGTAGAAAGACAAACGTTAGAAGAGCTGACTTCTCGGTTGTTGCTCGAAGAAGAGCGGTGCTCAAAAGACGACGTTTCGTCAGCATCGGCACTAGTGAGCCACACTAGTAACGTAACTTGTTTGACATGTAAAAAATCTGGTCACTTGAAGAAAGACTGTTACAAGAATCAACAGTGTGACTTTTGCAAGAAGACAGGACACGTTTCAAAATACTGTTTCTTTAGAAAGAAGAATAAGCCAAGAAAACAGCACAAAAACCATGTTACAGCGTTGGTTGCGAGTGAATTAGAACAATCGGCTGACTTTTGGTATATGGACAGTGGCTGTACACATCATATGAGCAAGAACAAAATTTACTTTGAAAACTACAAGCAGTTAGATTACATTCGTATGGTCAGACTCGGTGACGGTGCGGAAGTGCGTGTTGTTGGCGAAGGGAACATACAATTGAAAGCCTTCAACGGACATGACTGGTGCTTAGTAAACCTCGAAAACGTACTCTTTGTACCTGATCTAACAGTAAACTTGTTCTCTGTATCAAGCGCACTTGATAAAGGCTTAAAAATGGTGTCTGACAAAACTGATTGTAAATTTATAAAAGACAATAAAACGATTGTAATCGCTAAACGCATTGGACGACTATTCAAAATGTGCTTTAATAAGTATGAACACGCATTTTCCAGTGTAGAGGCTGCCACTGGGTCAACAAGCTCTGACATGTCATTGAACTCTGACGTGACATTGAATTCTGACGTGATAGTAGAGACTGAGTCAAACACGAATGACAACCCAGTGTGCAATAATAAATGTAATCTATACAAATATCATTGCAAATTAGCACATCAAAACTTCGTTCATATAAAAAAGATGCTTCGTCATAATAAAATTGCGGCCTTTTGTTCAAAACAACATTTCTGTCCGTCGTGCGTAGAAGGAAAGCATTGCAAGACGCCATCCTACTCAAGCAGTAATAGAACAACAGATCGCGGTGATATGGTGCACGCAGATCTATGTGGACCTTTAGAGGAAGCGTCTGTTGGAGGTTCGCGCTATTTTTTGCTTCTTAAAGACGACTATTCTCGTTTCCGCACTGTATATTTCTTGAGTCAAAAGAGTGAGGCAGTCTCTAAAATTAAAATTTACCTAGCGTTATGCGAGAATGAAGGAAAGCCGGTAAAGATCATCCGTACAGACTGTGGCGGAGAGTTTGTCAATCGTGAGCTTAAGGATGTTTTAGACCTGAAAGGTATTAAACATCAAACATCTGTACCGTATACTCCAACTCAAAATGGCAAAATTGAACGGGAAATGCGGACAGTGATGGAAGCCGCACGGACGTTAATGAAAGCAAGCCAGGCGCATAAAAACTTATGGGCGGAAGCTGTCAATACCGCCGTATATATTGTTAATCGTACGGGGATGAGTCCAGTGGAGCGAAAAACTCCCTATGAGCAATACTATGAGAAGACGTTCGATATAAGCTGGCTTAAATACGTTTTCGGAGCAGAAGTATGGGTACATATTCCCAAACAATGCCGAAAAAAATTGGATAGCAAAAGCAAGAAGGGTATCTTTGTGGGCTATGGCGAAAACACAAAGGGTTATAAGATATACTATCCTGAAAAGAATTTTTTTTCCATAGAGAGAGAGGTCATAGTATCGCCCAATACTCTGCCAACGAGTCCTGAAACCGAGCAACTACAGACTGTGTCGATACTGATGGAACCTACTGTCCCAGAACAAGAAGTATCAAGGCAATTAACCTCCGTCGCTAGTAACGTTCAAGGGTCAGAAGACGAGTACCTGGACTGTTGTGAGGTAGTGTCATCTAATGAACCGATAGAAATGTCAGTTGCTGGTCCAAGCACGAGCTCTATTGATGTGGGTACTGATAATTCTAATACCAGGTCACTACGACCTAGGAATACTTTAAAACCTCCCGCCAACTTATTGGATTATGACACGTCGTACTTAAGTGTTTTGGACTCTGAAGAACCAACAACCTTGAGAGAAGCCAAACTGTCACCAGACAGCAATAAATGGGATGAGGCAATGAAGGCCGAAATGGCGGCACTGACGGAAAATGATACGTGGTCTTTTGTAGAGAAATCTGACACAAAAATCGTGTTAATAGACACTAAGTGGGTTTTCAAGATTAAACGTAACAAAGATAATCAAATAGATCTATACAAAGCCAGGTTAGTAGCTAGGGGTTTTGTACAGAAAGGGTTAGACTACTGTGACGTATATTCACCGGTCGTTAAAATGGCTACTGTAAAGTCGTTATTAGCTTTGTGCAATAAACATAACTGGCCGGTGTACCAGTTCGATGTATGCAGCGCTTTCTTAAATGGCATAATTAAAGATGACATTTACATACGATTGCCTGATAATTTAGTTGTTCCAAAAAGTAAAGTATGCAAATTAAATAAAGCGTTGTACGGTTTGAAAAATGCACCGAGGGCTTGGTATGAACGTTTCAATGAATTTATGCTCAGTCAAAAATTCTCAAAAACAAAAAGCGATCATTGTTTATACTATTATGTAAATGGCAGTAGTAAAGTTTATGTATTAGTGTTTGTAGATGACATACTGTGTACTGGATTTGGTCCAGTGGTAAAAGAAATTACAAAAAACATGAAAATTGTATTCAAGATGAAAGAACTAGGGCTTGCGAGTTTGTATCTAGGTATTAATATTCAACAAGACTTATGTAATGGTGTTACTACACTGGATCAAACGCAGTATCTCAAAAAAGTGTTAAATAAATTTAAAATGTCAGATTGTCATAGTGTGTCTACACCTATGGATTCAAATTTCGATTTATCAATGCTGCATAAAGAAAGTTCAGATAGTGACGAGCTGGAACATAGGTGTAGGCAACTGATTGGCTGCATAATGTATGCCATGATTGGCACTAGACCTGATCTGTGTGCTAGCATAACATATCTTTCACGGTTTCAAAAGTGTGCCAGTAATGAACTTTGGGTATGTCTTAAACGCATTTTGAAGTATATCCAGGGTACTGTAAACTTGAAACTAGTATACAATAGAAATGCGTGTGAAAAATTGTTATCAGCATACGCTGACGCAAGTTGGGGCGATGATGTTTTCGACAGGAAGTCAACATCAGGTTTTTGCTTACAAGTTTATGGTAACCTAGTATCATGGACTTCAAAAAAACAAGCCACAGTTACGTTATCGTCATGTGAGGCAGAATATGTAGCTCTTACGTATTGTATTAGTGAAGCCTGCTGGTTGAGGAATTTGCTAGCAGAACTTATGGTCCATGACAATGATACTGTAACGGTCTATGAGGATAATCAATCGGCTATTAAAGCTTGTAACTCGCATGAACAACTAAGAAGAATGAACCATATCGATATAAAATACCACTTTGTAAAAGAGAAGGTTAGTCAAGGTGTTGTAAACATTCAATATGTTCATACAAGGGTACAAATAGCAGATATACTAACTAAACCTTTGCCTCGACAAACATTCGAGAAGCTGAGAGGACTTTTAGGTTTAGTTT
The DNA here is from genome assembly GCA_949316455.1 of Acleris holmiana. Taxonomy (NCBI): domain Eukaryota; kingdom Metazoa; phylum Arthropoda; class Insecta; order Lepidoptera; family Tortricidae; genus Acleris; species Acleris holmiana. Next base: position 38,054,279 of record OX438762.1, on the reverse strand, counting down.
GATGTCTTTGTATCTAAAAGTATATTAGGTTTTTATTTTCATACATCTTTCGATTGAGGGTGGGATTATAGTCATTTCAGTCCAACAATCTAAAGATGTAAGTGATGTTTATAATATGTTTATTTAATTGTTAATGTTCAAATGAAAGAGTTAGGTAGCCTTATATTTCCTTGTTTTGTGACAAATTACAAACGAGAGTTATATGTATGTATAGTTAACTTTGCGTCATACGAGTACATTGTTCAATTGTTTTTTAAGCCTGAGGTAGTAGAGTAGATATATATTTCTGTTAAAGTGGGCAGGTTCAGATATTGGTTTTTGATACTACCGGTCTTTTCTTGAGGGTGGGTGTTGTGTGTTAGTTTTGTGCATGGAGGTTGAATGCTTACTACTGCAAGAAAAGATTAAAAAAAGGATTTTAAGAAGAGTGTTACTCTGTCATTACTTTTATTGGATAATGTCTGTACTTTATTAGTTCTTATATAATTAAATTACTGTAAGATATTTACTTCTTTTCTTCCATAAAATAAGTAAATTCTCCGGTTTGTTTACTTTCAAAATATTGTAAATAAAAGGCAAATCGTTTTATAATCTTGATCTATGGATTAATTAATGTACTACTAAGTCCCCCAATAATGACAAAACTGACCAATATTTTAACAAAAACTTAAACTTACCGATGAAATGTTCAATATTTCTGATTTTTGCTGTTTCTTGCACCACATTCTAACAAACTACACTTAAGAGACATTACGATGAAGTTTCTCTTTTAATCCATGTGTAACTTTTGACAATATATAATACGGAAAACAAGATATTAATCATTTTTTAAGTGAATTCGGCACGGTTGACACATCAGATACTTGATACTTGTGACAAACTAATTATACATGGCTGACTTTAGGCACGTTAGGCATTTGTATGAACGTCAGATTATAAATGTTGCCATTATTGCACTGGCTGACGTACTGTCATCTCTTTTTACTTAGGGACATAGAACTAAGTTAAAAAGAGATAACATAATTTTCGAGTGTTCGATGTCGGAATCCATAGTATTTACATAACTGATTATTTGTATATGTCAAGTGTCACATCCATTCTCTTCCTTTATCTATGGAAAAAACAAACGTCATACGAAGAACTTCGGATCCGAAGACGGACCCGATGGTGTTCGGAGTAGGAAATGGTGAAATCGAAGAACGTAACTTGGAACTTCGTTTTTCAAAGTAGCCCCCCAGACACCGTGGTTACTGGCAGACACCGGGACAGGAGAAATTAAAAAAAGGTTGTAATATAGTGTCTAATGTTGTATAGATAATGGTACGGAACTCTTTGTGCAAGAATCCGACCCGCCCTTGGCCGGATTTTTTAATAGAGTCTGTCAAAGGAAAGCTGTCCCAGAGAAACAGCGGCAATTTCAAAAACCTGCAGCTGTTTACACTGATTCTGTACACTGAATAAACGGAGTTAATACTAATTGATTTCCTGATCTTTTCACATCAGTGTTGGAGTATCAACTCCGTTTATTCAGTGTACAGTCAGTGTAAACGGCTGCAGGTTTTTGAAATTGCCGCTGTTTCTCTGGGACAGCTTTCGTTTGACAGACTCTACGTATGCTGTTTCTGTTTTTCTGATTACCCAGACAAATCTATTCCTCTAAAATGTAACTAATAAAATATTTAGTACTGTATTGTAGTTTTTCATTACTATTAATAACGATTAAATACTGTGTTCCTTTGCCACGTTTTCATTTATTTTTCGTTTAATAACGTCAACTGTAAGTATGTAGTGTGCTAAACTTAGGATTCAACGTGGTTACCCTTAAGAAAGGGACAAAAAACATAAGCGACGTCATTCAAGGTCATTTTTATTTGTGTCAGGGTATTGTTCGCCGTGCTATCTCCAGTGTAGTATGTAAACTTCTTGGAAAATTCAAATTAAAAAAAAGACATTCATTCATTTTTTATACGTTACGTTAGTATCTCTATAAAGTTGTCAGTTGTGTCCCTATTGTTGGTACGTGATAGTGATTAAGTGGAGTTGTATATTAACAGCAATTCGATATATTTTAAATCGGGTTCATTCATAAAAAAAATTGTACGAAATCAAGCAAGTGTCAAATGCTTTAATGTATTATTAAGTTCGGTCTTGCACGTCTTCGTTTTCTTGCAATCGTTCGCTAAAATCTTAAGGATTCTTGTTTATCTTGAGTCATCAGCATGGTAAGACATATTTTTACGTTTCCGCTTAACAGGGTAAAGAAGTCTAGGGAGAAGATTAGCATGGATACAGATATTTAGCACCTTATCGTTTTTATTACGTTTTATGCATACTAACGGATTAAAGAGTCGACCAGGCCAAATGCTTAAATACGTGTAACCTTAGTTTATAACGTGATGCAGTGGACGCGTCTCTGCGTAAACTATGTGGTAGCTTGTTTTAAGCTTCGTGTTGTTATCCGTTCAAAACCTACTCCTCTATTTGGATAAAGGCCTATTTTCATGCATTAGGGTGTTTTATATTGAATGAAAACGATACTTTTGAGTTCTTTAGTCACTACTTATTTTTCGATATTTAACAAGATTCACTGTCTAGAATCAGACAGGTAATAATAATTAAATGTATATTAATTTTCTTCTTGCTATTCCTTGCTGTCCCCTTATTTTAGCTTAACGGGTTCCCTATCATTGTATGTCCAAAACTTGCATGTATGTAAAGTTATATCAAGTTCCATCTATCAACATATCAGAATGGACAAAACTATGCTCATGAATCAAGTGTAGTTCATGGTATAGGGAACTTGTTATGGTTGGATCATTCAGTGCAATTTTCCTAGCCTATAGTTCTTGCACTGTAGCTGGGTGCCTGGGACATTTAGCATAACATTCTTTTATACTTGTGCAAGTTGCCACAATCAAAAGAAGTAAGGTGGTATTTAAGGTTGGTGAAAAATATTTCAATCTTAATAATTGCTCTTCATTTTTGAAACAATTACAGTATAAGTAGTTTGTTTTATTTAAAACGGCAACAAAGCTCTAAATAAACTATTACCACTGTCTTTTCTTTTCTTGTTATCTTTAAGTAGGTTTGACAAACAATTGCACAGGTGTGCCAAAAGACTGAAAGTACACTGTGAAGATTATTATCTTGGTAGTTTTCCTGTTGTTTGGTGTCATTGCACTGTACATGCATTTTTAAATGATATTTTTTTGCATACTTTGATTATTGATATGTTTATGTTCAGTTGTGATCAGACTGTTCGTAAAGAGCAATTCTTAAACCTAAAACTATTGTAATAAACATTATTGACACGGAGACACCATGCAAATCAGAATAACTATTGTTTGTATGAGGGTTTCTATGTAAATTAAATTAAATAAGATTAATTATTTTTTTGCATAATGCTTACATATGCAAAAAGAAAAAACTTTTTTGTATCACAATATAGTGTGTTACATCAAGACTGGTTGAGTCAATCCAGTACATGTGAGCTACCTTGTTTAGCTTTTAGATCTCTTTTGTTACCTATCTTTCCCTTTCACATTTAGCAACAAAGAGGTTGTAAAATTCCATGTTAAGTGCTTTTATTCATTTAAAAACTATACCATTAGGGAACTTACTGATAAATAGAAAAATTAAAATAGGTTGTTTGCATGTCATACTATGTCAAAGGCCCTTCTTAGTGATTTTTGTCAGCCGCACCAAGTTATATTGCACAAACTGTAGCTAGACCAACATTTTATCTTAAAACATTGTTTTTCTGTCATGTTATGTTTTGACTTATGAGTAGTGTTACCTCCCGTTCAATAGTATCATTTTATTTTCTTTTTAATTTTCTATTATTCTATAAGCCCATGGTTTCTGCGAGTGTATTGAAGTCGAGTGACTACAGATTCTTCATTGTGTATCCTTAGCAATCATTGGGGGTCGCCTCTTCAAATGACTTAGACATTGGTCCTTCCAAAGGTTTTTAATGAAAAATTAAATATCAGGGACACAAATTGACCTAGTCCCAAACTAAGCTCTAGGCTTGTACTGTAGGAACTGGACAACGATAAATAACCGGTTATTAACCGTCTTTTGCATACTAAATTCGGTCATTAACCGGTTATTTGCATTCCCTGATGATGGCGTCATCGCTTCACAGCGGTGCACCCCCTTATAATAATTGAGTAAGTTTACTACGCTATCTTTTTAATCGTAATAAGTAACCAGTTGAAATTTTCACAGAATACGTGTTATTATAAACTCTATCGTCTAAAATTATAAAATGAACAATAAATCAAATCCCAAGAGGGGTCCCCATACAAGAAACACATTAAAATAAAAAAAATATTTAATAGCATTTTTATACGGATTGTACTTTTATAATGGCTTCGTATTTTTATGCTGTTTTAAGCTTAAATTGTTGTCTAACTTTCATAGTTTACGACTAAATAGCAATTTCAAGTAAAACTACAACAGCTACAGCTACAAATATGTGACAGTTGGGTGGACTTTTAGCTTTTTTTAGTATTCCGTCGCCAAATAGCATAAACGGAACCCTTATTGTAATGGTTGTATTTTAGCTTTCCGGCACACGAGATTTCAAGAGAGAATTGGCGCAAGTTTGTAGCAAGAGAAAAATGTAAAGAATTAGTGTGTTTTTTAAATCTATTGTAACTATATATGTCACCCCTTAAAGGAGATAAGTGTTTAAAAAAGACAGCTTTTGCGCATATTGATGTTAGATGGTAGTAATGTACGAAACCGTCCATTAAAGTTACCAGGTCAAGTCTCTTTCAAATGTCAACATATTTACACAAATTGACGCCCACACAAAAGATAACTTGTCATAATATTTATTTTCTACCCATAGCAGACATACAGAGACGTCTTGACGTCCGTCTACATTACTATGCCGGAAGTATATGTCGGAAAAGACGCCTGTCTAAAAGACATATTTTTTCATAAATAAAAAGGAAATCGACTGTGACCGACGGACAGACATTGAGTAACCTTATAAGCGTTCCGTTCTTGCTCTTAAGGTGGGATAGAAGCTTTCCACCTACATCTCGATATGGCTAGGTAGCTGATACGACCAGATCGCTTTGTGACTACGTCTCAATGTGACTACATCGCTTTGTGCCTAGATCGCAATAAGACCAGATCACTGTACGACTTGTTATCGTAAAGACCATAATGTCATTTGTTTTCTTTAGGACAGTCGAATATAAAAACATGGGATATAACTCGGAAATAAAGTTTGACTTGATTACATATTTTTGGAACTATGTTTGAAGGCGTATTTTTGTAAAAAAATACAGCCGCTATTTTTTCTAGGTCTTAGGCTATAATGAAATGAAATGATCTATACATAAAAATACCATATTTATTTACTTATATCTACACTTTAAATCGCTAATATTTTTTAAAAAAACAATGGTGTAATTTCCGACATCTCAATTTTGTATAATTCTTCATTATACTTGCGATTAAATAAAACATCATTTCTTTTTTTGCGACGTACTTCAAACAAGGCATTTTGTCCCCTCTTGTCTTGGTAGTGAGCTTCTTTTTTTAAATTAAATAAAAATAATAACAATGTTGGTTTGAGCTGCATACGCACGTTGAGGCGTCTGTGCCATGCCTCTAAACTATTATTCGTCCTGTGCTTTTCTTTTGCACACGAAATAAGCACAGTGTTTTTGAGCCATTGCCTGCTGAAATAACGGATGAAAGCATCCATTTCTGGTGATTCCTGTGACCTTTCTACAATAGCCGATCAACCGTCTAGTATATAAGCGGAAGGTAAGAGTGGCAAATTCACCGTAAGCCGTGTGATGTTCCGCCCTTCCTTAGTTTTTATTATAAGACCCACATCATTTGCCTTTTTCCAAATTGATTTATTATAATGATAAAAACATCCCGTTATTTTTGAATTTGAATATACGGTTCCAAACGCACTGATAACTCCCAATTCATAAGAGGAAGCCTTGAAGTGAAGTGACAATGGAAATCATTTCAATTCATTCATAGCGGTTGCGGAACTCATTTGTAAGTGGCTAGCTAATACACTTAGCAGTGATAAGAGGAAGTCAAAAAAAAATAATCAAAATTCATTTATTTCAAGCAACACAAGGCTCATATTAATTGCTTACAAATAACTTAACCTATCCCACGCCAGTCTTAGCATGCCTGTCGCAGCAGTGCATGATATATGGACAGTCCAGTCTGTCCGCAATCATCGCCACGACGGTGTTGAGGCTGGCTCGCACGCGCCGCACCAGGGCCGCCGCGCGCACGCGCATGTTGCTGTGGAAGCACGGCGTGCGCGCCTCCGCGAACATGCCCGAGGCGCTGCAGTAGCGAGCCAGCCCCATCACCGCCCTGAACGCGTTATTATACTGGACGCGAAGAGCACTGTACGCTTTTTGCGTGTAGTTCGCCCACAGACCGCACGTGTACAGCGACGTGCAGTATGCTTTAAAAAGCGTTAACTTCACGTCACCGGAACACCGTGCAAATCTACGTGCCAACATATTTGCGCGTACGCACAGTGCTCTTCGCTCCCGTTCAATATCCCCATCATCCTTGAGGTCAGCAGTAACCACGTGTCCTAGATATTTAAACCTGTAAACTCTTTCCAGTACGGCTCCATTAAGCATGACAGGCGGTACGATAGTCGGCCGGTTACTGCCGGTCTCAAAAACCATGTATTGGCTTTTTGCCACATTATACGACAATCCGTGGCTCAAGGCGTACTCCTCACACGTCCTCATCAGTCTCCTGAGACCACAGACCGACGCACTCAGCAGCACCATGTCGTCTGCGTAGCTGAGATTGTTGACGCAGACACCGTCCACATGACAACCAACATGCTGACTGCTAAGCGCGACGATCAGTGCGTCCATATAAAGGTTAAAGAGGGCAGGAGAGGTCAGTCCACCCTGCCTCACCCCGCACTCCAACCCATACTCATCGGACATTACGCCTGCCCATCTAACATTGTTGACCTGGTGACCATACCAGTACTTGAGGATGCCTATTAGTTCATTTGGTAAGTTGATTGACTCGAGTTTCTTCCACAGTACTTCGTAGGACACCAGGTCAAACGCCTTAGACAGGTCAAGGAAACACGCATATATTGGTGTATCACGACTAGTATAATAACTGACGGTATGCTTAAGACACAGTATGGCACTTTCTGTGGACAAATGAGGTCGAAACCCAAATTGGTTGTCGTGCAGTTTTAGGTAGGGTAGACCGGGGACAATTGAACCATTTTTTGAATAACAGCTTCTAGTTCGAAAAGTAAAGTTGCTGAATAAAAACAGCACATACACACCATATTCTAGGCTAATGGTATACATATTTTTGGAAATAATTTGAAGTTAATAATAACAGAACGCTAGAAAAACGTGTTTTTATTCATCGATTCCTTGTGTTACAATTGACCCAAAGCATGGGTCATTTGTACCAAAAATTCCAAAGACAATAAAACGAAGAATAATATATTAATCTAAAAATCTTTATTATTAGTTTCATTAGGTTAATCAGTCTTTCAAATTACATCAGTCTTACGTGTCGAGATTCACATTAAGACTAAAAGAGATCAACACTTAAGTTTAAAAAACACCTACTTAAATATCTCAGCTTGTAACAAACATATAGTTTAATTATCAATTAACACAGCCGAAGGATACTCACAGCACTCTTATTTATTATGATTTTGTACTGAAAGTCATAAACTTAACAAATTATTCAACAATATTGTTTTCCATATAGTTACTTTTGCCCCCTGTTACAACTAACCCCGTTCGCAAAAACAACGAAAATGAGGGCGTTTTCTTATTTCTCCCCACCTTCTTAATACCTACTCACAGTTTAGACAAGTGTATGTCACTTCCTGCTCAGTACATTCTTCATGAGCCCATAAATGACATTTAACACATTTCATTTGATCTGCTTTCACTGTAAGGTTCTCCGCAAACAAGACAAAACCATTCTTCTTATCTTCTTCAGCATCCTGCTTCTCCTTACCTTTTCCCTTACCTTTTCCTTTACCTTTTCCCTTTCCTTTTCCCTTACTCATGGCTTTTCCTTTCCCTTTGTCTTTGGTTTCTGCTAATGTTTTCACAGTTTTCTTCACATTTTTAGCAATTTGCTTCCGTTCTCGTTCCTTGGCTTCTCCTTCTATGGCCTTCCATTGTTGGGTTGTCATGAGGATTCCCCATCTTTTTTGTTTTGTATCGTAGCATCGGATACGTGGCAGAGATCGAACATCATTGCAGCTTTTCTAATAGATGAACCTTTAATTATTTCTTCGTACGCTTGCTCGTAGAGCAATAGATCTTTTGTACCTCTATTAGTTTTTCGCTCTCTTTTTCTCGGCATCTGTAGATAAAACAAGAGATGACTTAAGTTAAAAAAAGTATGGATTTGACAAAATTCTTTATATTTTAAATAAATCCTCTAAATAAATTTGTTAGTGTACATTGAGACAAATATAAATTGTTTTAAAATAAATGTTATTCTCTGGGGTCATTTGTAACACGGGGTTAAATGTAGCGTTACAAATGACCCCGGCGGCTGCGTTACTATTGTCCCCAAAGACCCAAAATCACATTATTTGCATAAATCTTGGTTCCTATACCTAACAGATTCCCACACTGTGACACATTTCAAACGTCGATTACTAGCGAGTCATCAATCAGTAACAGTCTAACACTAAAGCTATTTAAAAGTTAGTAAAAAGACAAAATATTACTCGTGAATACTTACGTTGATCGCTTGAAAACAGAAATGTGCGTCTGACACGTCCGTCTCGCGTCGCGTCGAGCGGCCGACTGGTCAGCAGGTAGGGACAGGTTTGAGCCACTGTCGTACATACACACACATTCGTATTTCTGTTTAGTTGTAGAATTATAGCCAATGTTACTATTGCCCCGTGTTACTTTTGTCCCCGGTCTACCCTATTTATTTAACTGTGTATTAAGCATAGCGTCAAATACTTTTGCAATGACCGTGGCAAGAGAGATGGGCCTGTAGTTACTCTTATCCGTTAGGTTCCCGGTTTTATTTTTCACCACGGGCACTACTAGCGTCCTTAACATGTCAGTGGGCATGTATGAGTGACTCATACACAAGTTAAAGAACATAGCTAGGACTCTCGCCATGTGTGGTCTGGCATGTTGGAGGTGCTCGATGCTCAGACCGTCGTGACCTGGAGATTTTCCGCGCGAAATGGACTTTATGGCACAAGCGACATTCTTTGCTGTAAATCTTATTCCTACTACCTCATTACGGGTCCGAGCATCAGGCATCTCCCGCCACGGGCCCAACGGGGACTGTATGCAGAAATAGTCCTTAAAGATTGTAGCTATTTCTTTTGCGTCACTCACACCATCGATGCTCGTCGGAAGGCCAGGCCGCACATTCACCTTACTCGTCTCCCGCCAGAAACCCCGGAAGTTACCCTTGGAATGTTGTTTTGCAAGGGCATCCATTTTCAATTGATTTTCGTGGTTTTGACACCACTTTAATCTGGATTTAAACGCCCTTCGGCTGTCACACATCTCCTCATACACTATGCCCAACCTAGGTCTCCCACACGACACCCATTCCACAAACCTGGACCTGGCCACCCGGTGAGCATCGGCTACGTGTTCCATCCAGCCCATCACACGAGGACCCCTCCCCCCACCTCGCATGCTGACACTCTCACACACTGCTGCCTCACATAACGCTGTTACGATGTCGTTATAAATCCCATCAAGAATACGCCTGTGACCCGGACTGTTACAATAACGATCTGCACAATAGGTAAATTTTTCATTAAAATCTATACACCTCAATCTCACGTGAGCCTCACGTGCAAAAAGTGCGATTTGTTTCTCCGTCCTTTCCCCCCAAACTGACTTTTTTATTGATTTTCCTTTACCCTGTACTTTAGGTATCAAGACCTCCAAATCACATTCAATGATTAGCGGGAAATGGTCTGACCAGAAACAATCATACTTTACAAATACATTGCACACAGAACACGCTGCCGCCTGGGTAAGGATACAGTGGTCTAGCCAGCTAGGAGTTCCATATACCTCACTAATAAAGGTATATGTTTTAGATGACATACCTAGCATATCTGTGTCAATACAAGACCAATGCTGTTCATTGCAAAAACTCATAAGTTCAGTGAAAAATAGCTCTCCAGGGTTGGCATTGAAATCACCAAGCAAGTAAACAGATTCAATACCATGTTCATCTATCATAGCACTTACCGTACCCAGGCAGTCCGTGAATTCCGATAGATTAACGGGAACATTCGTAGGCATATATATACTCATTACAATTATGGGACGATCTTTAATAACCACTTTAATTGCACACACCCTACTATTATCGCACTTTATCACTGACACGTTAGAAAACACACTATTTCTCCACAGAAGGGCGACGCCGCCGTACGGCCGTCCACGCAGAATTCCCGCTGCCGTGTCCACTGCTGATGTACCCGTATAACCAAAGCTCTTGTCTATCGTGCTGAGATAGGGGATATCCTCTGGCAGCAGCCACGTTTCTTGTAACAAGTAGTAACATAGTTGTTGAAGTAACATAGTTGTCAGGATAAAACACTGCCACTTTTTGATACCATTGTACATGATTGCACAGTCGAACTCGAAGTAGTTGTATGCTTTAGTACCATGTCACAGTAAGTAATTATAAGTTGTAAGTGTCTGTATTTTTTATTTAGTATGAGTTCGACTGTACGTCATACTTATATTTAGTCCATTTGATAACAAGCCATACAGTGATCTGGCCGTATCGCGATCTAGACACAGAGCGATGTAGTCCGATCGAGATGTAGTCGTAAAGCGATCTGGTCGTATTGCGATCTAGGCACAAAGCGATGTTGCGATCGAGATGTAGTCGTAAAGCGATCTGGTCGTATTGCGATCTAGGCACAAAGCGATGTAGTCACATGGAGACGTAGTCACAAAGCGATCTGGTCGTATCAGCTACCTAGCCATATCGAGATGTAGGCGGAAAGCTTCTATCCCAATAAAAGTAGCTTCGACTGCGTGATTGTTATACATTTCTGATTAATGACAGACGACTTTTTAAAGGACTGGTGTGTCAACGGAAATGTATCGATAGTGCAAGTTGAAGCTTCATATTATATATGAAATAAGATGCTTTGTGTTTTGTCCATGTGTATAGAATACCACTGAGTAAACCAATTACTTAAGTACTTTACGTAGCGTGGCGTTTATCCCGCTCGTTCCCTTAAAACCATAATTGCAAAATATTTAATTGCCAATATACATGCTTACCAAAATATTAGATTCCCACAATACCAGTATTTTTATATATTATGTTCCTTTTTATATCAGTTTTATAAAATACGATGTTCTCAATACACCATGTTCCCTATAAAACCTTATACCGAAAATATCAAATTTCGAAATCACAAGAATCTCAAAACACTGAAATACCAGGGCTGGCTGATAAGTTTTCGAAATGAAAGATTTTAAAAAATAAAATTAAAAAAGTTATAATGTCATTCTAATCTCCTGACTTTTACGTAAATACAAAGGTAATATTAAGTTATTAACATAAAAAAATAATTTACAATAGCGATCCAAAGAAAAGCTGTTTTCATTTTCGTGAAAATGGAAAAATCTGAGGTGCGTGCTGTGATTAAGTTTTATGTTTTGAAAGGGAAAACCGCAACTCAGATAAAATCCAAACTGGACCGCGTATTGGGGTCTTCTTCACCATCTTTAAGCACAGTTCACACTTGGGTTACCGACTTCAGACGTGGTCGGCAGAGCTGTAAAGATGCTCCCCGCAGCGGCCGGCCCAATGAGGTATCGACTCCAGAAATGATTAATAAAATAAAAAAAAATTGTATTAGATGATCGCCGTGTTAAGTTGGTGGAAATAGCAGAGATGGTAAACATTTCAAAGGAACGTGTTTTCAACATTTTGCACCAACATTTGGAAATGAACAAGCTTTGTGCTCGTTGGGTGCCGCGTCTGTTGACAGACGAGCAAAAACAACAACGCAAGGATGTTTCGGAGGAGTGTTTGGAGAAGTACAGGCGTAATCCTAACGAGTTTTTACGTCGATACATAACAGTTGACGAAACGTGGATCCACCACTACACGCCGGAGACAAAAGAAGAAGTCATAGAAGCTGTAAATGGGTATTTTGAGGGACTTGAAGAATCATTCTTTCGAAATGGGATAATGGCCTTGGAGAAACGTTGGGCTAAGTGCGTGGACTTAGAAGGCACCTATGTTGAAAAATAAAACATTAAATTTATATATATTGTATTATTTATGTTCCGTTTCGGAAACTTATCAACCCGCCCTCGTACTTTACAAACCTGATTAGGAAAACACAATTTTCTCGAAAGAACTTGATCTCGCCTTAGCATGATCATGTAATACTAGATTTTTCAAAGAGCAGATTTCAGATAAACCATATTTTTGATATACCAGATTTAAGAACACCAGATCCCCAAAATATCCAATATTAAACAAGTACGGTCAGGTGCTTCAGGATTTCGTTTGCGTTAAATACCAACTTTGTCACTCCTTTTCTCTTCTTTTGGGGATGAGTTGTAAAAAATGCTGAAATACATGTCTAATCACACACACACACACACACACACAGAGAGAGATTCAGAGACATTAAGTTCTAGATTTAACATTATAAAAAAACAAAAACCCGACTACAATAAAAAAACCAACTGAAAAGCGAAAAACAAGCTTGTAAGCAAACAAAATTTTAAGAGCAATGTACTTATTGATATTTATAACAATTTAAATTTAACTTGAATATTGGAAAAGGTGTTGCAGCCGTGGAGAAGCAATGAATTTCAAAACCAGTTTCTTGAAATAATTAACATTTGGTCTAGCTTCTCCCCGCCTGGAACACCTTTTCCAATATCCAAGTTAAATTTAAATTGTTATAAATATCAATAAGTACATTGTTCTTACAACTTTGTTTGCTTACAAGCTTGTTTTTCGCTTGTCAGTTGTTTTTTTATTGCTGTCGGGTTTTTTGTTTATTTTTTGTATATAATAAAAATGATAGAGGTATGATAGGATAGAGAAAAGTGGCAATTACTCCACCGACAAGAGCCTGGCTCTTAAATTTAATGATGATGTATAAAAAATAATCTCTGAATGTTGTTAAGCGCAAATCTCGAGACCTGCTGTACCGATTTCGATCGCCATCCCACCACCTAAACCTACTTTATTTTTGTTTAGCAAAAGAAAGATCTTCAAATAATTATTTAAATACAAGGTTGTTTATCAGCCACTTAGAACGGACATATGTTGGTAGAAACGAGTGTGTACCCTATTTTCCAGAAATCGATTTTTCCGTGTTCTGTTCTGTTCCGTTCTGGTGAAACCTCCAGCCAGCAATTCTGCTGCAAGGACCCGTACGCACTGACTGCGACGGAGAGGAGATGTTAGATTAGTCTAGCGGGGAGAGGCACGCCCGCCCCACCCGGTCCGGTAAGAGTAGCGAAGAGCCGGCAGAGCACGAGAACCTTAACCCGCACCGACCAGCCACTAATACTAAACCGGTCAGGGCATGCGAGCCTCGTCGCCTTTGCTGCACCAACTATCGCCGCCCGCCGCAGGCAGCAGCGCACCCGCCCGAGACACCGGAGAGCCAAGTAGATAGGATAGTAATGTAGGGTTTGCAGTCGATATGACGGGAGAGACGGAAGGTGCAGCCAACCCGAATTCAGGCATCATTAAGTCAGCATTAGGAAGATGGATACAATACTTAGTTTAATATATACTAAAGGTATGACGGACTGCATAAACTCAAAGCTAGTATTCGTTTAGTGTGCCCCAGTGGGTATCCATCATACCCGTGCCCTTCTGACTCAACTTCTACTCTGCTCCCTCAATATCCTCGGGCTCTGCCTCTGTATCGGTTTCAGGTTTTTTATAGACCTTTTCCGCTTCTTTTTGAGCCGAATTCTATTAAGCGCAATGTTTCGCCAGTAGGCACGGCTCTTGGTAGTGTAGTCTCATATGTCCTGGGCAAGTGAGTCGATTGGTTTAAAAACAAAACGAATCGAAACGCTAGTTAGCGAACGCATCTTGGCTAGGACCTCTGACTTTCGTTTCAAATGTGATGACTTCTCAATTTGGTTGGTTTATCGCTGGCCGCTAACTTTAACGACTAACTTCACATCGGTTGGATTCGGAAATATAGGCTCTTATCTTCGATCAACAATACACAACTAGATAACGGGTCAGATAACAATACATGGCACAGCGAATACATACTCACTTCAAATTGGGAGTTTATTTGAATTTAGTTCGTTGTCGACTACGCCAACAGTGACACGTGTCACAATGCCTCTGTTTTTTCAGAAACTAATAATAATCACCGTAACAAAAAAAATACAGACGGAATAAAATACTTTCGGTAAGGAAATCTCGATTCGTAATATTAATTAATAAATAACTAAGTATTTCCGATAAAATAATTTATTTTAGTTTCCGACTAACAATTGTCAATATTTGGTTGTAGCAGAACAGTGCATCTATGGAGTAGTTTATACTTTATATTTTTTGCAGTCGTAAATTCAATATTAATTCGTAGATTTCCTGGTGATCCATTTCAATGTGCAATTTGGAATCAATCGTCGCGAGTGAACGGCAGGAAGAGTTTTTTAGACCAGGATAAAGTTCCGTAGAAGGCTCGATTCATGTTGACAAATTTGATGACGTAGGAAATTCGCAAAGAAGTCGATTGTGTAAAACAGCTGTCCCTAAATTGCAGGTTATTTACCTGGCCAATAATATAATACGCTATTTATCATTATTTTATTATGACGTGGAACTGAAGCTAAGTATGTCACTAATATCATAAATGATTTAAAACAGATTCTACCACTGTTCGAAAACCGTACTAGTTCCTATTACTAAATGTCTGTCCGTCGGCCACAGTCGACTTATTTTTTATTTATGAGAACCCTTGTCTTTTAAACAGCCTTCTTTTCCAACATACTTCCGGCATAGTAGTGTGGACGTACTTCAACACGCCTCTGCATGATTGCTTTGGGCAGAAAATAAATATGACAGCTGATCTTGTGTGTGTGCGTCAATTTGGGCAAATATGTTGACATATGAAAGAGACTTGACCGGCTAACTTGTAGAGTGGTAGTAGATCTGTAGGGAACATATGGGTGAGAGTGGCGTAGCACACTAGAACTTTATGGAACAGGTTCGAACGAGTACATTACTAACTACTAACATCAATATGCGTACCAGCTGTCGTTTTTAAATACTTATCTCCTTTAGTGGTGACATATACATTAGGTTAAAAAAAATATCTTGGGAAAAAACGCTTAAATTATTTAGTTTCACAAATATTTTAGATCTCTTGCTACTTACTTGCACCAATTCTCACTCGAAATCTCGTGTGCCGGAAAGCTAAAATACAGCTATTATATTAAGATTCCGTTTTTTGCCATTTGGCGAAGGAAAACACTAAAAATACCTACTCCATGTCAATCATTTATGACATGTATTGAAAACTAAATAGTTTTAATACGGCAATTTTTGATGACACACTACGGCATCCTTATGGCTTTGCAATCAACGACGACTAAGGTAAAAAGTGTCTTAACCGCCATTAATCACCATTGTGCCGTCCCATGTTTTGCGCGCTGATGCGAAGTCCTTGTGTATAGAAGGTCATTGGACAGAAAACAAAGTTCCGTTTTTCACTACTTATTTGGTACGAGGCCTGTGCCTGTTTTACATGGAAGGTTTTCAAAATAATTGCACCTAATTAAGGACAATAATTAAAACGGTCACTTTTAGATGAGAGTCATGAAAATTAACCAAATAAATGTATTACTAATTTTCCTTAGGTACTCACGTTTAAAAGTTACTGTTTATTAATTATTTTGAAAACAACCTTCATATCAAAAAAATGCTAGATGCCCGATCTTTGAAATACATCTTTACTGGCCTAGCTGACATATGCATTTTTTAATTTTAAGGAATTAATACAATAATTTAAATTACATTATTAGAACCTAGCCTGAAGGCGTAATAACATGTAGATATATAAAGGGTGAGTACTATTAAATTGTCGCCATTTGAATTAAGTTTTACAAAATGAAATAATGTTATAATAACTATTTTTTTTATTATAAGAAAGTTTAAGACATAAAATTGATCAGCTAACACAACGAGAGAATTCGCGGACTTTACTCTTGACGCGACTCATAGAATTTTGCACGGATTAATTTGTGATCAGTTTTGTACATTTCATCCACTTTCTTTTGAAATCGGGCAATGATGTACCCGGTTGGCACGTTTTCCGCAACTTTGTTTTAATATTAGCCCAGTATTTTTCTATCGGCCGTAGTTCTGGGCAATTCGGCGGATTCATATTCTTCGGCACTACATTGACAGAATTCTCATTATACCACTCCAAAGCTCGCGACGAATAGTGACAACTTGCCAAATCTGGCCGGAACAATGTCGAGAAAGTATGTTTTTATACAAGTGGTAATAACCGTTTTTTTAAGCATTCAGATATATAAATATCCGTGTTTATTGTGCCAGTGGTTACAAAAGGTGAACTTCTCATGCCGCACTGGCATATCGCTTGCCACACGAGGAAATCTTGGCGAATTTCTCCACTAGAATCACTTTTTCTAATTCATGTAGACCCGAGACGTTGCGAGAAGAAAAGTAGTGGTTTCCAGGTATTGATTTGAAATCGGGTTTCACATACGTTTCATCATCAATAGCAACCTGTTTTTTGAACTAACAAGGTGTACAGAAGTCTAGACCGTCTAATTGCTCGATTATACTGTTCTACAGTTCTTTTGGGGGCTTTTTGCTTCTTGTAAGTAGAAATACCATACTTAATTTTTATTTTTTGTACATTTGTTTGACAAGTACCAACTTTCTTAGACACATCTCGAGAAGAGATTGCCGGATTCTGATCAAGAAGCTTACACACCTTTAAATCCAATTTTTTGTTCCGTTTCCTTGTAGGATGGCCCTCTCGCTGCTTTCTTTCAATAGTTCCACCTTGTTTTAGGTTTTTTAGGGTCCTTTGCACTGTTCTCCCACTTGTATTGCATGATTTCGCAAGATCCAAAGTAGACATCATGGGATTTATTGAATATCCTCGCAAAATTAATGCACGAACGCTTTTTTCTTTTGTCGACGACTGATAAAAACAACTGAGTGTTCTTTTAAACACTAAAACTTACAAATACATTCTAAATTTGAATTATGATAAGTTTAATGAAAAAGGTTGCGAGCCCGAAAAAAAAAAATACGGGAAATGTTGGCGACAATTTAATAGTTCTCACCCTTTATGTTAATCTGTTAATTCAACTAAGCTGAGAATGTATCCATTAACAATATTGCCGTCTCTAAAGAGGATTGTGAAGTGATGCTAAAATCACGGAGCTGTCAAAAAACATTCATATAAATTTAGCTCCGGGCGATAACGTTTCTCACCCCCTAAATCTAATCGGATTTCCATGATGTTTGAATATGTTGTAGATATTATGAAAATGTACGTCTGTACGTTTTCGCTTCTGTTTTTTTTCCCTTCCAATAAATATTTTATTGGAAAGGGAAACGTACAGACCTAGTTATTTATTATATCTACAACATATTCAAGAATCGTATAAATCAACGTTTAAGGGGAGAAAAACGCTATCGCATTTTGTATGGTTTTTTTTTGCTTCGCAGTCTTCTTAAGGGGTAGGCGCTTTGTTCTTAATTCTAGGATGGTCTGAAAAGTTTCTGGCCTAAAATGGAAAGACGTGTTTTTTCGGTCCGATTATTGTTTACTCAACATAGTCTTTTTGGAAAATTATACACTTCTCCCTGCGATGCTCCCATGTCTTCAACCAGTCCAGGTAGTAGTTGACGTCTTGCTCTGCAAAAAAGGCGTCCACGATGGCTATAACCTCTTCGTTACTTAAAAATCTCTGTTCACCGAGAAAGTATTCAGTCTGGGAAACAGAAAGAAGTCTGGCTCCTAGCGCGAGGACTAGAGAATATGGTGGATGTTCAATAAGTTCGAATCGCAGCTCCTGAATTTTTGCCATCGCAAACGCTAACTTTTGAAATGTTGCGTTGTCTTGATAAAACAACACTTTCTTTTTTTGCAATTACAACCGTTTTTTTTTTGAAATTTCTACCTTTTGCTTGTCAAGTAGCGTTGAATAATAAGCCTGTTACAGTTTTTCTTTTATCTAGATAATCTTCCGCGACTATCCTTGAACACGGAGGCCATCACCTTTCCGGTCGAAGAAACCGTTTTCGCCTTCTTTGGAGCAGGGTAATTTTTCGCAGTCAACTGTTTGGATTGTAATTTTGCTCCGGCGTGAAATGATGGATCCACGTTTCGTAGACGGTAATCCACCGACGGAAAAAAACTGACGTGATTTGCTTAAATTGCTTCAAAAGAACTTTGGAAATTTTCATTCGAACTTGTTTTTTGTTCCAATTTAACAGACGCGGCACCCAACGTGCAGCTCAAATCAAATCTTCAACTAGTATATGACAAACTCTTTCTATAGATATACTTACAGCTTCTGCAATCTTCCTAACCTTGATTCGACGGTCGTCGAGCACTAATGGGTGTACTTTTTGGACAATATTCATCATCTTATAACGCGGTCGTACCAGCGACCGCGTTTAATTTCAGCTACCCAAAATTTTACGGTAGAAAATGATGGAGCAGACTTTCCGTAAACACAATCCATCTCAGTTAGGTTGGCATATTGGTTTTAAATGTAAGAACTTAATCACAGTTTAATAATAAATAAATCACAGTACAATTCCACACCAATTGACCTAGTCCCAAACTAAGCTCTAGGCTTGTACTATGGGTACTAGACAACGATAAACTTACTTATATAGAGAAATACATACATAAATACACAGAAAACATCCAAGACTCAGGAACAAATACTCGTGCTCATCGCACAAATATCAGCCCTCACCGGGATTTGAAACCAGGACCCCTAGCTTCAAAATCAAAATCAAAATCAAAATGTTTATTCAGTAAATAGGCCCCCATGGGGCTCTTTTACACGTCGGTAATATGAAGTGAATTTACTAGCGCTTCAGATAAGACCATCATTTCGGAGAAGAAGCGCCAAGAAACTCCAGCAGAAGGTCATTTTTTCAAACAAAAGTACAGAAATACTTAAAAGTAAGTTACATTACAAGTACTTAATAAAGTAATGAATAATAATGATTAAAGCTTGAACAAATAAAATCAATACAAATGTAAGGCTAATAACATTACACTAAAAATAATTAGTCTAGGAGAACAACACGACGAGGTCTCTACGTTAAAAGCCATATCTAGGATAATAAACTGAAGAACCAGTCCTTGCAAACGTGAACAGACCGGACCCCACAAACAGCACCCGTTCACGAGTATGACGCGTATCTCAGCCATCGCCTCTCTCAACCATGTGTTCGGGAAAGTGGCAGTGCTTCGAAGGCAGGGTCACTACCAACTAAGCTAGCGTGTAGCTTGACACTCAATTTAATCCAATTTTCAAAGAGCACAGGCACTCTGCTGACTGACTGCCGGCTGACTGCCGATTGGATTCCGGAGTGAAATGGTCTCCGTTTCATCCATTGTCACATACCGACGTAAAAAATCCTTTTTATTACGATTCATCAGCGCCAAACATCGCTCTGAATCATTGATACGTTGTTCCTTTTGATCAGTTGTAAGCAAACGCGGCACCCACTTGGAATTAAGCTTTTTCATTGCCAATTTTTTATGTAAAATTGTGAAAACACTACCAGCTGAAATCTTTACTATCTCGGCTATCTCGCGCAATTTTACCTTTCGATCTTCCATTACGATTTTTAGGACTTGGTGAATATTTTGTTGAGTCACTGCTTCATTTGGACGACCTGAGCGTTCATCATTGGTGCCCATGCAACCGCGTTTGAAGTCGTCATACCACCGACAAAATGGTTGTTTTAGAGGGAGCTGATCCTGCGTAAAATTGTATAAGCCATTCCTGTGCTCCGACGGTATTTTTCCCATTAAACAACAATGTTTTATTAACACGCGAAACTTGTTTTATCTATTGTATCGAAATTACAAGCGTAGCGTCACTAAAATGTCTGCAAAATCAATATTTATTGTTCCATTTTAAAAAAAAATACACATCTTTTATTAATGGCCAGTTATTTTTAAAAATCAAAAGAGTCTTTAATATATGCGCCATTTCCGTGTTGGTCTCGGGATTTATTGAACGATCTATAGTCGGATAATTAATCTCACAGAAAAAATGTAAACAAAGTTACGTCAATGTCAAAGTGATATTTCAGGGGATGTGAAGTATTGGGGTTATGAATGAATAATAAAAATTTACGGATCCGCTCAATCCTATGAATATGAATAAAATTTATGTAAATTCCTTGGTTGGTTAGATTAAATGATATTAACCATTAAATGCTTAGTACAGAATTATAATAAAACGATAGCAAATTTTTTCGAAAAAAGGAATATTTATTTAGTCCTTCAAATTTGTAACTAGATAGATACTAATGTATGTATATCTACTTAGTTACTACTTATTACATTAAAAATGGGTACTTGAAAATTATAAAATAGTGGTAAGAATAATAGATAAGTCATAAATAAAATAAATTTGATGAAAAAAGATTCATGCTTTTAAGGATTAAATCACTTTTCTAAAATAGTTTGGATTGAACTATTTTATACATATTATCATTATCATCATTGTTTTACCGAAGCCACGACTGCTTCAAACTGGGTAAACCATAACTCCGGTAGATATCCAAAATCCTGGGATCATTGATATAACAGAGGTTGACTGAGGCTATCTCTGATATATTCGGAACTTGCGGGAGCTTTCTTCGCTGGCGGCGAAATTGTGACAGGAATACCTTGTCGCGAGCTTTTTCGATCCTTCTTGCAGCGGGGGTCCATCCGGTTTATAGTGGTAGGGGCGAGAGATAGCCACTTTGTCGGTCAGTTACAATTAAATTAAATTATAATAAGACTCGGGTACCTATACAAGATCAACTTAACGAATACGCAGATTAAAACACGTACCGATAATTCGTAATCTAAAACGAGATTCATTCAAACGTGTATTGATGATATTTCAAACGTGACCGGCACAACACTAAATGAGCTCAAAAGGTTTTTTCTTTTAAGTCTTCTCACTGTGTCTGTGTGCGTTGTCGTGTATCGCGTCGACGTTCGTATGATGATGAAGCCTGTGATCGACATTTTTTCAAGATTTTGTCAACAAACTATATTAAGGTACCGGTGAATGTCTTCATTTCTTACATACCAGGGAGCTTTTAGAATTTCCCATAGTACTTTATTTTGAAACCATTGTATTACTTGAATGTTTCTTTGCTTGGTACAGGGGCTGTACTACAGCCCCACAGCTGAGTACCTACCATAAGTCCATCTAGGCATTAGGACCTATTAGTATCTTGTTGTATACGGAGACTGAAGAGCGATTTTCCTCAGAAGCCAGTACATTCTTCTGTACCGTAAATATAATTCTTGTCTTTTTGACGTGTGATTTCTAGAACAGTCTAACGTCAATTGTCATTCCAACATATTTTACTGTATCCTCATGTTTCATTCTCATTACATGCATGCCTTTTTTATTTTACAGTTGGGTGTAACCGAAGAAAAACGAAAAGTTCCGAAAATGTTGAAAAAAGTTTTGCAGTATGATGTCCAAATTACCAAGAAGTTTGTAGATGCTGCTTTAAAAAACACTGCCTTTCGGTCTCTTCGTAACCACGCGAAGTTTCTAGAGGTTCGAAACATTTGTAGATTCTGACTGGCCAGTTTTGTTGCATAATATTGTGCCAATTTATTTATGCGAATATTCTAGTAAAAACCTATTAAAAAAAATGCTAATAAGTCATAAATATGTTTAAACTGTATCTTGTCACTTTAATTGCTTTGACAATTCTATAGACGTTAGACAAGGTACTAAAGTCTACACATATATGATGACTTCGACTGTACGAAAATGTTTCCCTTGTTCCTCGTCGTAACACCAGTGGCACGAGAAGTCATAACACTGAATGATTGTTGATCTACTAAATGGAGAGAAAATCTAGTTTAGGTAACCAGAATAAAGTAAACAACCAGATTGTCGTGTAATATATACGGCAGATAACTATTTTGTCAAGTTTACTACAAAAATCTGGTAATAACAGCTTACAAGAATATTTAGCACAGTTAAACATAATGCTAGTACACATAATTAAATTTTGTGTATACTGCACAAAAACCTATTTGTATCCATTACATTCTTTATTTTTTAAGTATAACGGAATTGGTATCGTTCGTGTTACTTTGCTGTTTATTTTAGATAACCAGATTTTTAGTAACGATTATTAGATTAATATTATAGTGACTACTTATTAACAAATTTAATGCAAATATTACCAAGTTGACATTTTATCAAACTTTTTTTTTACACTTTACTATTTATTTTGTGTTTACTAAGTACTAACATTGTGATTAGCTATTATCTCATAAATGACTGAGTTTACTATAGTAAGAATTTAATATTGTTCATTTTACTATATTTTATTAGTAACTAGCGACCCGCCCTCGCTTCGCTCCGGATTAAAGTATTATACATATAAACCTTCCTCTTCAATCACTCTATATATTAAAAAAAACCGCATCAATATCCGTTGCGTAGTTTTAAAGATTTAACCATACATATATAAGGTGCTAACAAATTA
This sequence comes from Acleris holmiana, assembly GCA_949316455.1. Classification (NCBI taxonomy): domain Eukaryota; kingdom Metazoa; phylum Arthropoda; class Insecta; order Lepidoptera; family Tortricidae; genus Acleris; species Acleris holmiana. Next base: position 38,031,488 of record OX438762.1, on the reverse strand, counting down.
GTCACGGATATTTTTATAGCTGATAATACTCGGTGCTCGGAGTACATTTAAGTATGAAACATCATAGGTTTTATTATGTTTTTTTGGAGAAAACTATGAAAAAAATTTGCTACGTTAAAACACCCTGTTAATAAGATAATTAAATGAGACCTCTTTAGACATTCTAGAACCTCTTTAAACTATCATCCAAGTGGCCTCTTAAAGTTGATATATAAAATACTTGAACGTCAATGTCATGCAATTTGCTCTTTGATTGTGTCGGTTGCAAAGAAATTTAATTAATTACCGCTGTGCCTTACCGCTACACACATATCGAGTACTTAAACATGGTTACATGTTATCGCGACTCAAACTACAGTGCGGCGGGAGCTTCAAGGCTCTATGCACAAAGATACAATACGACTGTGAATCCTCAGACTATCTACCGGGCACATCAAAGATTTCATGACGGAAACCTCGTTCGTCTAGAAGTCTCAATTTTTTTTTTTTTTTACCACCATCCCATTAGCAGTAGTAGGGACGCAGCGAATGTATTTAATGTCAGTGATATCTATATATGGAAAATTCTAAAACTTGAGGGAAAGCATCCTTACCGTTTCACGCGTGTTCAAGAACTGAGACCACAGGATTTCGAACCACGTGTATTATTAAGTCAGTGGCTCATTAGAAACGCCAAAAGTACATACTGTGGACCGACGAGTGTACATTTGCGAGGGTGGGATTATTTAACATTCACAATGCACACTTTTAGTCGGAACAGAATCCCCATTTAGCACGTTAGTCGGGGTCCTATTGAGCATCAATGTATGGAGACCTTTACAATTTTGCGTCGAGCAATGCCACTTGGCATGGACGTTATATGGGTCAAAATGAGCCCATAAAGCCTGCTAGCCACACCCGACTCCACGTCAGAGGGAGGGGGGAGGGGGTCAAAGCTATTGATTATTGTTGTTTCTTGTGTCCTAATAATTTTTTTTAATGATACCTGCGTACATTATTCATTACATCATATACATACATACATTAAGTAGGAAATTCTAAATTTTTTTATTTGCCCGTGTGGTTGCCGGGTTAGAATAGTGCCACTCCATGTCTTCCCGTGGATGTCGTAGGAGGCGACTAAGGGAATGAGGGCTTCTAGTACTGTTAGGCGATGGGCTTGCAACCTGTCACTAATACACTGGTAAACATCTTAGCCTGTTTATGCAAAATGTGGTTACACAATTACCAACAAATCTTTTTGCAGTTGTTGGTGTTTCTGTGGCTCTGCCTACCCCTCTCTGGGAATGAAGGCGTGATGTTATGTATGTGTGTTTTTTTTAATAAAATTGTTCTATAGACGTAATACTTAACAAAATAGTTAATAGAAACTTTTTGGTCTTTCTTGCAATTCACTGTTGAGTCTGCAATCGGTACACGGTAAGAACACTAATTTCAAAATCTCGTTGTCATTACATGACTGTGTTATAAGCCCTCCCTCCCAAAGCTCTCTTACAAGGTTACGTCGCGCGTCTCCTGTCATAAACGCCATTTTGGATTTGATTCCAAAATTGTGGTTATATGTACTAGGGTTTATTTAGTTGTTTGACACGCAATAAAAATGAAAAAGGTTAAATTGCGATGATACGATATTATATGTTTCTTATTAACTTTCGTATCATAAGTTTAACATCCTTTAACCACACAACCAAACATTTTTATGACTAGCGAACTGACATCAACCAATGACAGTCTCCTGCGAACGACTGAAGCGCGGTTGGCCCCGTTTTTCGCGCCGTTGCCCCTGTCCTTACGCTATAAGTCAGTGGAAAAGTACGATATCTGCCTCTCGGAAAGTGCAATTTATGGTCACGTACAATTACGTTTCGGCCCCTTTATATGACTCGTCTTATCCATAAATCGCATACTTTCTACATTCCGCAACAATTTACTATTTTTATAAATAAAGATAGAAGGCAGGGAAAATTATTCTGTTGCCTGCGACTCCGTCCGCTTACAATTCGGTTATTGCTATTTCCCTTGGAACGATTCAAATTTCCTGGATCAAAGTATCTTAAGTCCTTCCCAAACCTTTTCAACGCTATGCTAAGTCAAATACAAAAGTTGTCACTTACACGCTATTGACAGCTCAACACCAGAGCTAATGTCAACTTTACCTCATAGACAATCAGGTCTATTTTCCACTGTCAACCAAGCATGATTGATATATCATACGAGTCGTTGGCGTGGAAAAGGTTAAGCTACCGCAATACTAAATTTCGGATATCGGTTCAGCGGATAATGAATGGGTAAAAGACAGACAGAGTTATAGGTCTACCAGAATCTGATGGCATTCTTAAAAGTAAAAAAACAGTGATTTTCATATGGCAACTGTCAACTGGCGGCAGTGTCAAATTGTTTGTTTACCGTTGCTAACATTTTGAAATTCGTTTAAACTATTGTTATCTGGTGAAAATGTCGAGAAAACCGCTTAGATCTCAAGCGAGGAATATTGTGTACAATGTGTATAATAAAATACGCGAAGAAGGAGGTATTTATAAATCAAACACAATCTTCGATTTTAAAGCGTGTTGTGGAGTTGTGGTATTTTGAAACGAACTGTTTTGATACTTTTAGGTTTAGGTATATTTTGTCTTACATAAATGCTACTTATTACAGGGGTTCCCAGCACTACCATTCGTCGAATAATAACTGAGGGCACCTCTAATAATGGTAAATTGAAAACGATTTCATAAAGCAAGACAAAATAATTGAAATGTTAGAAGAGAGGTTTATCATAAATACTTCTCTCTCTTCATCGTCCTCAGCAGATGAAGAACAAGAAATGGAAGTAGAATTTTTGGAATCATTTTCTAGTTCTGGATGAGATTTTAAGTTATTTTTTATACTCATTGTATTAAAATTTGTGAGAAAGAATGGTGTGTTTATTATTTTATTTGTGAGCAATAATCTATCTGTTCACGAATAGAGCTAATAAGTTTGAGTCATGGTATATATGAAATTGTCCTCAGATATATTAAATTATTATCCTATACTGGGAGTTTAATGTAATAGACCTCTAGTGTATATACTCGTATTTTTTGTTAATAATCTTAAAAGCATAAAAAATATAAATTAGTCGAATCTTAGGGCCGTATTAATAAACTCATCATGGGTGAGATGCCGGTCACAAGATACGTCAAAGTAACGTCAAACCATAGAACACTGTCATTTTTGACGCATCTCGAGACGAGCATTAGAGTTGAGATGAGTTTATTAATACGGCCCTTAAACTTCCTCATTTTTTGAAGTCGGTTTAAAAATTACACAGTATCAATACCGTTTAGTCCAATTTCCCCAGTATTGCCCTCTACAATTTTTTATTTCCCCATTTGCCATGAGATTCTGGTAGACCTATACCTTCACATCTATAATATTAGTAAAGTATTACTATTGTGTAGAATATGGATGGTTTAGAAAAAAAAAACAAGAATTGCTTACTTGAAGTGTAAGAGTTCTAGTAGTTTTCCATTAAAATTATCTTTTTTCAACAGGTATCCTGCCATGGGATTATTTGGCTTGCCGGCTGGCTGAGCTTTATTTGGTTATTCAATAATAAAGATCTATACCAGGTTCAAGTGAACACTTTGATCGGTAAATACATACATCCAATATTTACATCCGAAGGCACAGTTATTTTTACATCTAATGGCTTTGCTTACCGGGGAGAAGCGCCGACGAAGCGTAACTAAACTGTGGAGTGACATCCCCTGGCGACTTATAAAAAACCTGGTTTTACCAGAGTATGTACATCTCGAAATGTTTATCCTAACGGAATCAGAAACTACATTATGTATGAGATTATAAGAGCGACAAGAATCGTATTTTGAAAACATTAAAAATGTGATACATTTTTTGCGGCGGTCTCACACTAGGCTAAGCTTGTCACGCGGCGACCAGATTAGGCGTACAAAAACAACTTAAAAATGATTTGTATCTTCTGGCAAACGTTTAAAATAGAGAAAGTAAGAGGGCTTGTTGTTAAAGTTAAAAAAAAAACAAAATCCTACCGATTACAAACCTGCAAGCCCTATAAGTATGCTTCCCTTCATGACCGAAATAATAGAAAAGATAGTTGCATGCAGATGACAGAGTACCTTCCGCAAAATAACATCTTACCCAAGAAACACTGCGGCTGCTCTATTAGATGTATTGGACGACATTTTGATCACGCACGACGCTGGAAAGGCAACCATAGTAGTCCTGCTCGATTTCTCACGCGCCTTTGATACTATTAACATTGAACTACTGTTGTCGAAATTGGCCTTCTACGGTTTGTTCCTCTTGCTGAGTGCAAGAGGAACAAACCGTAGAAGGCCAATGGTTTAGGAGTTATTTAACTGGAAGACAACAATATGTTAAAATTAGCAACGAAAATGGCAAGGACTTTGCGGCGGCGTTGCTTGCGGCGCGCTTGAAACTTAAAAGTTTCATATCAACTAATAAGTGGGACTACGGAACAGCGTATTATGATCACTAAAAAGTATAAAATAAAATAAATGTTAATAAAAACAAAAAACCGCCTTCATAAACACAAAAAATAAGGTCTTTTAAATTTTTAGGCACCTACCTAATAAGTAGGTTAGTTCCACTGAAGTCGGCAACCACGATATTTTCACAAAATGCCGACTTCAGTTGCACTAACCTATTAGGTACCTAGGTGCCTAAAAATTTAAAAGAAGTAATTTTTGCGTTTTATATGGCGGTTTTATTGTTTATTAAAACATTTATTTTATATTTTTCTATATACTGGACTGTACGGTGGGTGAGTAATAGTTTTGAACCCAGATTCAAGAAGAGCCTTGGCAACATGAGCAGGGTCAATTTCAACAATGCACGATTTTATGCCAATTTTGGTGGCAAAATGAAATTTGAACTTTTTGGAGATTTTTTTTACTGATAGTTTGCTAAAAAATGATTTAAATCGGAATTTATAATGGGATGTTGTTATCTGCAAAGCTTTAGAAGTTATAACAAATTAATTAATTTGAGCTGACCACGGGAATTGGCATCTGCCACCTGAATTGTAATGACGTGCCACCCGTATTTAAAAGCCGCCAAAATTAGTTATTTTTAACATAACTTAATTTTGGATATAATTAACTACTTACATTTTAGTGGTATAATATTATAAATAGGTCGGAACAGATTCCAAACATTAGTTTTTGTTTTAATTGAACAAGTGCATAATAGAAATGAAACGAGCTTGTACCTAATCAACTCTTTTATTCATCACAAGTTAAATACAAAACATGATATATAAGGAACCCTTACTTACACGTAACAATATAAAAATAATAGCGCCCAAAAATCTCAAAGTTAATGAACAAAAAAATATTGTGCATAATTTATACATAATCGGAACCATACGCAGGGTAACTGCACCTATATTGGACATAACTCCACTAACGATTAAACCGTTAAACTATTCGCATTGCAATTAAGTAGAACTGTTAAAATATATTGTTTATCACTAGAGCACTGTTCATCCATAATATGTGTTTTTTTACATTAACATAAAGCCTGGTTTTATAAAGGTTCGTTAATAAATAATGTCATATCATATTTTTGCTACATCACAAAAAAAACATTTCACAATTGCCAACTTTTATGCAGTTGGTAAACTATTCGCGACTTTATGTCGATGTATGGAGACAACCGTTTTTCAACGGCAAAGTCAAATTCGTCCGAAATTGTTAATTCTGAAAATTCTATTGTAATAACTAATAGTATCCCCGAATAAGTTCAACTAAACTAATTGTACCACATATCAATCTCAGAACCTCATATTTATTGTTTATCACTAGAGCACTTTCCATAATATGTGCTTTTACCTTACAGCTACTGAACATTTTATTATAAAAATGCTTTAGAGTTGTCTTTAACAGTAACTAGTAACCACACGAGGGAAAACGACGGGACGGGAGATGCTTTTGTAGTTAACAGAACTGTAATAGAATTTAAGAATAATCGCAAAAATCTTTAATGAACAATTCAGGTGGCGCAAAATAAGGCAAACATACGCTTTGTCCACCTTAATTTGCCACTGAAATTGGGATTCTATTGAAATGTATCCCTAAAACCAATAAACCTTGTTACACAATTTAAAAACATATATTATAGGAAAAATACATCAAAATGCAATCCTAAACGTTCATCATTTAATGAAAACCTTATCAGTATCAACTTATAAATGAGCCACCATAATTGGATTTTTTTTGGCCCCATGCCAGCGAAGATTAGTACCTACGTGTTTTACTGGAGCTTGCAGCGACGTAACACACCACACCTTACGTCAAGCGTTAGATCGCGACTAAGGTGAAAGGGACCGGAGGGGGCCGCGAACATTAAAGCGTTACTAATGAAGCTATAACAGTCCCTCCTTACCCTTGGTACTACCGGTGATACTACTAGTAGTACCACGGGGATTATTTTTTGCCCGTAGTACTACTATCCGGCCTAGTAGTACCACGGGAGATTTTTCATTACCCCTGGTCCTACTTATCATTTAAAACTTATGGGTCCCGGCGAACTAGCTCCACAAGTCCGTGCTCCACATATGGGTCACACTAAGAAACAACCAGGTACGCTGTCAGATTTGCTGGACGGGGAAATCGACATATTAGTGCGGGGACTGTGAACGTGTTAACCATATAGTAAATAAATATAACAAACGGTTTCGAAGTATGCTCATGCTAGAAAAAACGAGTGTTGTAGAACCTTTTTTCAAATATGTACTGTGTAATGTTTTTGTTTGGTGGACAATAAAGTGTTTTGTATTGTATTGTATTGTATTGTACTGTCAGTTAATAATCTATACGTCATGAAAATAGATTTCCATGCGAGTTCTTTAAATCCAAGCATTATATAACTGAGATAACAAAGTTTAAAGGTCTTTTAGGATTATTATCTAATTTATCTATTTCAGTTAACGAGTATATTTTCCGGATTATCTAGTCTTAACTGTTTTACCATGTGTGATGCGTCAGAATCAGAATTTTCCTTTATATCTAGAAAAGGGGGTACCGTGCTCCTTTCTGGAGGCTATCAATATTATAAATTGAAATCGTACACAAATGGTTCAGAAATATGGAGATGCTCGTCGTTCAAAAAACTAAAGTGTACGGGAAGCATAACCATCGATGTAAGTATTGACCTTTTATTTTCTTGATATTTGTTTACGTTATAAATTCAGTTCAGTTTGTTTGTTAATGTTAAATTAAAGGCTAACTATATTTCAGGATGAAGACATCTTGCAGCAGAGACCACACCATCAATGTCAACCAGATTTTGGTAAGAATCAAATCGCATTAACTATTTCAAACTTAAAGACGAAGGTAACAGAATCTAACCAACCAATACCAAAACTCTATAAAAAAGCCTTTAAAAAAGTTAATGACGACGGTTTAAACCTGGTGGCAAATGTGCCAGCATTTACAAGTGTGCAACATTCTTTGTACGACATGCGTAATAGATCGGCAAATGTTCAAAAAATTGTATTTAAGAACGTCGAAGATGTACACGTACCAGTTGATAACTATTCATTTATACTTGCTGATTTTTATTATGAAGGGAATCGCACATTAGTATTCTGTTCTCAGGAGGATAGAAAGAGGATTCCTGAGTTTACAGAACTTTTTGGGGATGCTACTTTTTATACTTGTCCGCCTCCATTTAGTCAGTTGTATAGCATACATGGAGATGCATTGAGTAACGCTGAAACAACTAAAGTAGTACCTTTAATTTTTGCACTTTTAATGAACAAAAAACAAAGTTCGTATGAAATTATGTTTGATTTAATAAAATCTCAACTCCCAACTTTTCATCCAAGATACTTTCACTGCGACTTTGAGCTTGCAACAATAAATGCAATTTTAACGAGGTTTCCAAGAGCTCAAATAATTGGCTGTTACTACCATTGGCACAGGTGTATGTGGAAAAAGGCGAAAGCATTGAAATGTGTTAACAAGCCCGAAAATTGCATTGTTTCATTAGTAACAGCGTTGCCACTTATACCTGCAGATCAAATTTTGGAAGGATTCATACACATTAAATCTGAGAGTGAGATCTATCAAATGAAAAAGTTTATCCAATACGTGGAAAGGGCATGGATGAAAGAAAAAATGGTTGGAATAATAAGTGTGTTTGGCAAACGCCATAGAACTAATAACGTCGTTGAATCGTGGCACTCCAAAATTAATAAAGTTATGAAAAAGAGCACAGTGACACTTACTAGATTCCTACACACCTTAAGAGCCGAATCAATTTCAGAATTTGAATCTTAGTTGAGTACTAAAAGAAGGACTAAATATATAAAATGCGATGACGTAATAAGACACATTCAAATGCAACTATTAAATCAAGAAATATCATTGGAGCTCGCACTTGAAAAACTGCGTTGACATATATTTACTGTTTCAGTAAGTTTAGCAGGATGCCTTCTGTAAGTTCTGTAGCCCTGAATGAAATATGTGTATAATTTGATAAAGCAAAAAATGCGTGTCCGATATTATTCGAGAATAAGAATACTGTATTTTTATTTAGTTCTACAACACTCGTTTTTTCTAGCATGAGCATACTTCGAAACCGTTTGTTATATTTATTTACTATATGGTTAACACGTTCACAGTCCCCATACTAATATGTCGATGTCCCCGTCCAGCAAATCTGACAGCGTACCTACCTGGTTGTTTCTTAGTGTGACCCACATGCACGGACTTGTGGAGCTAGTTCGCCGTGACCCATAAGTTTTAAATGATAAGTAGGACCAGGGGTAATGAAAAATCTCCCGTGATACTACTAGGCAGGATAGTAGTACTACGGGCAAAAAATGATCCCCGTGGTACTACTAGTAGTATCACCGGTAGTACCACGGGTAAGGAGGGATAACAGTTTCAAATTTGCCCACCCGAATTAGTTCTCTCGCGCGGACAAAATGTAGGCATCGATTGCTTACTTAGATAATGTAAATAAATAAACTGTGTATGTCAGTAATAATGCTATGTATTGTCCAGTTTTATAGTCTAATAATAAAAAAGCGCAAACGTAAACCTGATCCTCAGTACGATGTTTTTTACTTACTAACCTAGCTCTAGGACGCGCCACCAAATCTTGGTTTTAGCGATTTAAATATATTTTGAACAATGTAAACATAATACATTCAGTTAATTTTATCTTATACCAGTGGGAAATAATGAGCTTTATTATATAAATAAATTAATTAATTATAATTATCATATATCACCTAGATTTTCAGCCCAGATACAAAAAAAAATACGCACAGAAATTGACCCAGCAGTATGCACAGGGGCGCTGTCATGAAGAAGCAGCACGCTGGTCAATTTTCCCCTCCTCTTCTCTTTGATTGCTTCCCGTAATTGGCGTAAAATGTTAGTGTAGTACTATCCTGTAATATTTCAACCCTTTTCTTTATAATCCATGAATAATATCCCTTCACAATGTCAGAATATTGTCGCTATGATCTTGCCAGCTGAAGGGACGACTTTGAATTACTTGGGATGAGGTGTTCCTTTATCGTGCCACTGCATCGACTCTTGTTTGCTCTCAGGCTCATAATGATGTTGAGTTTCATCTCCGGTAACAATTTTTTGGAGCAAACCATCAGGGTTTTAACCACACAGCTCAATGAAGTCGGAACAACAAAATTCATTTCTTCTTTAATACACTTTTGATTTTTTCCCTGTTTACTTAGTCAAGAATTTTATCACGGTTCGATGCTCCAATTTAATTAAAATTGTTTAATCGCTCATGGAAACCACGTTTGTTCAGCAGTAGCAGAAAAACAAAAGAACGTGTGGGCTTAAAATTTTCTTTTATTTATTGTCAATGAATGACTCTCGGCCAGTATTAAGAAGTTTACTAAAAAGGTTTGCAAGATACCAATACCGAGAATTTATTGAACGCCCCTCGTAGATGAATCTTGAAAACAATACACTCCTTTTTTACGCCGACGTCTACAAAACATCATACACTGGACTTCTATTCTACGTGGTAAAACCATATCGCGTTTAACATGGTATGGTAATGTTTTTAACTCTGCCACCATTACTTAACTGTCAGGCTGTGAGCGCTACCAAAACTTTGAAAACTCGATAACCCGTTAAAGGCATTAAGGTATTACCGTGTAGAACCTCGGCCCTTTTTATTTATTAAGCATTCTAATTGCACCGTTCGAAAAGCCCCGATTCGACAGCTGTCAACCCAGTTCAAAATATTTGTTCGAGATAAGTTTGAGGTTATGTTTTATACTGCCTTTACAGCTGTCAAATCGTGCCAATTAGAACGGCACGACTATAACGAAAGTTTAAAAGATTACTTATTATACTTATTGATAATTGCATATTTTGTTTTCAGCTCTTTTACTGGATATTATTATAATAGCAGTTATAAAAGCATTCGTTCGAAGACGAAGACCCGTACCCATGAACAAGTTGATTGCAGTTGACCCTGATAAGTACTCATTTCCATCTGGGCATGCAAGTCGATCCGTCCTGATTGCTTCTATACTCATGTGCTTGAGTCCGGTGTCGGTCATGTTCTATCCTCCTCTGCTGGCATGGGTCGTGTCTGTTTTGCTGTCAAGAGTACTGCTGGAGAGACATTACTTGTTAGATGTCATTGCGGGATGCGGACTTGGCGTAATTGAAGGTTTCATAATGAACTTCGTTTGGTTTTCTCAAAGCACTTCCGCCAGTATTTTGTCTTCACTTTCCGATGAAAAGCTTGATGGAGGAGAGTTTCATGTTTAAATACACAAAATATAATTTGGTTAACTGGCCACGTAGGTTAACTACCAAAAATATTTACCCTAATTCGATAGCTTAACAAAAAAAGATAAGTAGTAATCATAAGATAACCTATATGTTTTATTATCCAAATATTAATTGAAAACTTAAGTATTTTTTTTATGCTATCCAAAGCTTCATGTCAGTGTTACCTATGAATATAGTATGTGCCTTTTATGAAAAATAAACTCTTTAATTCATTGTGGTATTTTATTTGTGGGCATCCTATCCTCGGATGTTTCAGCAACACAAAAAGTTAAGCCCGCTAGAGACGTATAATAACAAAGTCGTAGTTATCTCAGAACAGTGCTTGACCCTACAAAAGCTGCATTGCGAGAAAGTTAGCGTTATCGAAAATATGTAGAATTCACGTAAGCTGCCGGATGTTGATTCGGTCTATTCCGACTAGTTACATTAGGGTGAAGCCACACGAGCGTAATTTTTTGAGTTGTGAGTCGCGTAATTCCGGTCGCGTAATTTCTGCCTATACAAAAGCCCAACTCATTTTGTGTCGCCGTGTGAACAAAACAGTAGTTTTGTTTGAAACCGAATGTAGCAGAAATTACGCAACTCGGAACTCAAAAAATTACGCTCGTCTGGCATCACCCTTATTAGTTCCATTGATGTAACTAGATAGACTTTTTTTTCCTAGTAGGTAGTTACATTCAACGAGATGGTTAACGTAATGGAACTAATTACCTAGACTTTTTTCCAAGTAGTTACCTTAATAATGCAGGGTTTCATTTAATGCAATTAAATGGACTGTACCTACCTAGTATAAAACATTGTTTTAATAGACAAAGGAATTGAAATTAAGAACCTTCTATTGATTGAATTCCATTATTAGAAATAATAATGTACCTAACTAGTAGGAAAAGACCGTCAATTCCACGTTGGCGACACGTTAGCCCAGGTTGATATTGGCCCTGCCTGCGAAGCTTGCGGTCCCGGGTTCAAATCTCGGTAAGCGCAGATACTTGTGTGATAAGTAAGTGTTTGTTCCTGAGCTTAAAATGTTTTCTATGTAAGTGAACGAAAGGCAAACCTTAAAACTGGTGAATGTTGAAAACGGGTATTAATACTATGATACACTTTTTGTGGTACAGTCAAGTTCAAAAGTATGTATACACTTTAGTACCTTGTCACTTTAATCGCTTGGATAATTTCATATGGCAGTTTAAACATGACGTTAAATAGACAAGGTACTAAAGTGTATACATACTTTTGAACTCGACTGTACCTGCCTACAATCTATTATTATTGATTTTTATTTTACTATAGCTAATAGCTTCTTTCCCCTCTTTGCCCGTAGTTCAGTTGGCTAGTCCAGTTGACCGGGCAGCGGGTAAAAATTTTTTTCCTTTGTACAGTTGACCGGACTACAAACGAAAAAAAAATCCTTGGTGCTGTTGACTGGACTACGGAAAAATCTTGTTTTTCCTTGGTACGGTTTACCGGACTATGGAAGAAATTCTTTTTTTCTGACTATCGAAACGTTATTTTAACCTGGTACAGTCATAGGTAATCGATTAATGGAAGACGGAACACTTTTTCATATAACTGTACTAGCTATATCACCTCTTTGTTCAAGTGACACTTACTGATTATATTTGTCATTAGAAAAGGAATAAGTTCTACAGTTAATTGTCAAAATATGATTCAATCAGATACTTATGGTAATAGTTACATGACCTGTTAATATTATGTCCGAAGAAGCTGATACAAGTTGCTAGGCGCTCTCCAGACTTCATGTTTCGGCGTATCTATAATAATATCTGCAAGGTGCAAAGCATTCAGTGTCACACAACCGGTAAAGTTAAGATTATTGTGAGGAAGTGGCTACTGTCACTATCATATTGCGACACAGAGGCCCTACTCACTTCCAGCTAAATTCCCACACGTTGCCATACACGTACTCAATCACTAAAACACACACACACACACACACACACACACACACACACACACACACACACACACACGCACACGCGCACTCACTCCACACATCTGACGCACTGTTAAGTCGCTCAAAACAACTTATTTATTTTTGTGTTTATTTAAATTAGCATGATTATCACTTGTTTTTTCGCATACTGCACTCCAGGGCCCCAAGATACAGGCTCAGCCTAGTTTGGGGTCCGCCAGACATGTCTTGTTATGTATATCTGTGTGTTGATAAGCAAATAAACTATTTTGTATTGTATTTTGTATTTTTGTAAGTGGCGACGCGGGAGTCAATTACGTTGATAGAAAGGGTGGAACTGTTTTATTATACAATGGACACCGATACTACAAAAACAGTAAATACAAAAGTGGATCGGAGCTGTGGAGGTGTTCTTCATATAAAAAACTTAAGTGCACTGGATTTATAACTAGACAATCGAACCAGTAACAAAAAAGTTCAAAATGGCGGCCACTTTTTTAAAATCTGATTACGGGTTCGCATTTGTAGTCCCAAGGGGCCCTCAGATATCGATTTTCAAGGCAATGGAGTTTAAATATTAGTACTACCACTGCCGTATGCGTGAGAGAAAGGTCTAAGTCAAGTCTGTCTAATGTTACGTGTTACGTAACGAAATATGTTCACCCTCCATAAGGCGAAGGCTACACGTACAATCAATACTGTGATCTACTCATATTTATCATATATCGTGATATTTACTGATCGTGTGGTCTAGTGTATTGACGGATGTCAATATTTATCACGGAAATCTAGATTTCTGGATTCTGGATGGCAGTTTGTGATAAATATTGAAATCGGTCAATACACTAGACTAAGTACACGATCAGTAAATACTGTGACATTTCAGTATAGTTTTTATCTTGATATCCAGTACACGTCTGAACTCTACGAAATACGTTACAGTACTGACGTGATAAATATTGAACGTGTAGCCTTGCCTGTGTATTGCGTTAATAAAACGTAATCTATCAGTTTTTATTGTATTGATGGACCAAAGAATTTATTGTACGTCTAGCCTTCGCCTAAAGAAGTTATCACTTCAATAATATTTTACATTTAACATTAACGTTTTTTTTATTTTTGCGATTTCACAATTACTTCGAACGCTTCTAACTAATCTACGGTTGAGTCATCATTTTTTGATATCTCACTGTTTAGTATATGGGCTCTAATAATAATATGTCTAAATTGTTAAATTCGGTTCATCATCATCATATCAGCCGAAAGACGTCCACTGCTGGACATAAGCCTCAGCCAAGGCTCTCCACTTAGACCGGTCTTGTGCCTTCCGCATCCATCGCGATCCCGCGATCCTTACGAGGTCGTCGCTCCATCTTGTTGGAGGCCTACCAACAGCTCGTCTCCCGGTCCGTGGACGCTATTCGAGAACTTTCTGGCCCCATCGGCCATCAGTCCTGCGAGCAATGTGCCCCGCCCACTACTACTTGAGTTTCGCTATTCTTCGGGCTATGTCGGTAACCTTAGTTCTACTGCGGATATCATCATTTCTGATTCTATCCCGCAGAGAAACCCCGAGCATAGCTCTCTCCATAGCCCTCTGAGTGACTCTGAGTGACTTTCTTATGAGGCCCATCGTTAGCGCCCACGTCTCAGATCCGTAAGTCATCACCGGCAACACACACTGGTCAAAGACTTTTGACTTCAAACACTGCAGTAATTTGGACGAAAAGACACTGCGAAGCTTCCCGAACGCTGCCCAGCCGAGTCGGATTCGACGAGTGACCTCTTTCTCGAAGTTGGACCTACCTAACTGGACCGTTTGTCCCAGGTATACATAGTCGTCAACAACTTCGAGTGCAGAACTTCCGACAATCACGGGAGTTGGCTCAACATGGACATTAGACCTGACTTTCGTCTTGTCCATGTTCATTTTCACGCCAACTTGGTCGGAAACTCTGCTGAGGTCAGCGAGCATAGCACTGAGGTCCTCCATGATTTCAGCCATGACTACGATATCGTCGGCAAATCGAGGGTGAGTGATGTAATCGCCATTAATGTTGATGCCTCGTCCTTTCCAGTCCAGAACTTTAAAAGCATCCTCCAATGCAGCGGTGAACAGCTTCGGAGATATCACATCCCCTTGTCTGACTCCTCGCTGCAGGGGAATAGGCTTTGTGCTCTGGTCCTGTAGTCGTACAGACATAGTGGCGTTTTTGTACAGACACTTCAACACTTCGATATATCGGTAGTCAACTTGGCACCGCTGGAGAGACTGCAGCACAGCCCAGGTCTCGATCGAATCGAAGGCTTTCTCGTTGTCCACAAATGCAAGGCAAAAAGGAAGGTTATTATTAAATATTTAACAGTAAAACTTCCAATAACACTTTATGACTTATTTATTAACTTTAATCTGCTCTACTACAAATTACACAACCTAAGTCTTTGCCATTTTTCATATTCTCTATCTTCGGTCTTCCACAGATAATTATAATATAATAACCACAGAGTTAGGCAATACATCACATTCGTCCCCTCTTAAGATTAAAGATTTAATCTATCTGGAGCCTTCCTAATCCTACCTGACCTTCGCAGTTCCATCATTGGTTCATTTGCTGGCTCCAGTGATGCATCTCTACGCCCAGAATCGGTTATATCTTCTACAATAGGTTCCTGATTACTTTCTCTTCAGGAATGATTTCAACTGTGTTCCTATCTCTTAAAAAAACTGATTCTGGTGGGTCACAGACAATTTCCCTTCTGGTAAATTGAAAATTATTTTCATCTGCATTACATGGTTTTAAATTTGAATTTTGAATACCACTTTTATCTACATGACAATGTCTTAAATCTGATGCATGATAATGCTTCTCCAACCCCTCAACTTGTTTTGATTTAACAGTGTTAGTAAATAAAAATCCGTCTTCGTACGTGTCGTGTCGATCTATTGATTGTGTTGTGTTACTTAAAGATTAATATTTTTATTTAATATACGAAACGAACTATTGACTCTGTGTGTGTGGTGAATGTAAGTGAGCGAAAAATACGAACAATGAAACCAAAATCAAGTTCGATTTGGAACTATATTGACGGTTCCGCTTCCGCTTCTGGTTCCGTTAAACTAAATTTAAAACATCTGGTTCCGGTTCCGGTTCCGATATAACCACATCTGTTAAATCCTTGCATGAGACTATATGAGGGCCAGCGGGTTCATAGGCCTGGGAGCAAGTCACCTCGAATTTAATATGAAATAAGGCGCCCTGGGTGAACTTACTGCGAACAAGAATGGTTTCTTGTTAAAAGTAAAACAAACAGTGGTATTCTCTCTGGTATAATGTTGAATCACACACACATCACATAAGTGTACCTACTGTAGTTACAGTAGCTCGCCGATGAGATTACATCAATAATGGTAGCACTACTTACTATTAAGACAGAACAGGCACTTATCTAGGGTGAAGTATGCATGAGGTCAAGTGTGTATGAAGGTGAAGTTAAGTGGCAAGCGAAGACTCAGTCGTGGTTGCTAAGCGAAGAGGCGCGCCAATGCACCAAGCCTCTCTAGGTCGCAACACGTGGCAAGCAGACCACGCCCACGCGGTTGAGTCGAGCGACCTTCATGGTCGAATCCAGAATTGTAAAGAAAAATAAAAAAACCCTGCAACAAGAATTGCAGTATTAAACAAAAGAACAATGATTAAAAGTTATCCTATCAGACCTAGCCATGAGGTAAAGGTAAGCACTTACCACAAAGTGGGTTTTATAAATCTTTAACGTGAGGCTAGTTGAGACCGGCATACGCACGGTGCCTCCATGCAACGTGGCACTGGCTGAAAAAGAACGCAGCTTATTAGGATAAAGTTCAAAGTTGTGCTTGCCGACAGCAATGCGGCCTCTCATGATACTCACCTTAATCAGGCACGCATCTGGCCTGATGATCCTGTTTTACAAGGCAGGAGTCCACGCTTGGGAATCGGTAGGCTGCGATTAGCTATAACAAAAGGTTTACGTGAACGACAAGACAAGTAAAACAAATACACCTTTAACAGTGTTAGACGCGAGATTACTTACGCTTTACATCGGTTCATTATTATGTGTTTGTAATACATTAAGTCGGCGAGACGCAGTTAAAAGTTCTGCCATGATGTACTATTTTGCCATCGTTTAATTTGCCTGAAACAAAATGTAAATTCACAAAAAAAACAAATCCCACTTGGGCACGATGGAAAGATGCATCGAATAAGCACCGAAACTCACCGCTAATCGTCCATTTGTAAAGATTATTTAATTAAATATGAGGAAGGCAATGCTGCCATTTAACTTCATGAATCCTGAAACAATATAATTTCACATGCCAGAAAAGTATCGAATGATCCGAGCCATAGCCCTTATGTCAAAGCGCAGGAGCAGTGAAACGTAACGCACGATCACGCTTGACTGAAATATTAAAATGCTTCATCTCGTTCATTCTTCATTCGGTACCTTAGAGAGTGAAAAGGATAACTAATGTGTATTCGATTCTCGATTTTGGTGCCGATTCCTGCCAGCGGTAGTGTTGCTATCAGAAAAAGCTTTAGCAAAAAAACAGGTGTTACAAGTAAAGGTCTACCTATGTTCTATAAAACATGTGCCATGGGCCATGGGATACAACTGTACTATAACTCATAATTTCCGCTTTTCAACCCTACAAGGTTATTGGTACAACCATCGCAAACAAGCCTACACTGAAAACCACCACCATGGTATTATCTTATCTTCTTTTAGATAAGATGGTGTTACTTAGTTTGTCTCTTTCAAAGGTCACTACAAGCTTTAATTCCCGTAGAGATAGAGTTTTGTTTTGTGGATTTTAAATATTTTCATTTCCGTTATACGTATAATACATGCTATGGCAACTTAAGGTAGGGACATCGAGTTATGGCACTTTGGATAGGTGACAATAGTGTTGTGAAACACTCCATTTCCCTTCTTAACCGTGGTCCGGTTGTGTAGTCCGGCCAGCCGGACCGTGGAAAATTTCTTTTTTCGATTGTCCGGTGGCGATACTGTTTGGTTTGTTGTACATCTGTACACTGTACCTTGGTCCGGTAATATCGCCACCGAACAATCGAAAAATACAAACTTTCCATAGTCCGGCTGGTGTGGTTGACGTTGTATGAAAATGAGTCTGGTACGAGCGTACGAAAATATAAATCATTGTATATTTATCGGGTGTCCTAATACGCCTTTATTAATGATACCCGACATGGTAAGGGTACGCTTACTGTGTGACTTGAACTTTTATATACCACAAAACACTCGTGTGTGCGGCGAGGCGAGCATTTGGCAGCTGGTACTTGGGAGATCCTGACGGAGGCACCAGATGTTTGTGAAAATTTTAGTCAAGCACATACGCAAGATATTGTGAACGTTATGCGGGAAGCAATAATTTTCATTCATTCTACAGTTTCAAATGTGCTACGTGCACCAAATTATGCTTAAATTAAAGATTTAAAAGTTACTTACAAGTTGTAATTTTTTTTTAAGTTAAATCTCACTAATTTATTTTACCTACGTAATTTAGAAATGCTAGGCTCAAACACGTGAGAAGTTAAAAGCCAGGCCTCATCGACGCTCGAGCGTGACGAGCAAGGCGGGTGCGGCGTTCATGTTAAACACAACACCCCCAGTATATGTAGAGCCCTCTGTCACTGAATACCATATTCACAAAATATGCTATTCTTAAAACAAGATATTAGCAAAATATGACATTCGCATATCACAACATCATATTCGGAAAACAGCATACTAGCGACATATACTAACCAACTGGCTGATCACATACTAATTTTTGTAAAAGAAATATTCCCAACAGGAAAACTGGAGAAATTCGTTTTGATCGGGTTCACCTACATTTGTAAACTTATGGTACAAAAAAATATAAGTATTTAATAAATAACATTTATACATTTATTTAATATTGGCATCGACATACTAACCAATAGACGCCGGGTCCCATACAAAATTCTATTCGAAAAGTGTCCTAGGGCGACCTTTACAAACTTCATACTTGTATAAAATCATTGTCAAAATAAAACATTCTAATTTAAATGGTATGTTGGTAACGCAATGCTTAATTTTGCTTGAAACAATTTATCATCTAATGTGGCTTTGACTAGATGCTCGTTTTTCAGGGTGCAGACCCACCGTACCCCTAAACCGTATCACTGACCCAAAAATTGTATCATAAATATGAGGTAGGTTTAGGTTATGTTAGTTCTTCAGCAGGCCCGGAGGGCCAAACTACCCAGAACTAGGAGCTCTGCGACAGCAGACCTCCGTCGACAACGTTAAATTCGATTTTAATGGTAATAATTGGTCAAAGTACCACCAGTGGTACGGCCGAGGGGTACGGTGGGTCTGGAAGGGTTAGTAAACATCATATGTTAACGACACTACCAGTGATTAGTGTTGTGCAATATCGAGAAAAAATAAAACTAAAGGGTCTGGCCGATCTACCATGTAAAATTGCCCCTGGCTGAAAATGTAGGTTTCTTACGTGTGTTTATTAACCTTATTACAAGATATAATTTTACGAAGTTTTAACCCTAAAATGCTCTTGGTTTTGAAGAAAAATGGAAAAGTAAAAAATATGTTTTTATTTTTTTGTAGCCAAACTAATGATTCGATTTCTTTGTAAATTGGATATATTATGTACCTAATAATAAACTATTGTCAAAAAAAAAATCATTGTTCAAAATCATTTATGAAGGGTTTAAAATTGACTTTATTTTTTTTAAGATTTTTTTTTAATACTTACGAGATAGGGACAACCTCTTATTTTAGTTATTTTATGCGGAATCTTATATTGCGTAACATATATTTTTTGCAAAAAAATCTATTTGGGGCAACAGGGTAAAAATATCTTACTAATGTATATACTTACGTAAAAATCCTCCATTCATTAATATCAACAATGGGCGGGAATTTAACTATCTTTTATTTTTTCCCACCAGTGTTATAGGGACAGCCACAGCTCCTTTTTTAGTTCCTTGGTATTATAATAATCTTAAGAGTAAAGAACTATGTATCTAAAGAAAAAAAAAGGTAAGATTGTTAACACCGCTACATTATAATAATACTAGGTTAGGTTAGTTCATAATCTATCTTTTATCGGTTGTTTACAATCTCACGGATTGTTTATTAACTTGCGGTGTTCACAATCCTACGGTAATATATACATATCAATCAACAACTTTTCTAGAGCAATTGTATTAAAAAAAACGAAAGGTAAATATTTAACACATTTTATTAAAATCCTTACACCTAAACATAAGGAGACATATGTACATCTACGTGAATTAAGACTAAGATTACTCAGGCATTAATAATAATAATTAATCATCCTCATCACTATCGGTATGAATAGTAATATTTATACCATCGTTCTAGAACAAGGAGCTGAGTTTTTGGTTAGGACGCGGAAGTCTAGATAAAAATCTGCCATATGATAAGTAATATATGACTGCCGCTACATGGGAGCAACAGCCAACCGTTCTCAACCCATTTGCACATTTACAGCAATACTGTTCGATTGCATGTATTCCCCTTTTTTCGGCATGATACTTTATGAAGCATCTATATACCTTTTTAGACATATGTCGAGAATGTATCTGTATTTTAAGAATATTTGTATGATGCTTGACGTAGGCCATATTCATGTTATCATTCTCGTCTAGAACCTCGGCTAAATATGAAATAGCTTGCCCGAATTGGTAACTTCCCGTAAATAACAACTTTAATTCATACTCCGTTAGTTGGGGGAAATCAGCAATAGAATTATTAGCGGAAAAAATCTGAAATGGCAGTTTTTTCCGCAACCAACCCTTGTCTTCTACCGTTGCTGCTAAATCATTTTTTTCATCGCATTTTTCAGGCTCATTACTTCAAAAATCTTGCTGGACATGTTGGTATCAGACTTTAGACGTTTCCCAAAACGATTTAAAAGATATGAAGCTATGCGATAAAAGCTCTTTATTTTAGGGAGCATCTTGTTGTCGAGTGTTTGATCTAAAAGTTTAAATCTTTGTTTAAGTGCCCCGTGTACTGCCTCTACAACCCAACGAACTTTTGTAACGTACCGCGAGTAGTTAGCTTCTTGAGTTGTTAATTGTTTTCGTTGGCCTTTCATAGAAGGCATCATAACTCGATAGCCTTTTGACTCAAGAAGAGGTACTGCATCTCGAAAGCCTCGGTCTAAAACAAATATGTCGCCGGGTTGCAGGAGGTTGGTTAAACTGTCGATAACTTTTATCATGATACTTGCGTCATTCTCATTAGCATAGTAGGGTCCTAGCATGTCAATAATAAATCCGTCAGTTGTGCAAATCGTGAAAGGCTTACATAAGTGCGTTTTTTTTTGCCCAGAATATGATTTTCGTTGATACTCATTATTATTGCTTTTTTGATGATAGGCGTACGTACCATCGCAAATGAGTATTAAGCAGTTTTTGACATCAAAAAGTTTACTTGCAAGTTCCAAAGTGCGGTTTGCTATAAGCCATTCCCTGCTAAATGCATTAAGGCCAAACTGAAACGGAAGTACATGACTTTCGAAAGATGAAATAACATTTGACACGTATTCAGAAACCATTTGCTCTCTTGAAAGTTCTAGCATTGAAGAAATTAATTTATTGCTACAGCCAGTTCGAAGTTTCATTAAAAATACGACGATAGCTTGTAACATGTCACTCGGGATATCATTTTGATTAAAGACTAATTCGGTTTGTATAATATCAACATTTTCCCGGGTAAAACCGGTCATAACAGCGAACTGGTTGTCAAGGTTGCTTTTAGTAACGATTTTCTCTAATAAAGTTAATGGTTTTTGAATTGCCAAACTCCCAAATAACTCTACTATTTCAGTTACCTTGATTGTAGCTGTAGTCGAATAAACTGTGATCTGGTCTAAAACATCTTGATAGAAGTGGTCATTAATCAAATGTGAGGGACAGCATCTGTTTTCAACTGGTATGTATATGTTTTTTTTAGCATAAACTTCTAATCTAGCATTTTTGGGCACTGTTTTTAATGTATTAGCGTTGGAGCAAATAAAGCAATATCGATGAGTAGATAATGTTCGATTTAATGGTAACTCAACACTTTCAGCCTCAGTTTGCCTTTTAGAAGCAACTCTGAATGTAGTATCTTCATCTCCGCTGCTTGATTCACTTGTTAAATATTTATTTGAATTCACAATAACTTTCTTGCGGTAAGCTTTTGTGCGGCAAGAAGAACATATAATATCACCTATCTCAAAATCTTGAGATAGTGAAGTCGAAAAGAACTCTACATCCTGAGATGACGCTAGTATTTTCTTGTTACCAGACGTTTTATAAAATCGTATTTTGCAACTATCGCATTCACGTTTACTACGCTCACTGTTTGATGACATTTTAATGATATCATTCCAAGATAATATATAATACCTTTCAAGAATCCATTTACACTTAGGCGATAACAGTATCTTATGAAAACTTACGTACAAACAATTATGATGAAGTACATTAGGTACAGTAAATCTGGGTAATTTTCAATACTCAGGTATCATTGAGCGAAACTTAAAATAGATTTCCCAAAATGGTTTGCGTCAGTTTATTTATATACAATGAAGTTAATTGTGATCTATATTTTTATGTACCTTTTTTTATTTACAAATATTTAATCGTTTAATATAACTTTAAGGGGCAGTTAATGTTTCCTGAGCATTCTAAGTTACCAGGATCGACTGAAGTAGTTAAGTGACATAGGTACCTACTAATTACCTACTTCAAATATCATTGTTAATATAAAATAATTTGCCAGCACAATAAATTCAGTATAAAGAATTTAACATAACTGTATCACTTCCGTCATAGTCTGAATATCTTCCACACTGCGAGCATCTTTTAAGCATTACAATTCCTTCATCCAGTAGACACACGTATAAAGAGGGTAGTGCGTCGCGGTACAGTGGAACTAGAATTCTGGTTGGCAGGTTAATTTGTTCAAAGATTTCAGATTTGATCGTTTCCACCTAGGTATAAAATAAAATTAAAGTAACTAAACTTCCTGCATCTTTACGAGTACTAACTGAAAGAGTATAAAGCATGACTAAAAATACTTACGTTTTCCGTTAGGGATAGCAGATGCTCATTTTCGATATAGTTTTGTATGCATTGCTCTAGACGGGCTTCTATTGCATTATATGCTTTTAAATACAAACTTTGGACACGTTTCCTAAACACCTTGCGTATCGCATTACGTTTATCCATAACGCATAAGATAGGTGAAAAACGATTATGGTTTCCCGCCATTATTTACTTTTAATTTGTAAGCGGCATAGACAAATGTACAATACAACCATCGCATTAGGTAAAGCCCGTAAATTAAAAAAGGCACGGTGATGTTCGAACGCGTATACATTCCAAATTCAAATTCAAATTCAATTCGAATTCGAATGAATGAGCTCAAATTAAAATTGAAATTGTAGATTAGATGTTTTATTGAAGTAGTTTTTAAACCGTTTTGTATTTAGAAACAAATTATAAGAAATATTGTATTTGCGTAGTAAAATTAATATTTAAGTAGTAAAGAGAAAAAAGTTTTATACTGACTGCTTTTACCACATTCTGAATCTATCATGAAGGATTTTTACGTATATACATTAGTAAGATATTTTTACCCTGTTGCCCCAAATAGATTTTTTTGCAAAAAATATATGTTACGCAATATAAGATTCCGCATAAAATAACTAAAATAAGAGGTTGTCCCTATCTCGTAAGTATTAAAAAAAAATCTTAAAAAAAATAAAGTCAATTTTAAACCCTTCATAAATGATTTTGAACAATGATTTTTTTTTTGACAATAGTTTATTATTAGGTACATAATATATCCAATTTACAAAGAAATCGAATCATTAGTTTGGCTACAAAAAAATAAAAACATATTTTTTACTTTTCCATTTTTCTTCAAAACCAAGAGCATTTTAGGGTTAAAACTTCGTAAAATTATATCTTGTAATAAGGTTAATAAACACACGTAAGAAACCTACATTTTCAGCCAGGGGCAATTTTACATGGTAGATCGGCCAGACCCTTTATTATGATAGTCAAAGTGTAATAATGATAAATTATAATACATTACAGTTGTTAAGCCTACTTTGTACTTGTTGTACGTCCGACAAATTTTAGTTACTACGCAGTTGTTCTAGGGCCCTTAAGACCCTCCGTACCCGACATTACCCCTGGTGGTACGTCGGGTATTTTAAAGTTAAACGATACCACTGACTAATAGTGATGGCAAACATCTCTAATAGAATACGTAGGTAGGTTTATGTTATGTTAGTATTGCAGCAGGCCCGGAGGGCCAAACCACCCAGAAATAGGAGCTCCGCAGTAACGGAGCTCCGTCGACACCGTTTAATTTCAAATCAATAACCTGTCGACGGAGCTCTGCTTACGCGGAGGTCCTGTCTCGTCGGTTTGGCCCTCCGTCCGGGTCTGCTGCAAAACTAACATAACCTAAACCTACCTACGTATTTTGGCTAATGTTAAGTGGGAAAATTGTAATAGCAATCCTCTCATTCCACTTGGCTCCTATGCTTTCAATCCCGTGGGATCGTATAATATTATTATTTCCGCTTGGCTCACATATTTATGAGATCGAAAAACAATTGCGTTTTTCATGGTAACAAGCTTCCACTTAAATCCCATAATTATACGGCAGGATCGAAATATACTTGTTTCGTAGTTTTGGTTCCCATAGGATCCTAGGACACAATATTAACGGCGTTGCCAACCATGACGGATACATCCGTAAATGGCGTTGAAAAGGTCAATGTGTGTGCGCGTGTGTGGACGCGCGTGTGTGCGTACGTTTGTGTGCAAGTGACGTGTGTGTGTGTGTGTGCAAGCTTGCGCGCATAGCGCTCACGATCCTATGGGAGCGTAGGATACAGGAGCGAAGAGAAATTATTTATCTCATGTTCCCATAGGACATTAGGATAGAGGAACCAAAAGGAATTGATTATCTTTTGATCACAGGGAATCGAATATAGGAGCCAAAGAGGAATACGAATTTCATTATGATCCCAAAACATACACACAAAACTACTTATATACTTACAGACATGTAGGTACACACACACACATGCAAACACAGACGTACATCAATACACATACCCGCATAACACACAGACACACACACACACACACAAGAACACACGCATGTACACAAACGCACAACATACGTGTAAGCTCACGCAAACAAATGCAAGAACACGTTCGTAAGTTCATACTCCTGTAAGTATGGAAAAAAAATCGTTCTGTCCACTTGGATCCATTGCATGGCTCCATTGATGGATCCTAGTACACTTTTTCCTCCACCTGAGTCCATCGTACCAGTCAGTTCCAAATAATGGATTCTAAGACACTTTAAGGTGCACTTGGATCCTCCGCTTACTTAAATACTAATTATGGTTGTAAAAGTAGGTAGGTTAGGTTCGTTAGGTATCTTCAGTTCGTTAGGTTTCAGATGTCCGAAGGGCAAAACCACCTAGAGAAGTAGGACCCGCCCCGGGCGGGGCTCCGTCGAAAGTCAGTAGGACCAAAAATAGTAGGACCACGAGGAAACGGCCATTTAAATTATACTTCGTTTGATTAATTCGGAGGATCCAAGTGCACCTTAAAGTGTCTTAGAATCCATTATTTGGAACTGACTGGTACGATGGATTCTGGTTAGGTGGAGGAAAAAGTGTACTAGTATCCATCAATGGGGCCATGCAATGGATCCAAGTGGACGGAGGGAAAAAAATATTATACTTCAATCACATGGGACCAAAAACGAAAAAAAATGTTGGCTCCAATCCCGTGGGAGCTAGATAAAAAAAATATACTTTAATCCTATGGGAGCCAAGAGGAAAAATAGATATACTATGATACCATGGGATCGAAAGCATGGGAGCCAAGTGGAATGAGGGTCGCAATCAGTGTCTCAGCCCTGTGGGGTAGATCTCACTATTCCCATTTCCCACTGCAGTGGTAATACTGAGACCGCACTTTTTTTTCAAATCAGTCTCACTATTCCCATTGAATTACGAAACGCCGAATGGCACTTAATAGCGAGACTTATGTTCTCCTACAAAATGTCTCATTATTCCCATTTTGAGCGGTTTTTTTTAAACGTCGGGTGTAAAATAATATACCTACGCAGTGATTTCGCCAATGTCAAGTGAGTAGAGTAAAACAGTAAACAGAATAAATCTAAATCAAAAGCCCCCGAAGGTTACCGGTAGAATCCATCCCCTCTCATCAGACAGAGAGTTACTGTCTGTGGTGCCACAGGCACTATTTCAAGTGAGATGACATCAAATATGTCATGTCACTTTGGCATGACAACTAAACTAATATTCTGAAGGAATATTAGTTTCCCTTAGCTAACTTGAACTTATAAGAACGGAACTTATAAGAACTCATCAGAAATAATATTTTAAAGGAATATTATTTCTACCTACTGTACTGGAACACAGGTTCAGAATGAGCTTAGTTCCAGTGTAGTGTTGTTCTTAGTGGCAAATAATCTACTGATAGTAAAAGTTATAGGAATAGCTTCAATTGACACCATCGTTTAGGGATACAATTATAATTAGACGAAGCTGCTGGCATTTTACTGTATGTTTTATAAATAAACAAACTTAATTAAGTTATATACGTAAGGATAAATTACAAGGATCGGAATGAATTTTTGTGACATTCAGCGCGAGTATCGCATGACGTTTCAGTACATTTGCGGAAAGAATATCAAGGAGACGGCTTTGATTATAATTGACATAGACTCTGAGAATTGGAAATGGTTGTGACTATTCAGCCAAATTAAAAACAAACAATTTTGCGAAGTAAATCAATGTCACATACATAGTGAATATTTAAACATCAAAAACAATAAATATTTATATTTGGGTTAGTAATAAATATTTGTTGTACGCAAAATAGTGGACGCTTTAAATATCCCATTAACCAGGCGTTTTTCTAAAGTTTTAAAATACTCTACTCTGTGAACACATACAGGTGGACATACACTCTGTTTTATTGAAGGTCTGAAAGGTATCACTTTAGAGTAACAATATTTAAAATTAAAAATTACAAGGTGGAAATATTACACAATTTTTGGTAGTAATAAACAAATTTTCAACTAAGTATGCATCGGATGTTAAAACGAATTTGAATCCCAAATTACAACAGTACAGATATCGTATTAGGGGCAAACATTGTAAACAGTGACCTCTTTGATTGACGTTGTGAACTATCTAAGATAACTAGTTAAGATAAATAATCAATCGATACAATAAATTCTAGTCGTGGTGTTGAGATGGCGTTGTTCTAAATAATAAAGATATTCCCGGGCCAAAGGTTGTATATACGTGTAACGGGTCTGCTATCAGAATATATCATTAATTTATGCATTATTGTTTATGAATAGAAATTAATAAAAAAAAAAAAAGAAGTTTTTTTGTCTATCAGATAGTTGCACAGATAACAACTATTCCACTTTTGCTTCTGTTACCAAAGTGAAGTTTCGGGGAGTCACCTAGATTCGTCCGTATTCTAATGGCTTTTTATTGAATTTCAAACTTTATTACCATGGAGTAATATTCATAATAAATGGTTAGATTTGGGTTGTAAGATAGTTCAGGAAATTGCCTTATAAGGAGCGATAACTGCACAGCAGACTGTGTGAAAACATAAGATTTGCGAAATATACTCTGTATGAGGTGTGTAAGGATCAAAATGGTTTGCACGTTTTTGGATAGAACAAAATGGGGAAAGTACTGGGAAATGAAAAAGAACATGCGGGGGGGGCTTTCTTGGCGTCGGGTCTCGGAGTCGATAAATACAGGTCAGATGGGGAAGAGCGCCCTTTTGCCTTCACATATTTTCCTGGGTGCTGTACTGAGTAAGTCGAAGCCGCTATTCGAGGGTCGGAGACCATGTGCGTTTTTGTTTTGTGTTTTTTATTTATTTATGTTTGCTGCTCTTATCGAGTTTATTATTTTAATAATCGTGTTAATATAATTTGAGTGGGTTTAGGTAACCATCGGATACACTTCATACTTGCGATAAACGTGAAAAGTTGAGGTTAGGAATGGGGAGAGTGTTTAGTGTTGCTGAGTTTACAATTATTAGATCTTTGGGATTAGCTATAACAGTTCGTTCAGGTTGTGTTTGTTTGTGTGTTAGATAGTTGCGGTTTGTTTATTCCAAATATGAATATTGTGTTTGATTTCCAGATCTCAGTTCCGACACCCTAGTGGTAGTTAGTAAAGCTGAGACCCAGGCAGACGTTGATAACATTCATAAAACTACGCTTACATTGTGGTTACGGGACAGAACTAGAAAGATTCTACTATCAGGAATCTGACGGTTTTATCTCACTAACCAAGTAAGTTGGGGTTTTCGCGTTCAAAAGGCTCTGACACCTTTTAAATCAGTATGTCAGCTGACGTTGGCTATAATCTGTAAGTTTGCTCTATAGGGCCCCACGTAGAGGATCCGAGCCTAGGCAGTAGAGACGACTTATAGTGTATGGTTTGACGTTTGTCCCCTTATCTATATATTTATATAGTTAAGTTAAGTTGTTATTAGTTTTCTATATTTTCGTCCGTTGTTATGCAACCTTAGTTATTTGTTTATTCATGCGCCTGATGTTAATTATAAAAAAAATTGCTTTTCTTTATATCGCATACTTAGTGCCCCTTTATATCGATGTTTTTCTCTACTCTAATGGCTAATCTAAAAAATATTAGTATTTATTATCAGAACGTGAGGGGCCTTAGAACTAAATCTCATCATTTTTTCACGAATGTACTTACGTCTGACTATGACATTATTTGTTTAACTGAAACCTGGCTTACTGATGATTTTAGCAGTCAAGAATTCTTCTATCATAATTATGATGTGTTTCGGCGCGATCGGCCGGCGGCGGCGGCGTCGCGCGGCGGAGGCGTGCTGGTGGCAGTGAAGTGCGGCCTTCGCGCGCGCCGTTGTGATGATCTCTGCAGCACTACCCATTCCGAGGAGATATGGTTGTCTCTGCCCCTTGCCGCCTCGGAGTCGTCCTCTGCTGTGTCAAGGCATGCTCGGTATCTTCGCATAGCCTGTGCATATTTTCCGCATAATCGTAATCATGCTGAGTCCTTGAAAAACTTTTTTAACAATGTCAACAACATTTTACTTTCTTACCAGAGTGACGCTTACCTGCTGCTCGGGGATTTTAATATTTCTCATGCAGTCTGGCACCTTGATAGTTTTTCGAACTTAAACCTCAATATTAATAATAATCCCTTAGCTACTATGTTGTCAGATTTCCTTTCTCTCGCTGGATTACAACAGTATAATGCGTGTGTTAATGCGCATGACCGTATTTTGGATCTCGTGATTAGTAACTTTAAATGTGATGTGTCAGCCTGTCCATACCCACTTACACAAGAGGATTTACATCATAAATCCTTGGTGATTACCTTCCGTTTATCATTATTTCAACGTTTAAATTCTACTGACCATTATAGGAACCTATACCACAAAGCTAATTTTAATGACTTTCGACAAGGCCTGTCCAATATTAATTGGTCTATTATTGATGATATGGAAATCGAAGATGCCACTAGTTATTTTTATTCAATTCTTAATGATTTAATTAATAAATTTGTGCCAAAAAGTAAAGTTTGTACCTCCACTCGGTACCCGCCCTGGTACAGCAGACCTTTAATTAAAATTATAAAAAACAAATTAAAAGCTCACGCTAGATGGAAAAAGTACAATAACAAACTGGATTATGATGAATTTAGTCTATTGAGATTAAGAGAGAAGAAGTTAATCAAGGATAGTTATATTAAATTTATTGCTCTAAGTGAAAAGAAAATTACAACCTCTCCCAAATATTTTTGGAGCTTCATAAAATCTAAATTATCTGTTAATGATGTACCTTCTAGTATGTATTTCGATGATAACTCCTCGTCCGACGGTGTAGTTATCTGTGATCTCTTTAATGATTATTTTAGTTCTGTTTTTGTTACTGGTAGTGATGGGTCACGGGTCATTTCGTCCCAGTCTAAGTCTTCCCCTATAGATATTTCTAGCGTTGACATTACGGATGATTTGGTGTATAAACATCTAAAATGTATATGCGTTAATAAGGGGGCAGGTTTTGATGGCATCCATCCCTATCTTATTTCAAAACTTTATGCTGAGCTTACTGTTCCATTGGCTAAGCTTTTTAAAAAGTCCCTTCGCGTAGGTATAGTCCCCAGTATATGGAAACGGGCAATCATTACTCCTGTACATAAAGGAGGTGATAAGCACAACGTTAGATTATACCGACCGATTTCCAAGCTTTGTGTGTTCGCTAAGATTTTCGAAAAAATTGTCACTAAAGTAATTACTGCTGTTTTATCGCCTCATATATCTGTTCACCAACATGGCTTTTCCCGGGGCAGGAGCGTCGATACCAATCTGGTCACCTATACTGACTACATTATCAACGCCTTAGACTCTGGTTATCAGGTGGATGCCGTTTATACCGATTTCTCCAAGTGCTTTGATAAAATTGATCATTCTATCTTACTTCAGAAACTCTTTGAGATCGGTATACATGGGGACCTACTTAGATGGTTAGAGTCGTATATTAGTAATAGGAGTCAGGCTGTTGCACTTAAGGGCTACAGATCTAGGTTCTTACCTATTCCGTCCGGGGTTCCCCAGGGTTCGCACTTGGGCCCCTTCTTATTTGTTTTGTATGTAAACGACATTCAAAGCTCTTTTCTAACTTCTTCGCACATACTTTATGCGGATGACACTAAAATTTACAGAATAATCAGGAACGTCGATGATTGTGTTTCGTTACAATTTGACTTGTCTCGTTTTGAGGACTATTGTCAGCAGAATAAGCTTGTCCTGAATACCGATAAATGCTACGTTATTACTTTTTCCCGTAAATCCAGTCCGGTAGCTCATGATTATTGTTTAGCTGGTAGTAGTGTCACGCGTGTGTCGACGATTAGAGACTTAGGCGTTACTTTGGATGTGAAACTGTCTTTTAATGAGCACATTGATAATGTCGTCTCTAAAGCGTATAAAAAATTAGGCATGATTCTTCGTCTTACAAAACCGTTCAAAAATACTTTTACTTTAAAGGTTTTATATTATTCTTTCGTCCGGAGTGTATTAGAATTCGGAAGTGTTGTATGGAGCCCGCAGTATGATATTCATAAGTTCCGGGTCGAAAGAATTCAAAAGATTTTTTGTAGATCCCTAGATTTTAGAACCGGTTTTTATAACTATGACTACCTCTCATCTGCAGCCAGGCACGGTCTTCCCCCTCTTGAAAGGAGAAGAATTTATCTCGATACTATATTTTTATTTAAAATTATTAGAAATTATATTGACTCAAGCGTGCTATTAGACAGCATATCTTTCAAAGCTTCTCGTTTCTGCTCACGTTCTAAACCTACCTTTCATATTTCCCCTTGTGGCACTAATTATGCGCAAAATTCGTTTATAAGGCGCTCGTGTAAGGTGTACAATGATTTGTTTAATGATGTTGACATCTTTGCGAATAGTCTATCTGTGTTTAAAATTAAGATTCGGCAATCGCTTTTTTAGATTATTAGTACCTACCGTTTGTGAATTCCTGTTTTCTAATTAGTTTCGGTTGTTTTGTTTGCATGTTAAGAAAACTGGTTAACAACTTAAATTGTAACCTAGCAATATATGGAACTTAAGGCCTTATTCATATTCATATTTGTATGTATTACTTTGTACACGGCTGTTTGTTTTCCTAAATAAATTAAAAAAAAAAAAAAAAAAAAAATATATCGACCACCTTAGGTATCTATCCGACTTGGAAGCCAACTTGAGGCTAGCTTGCACTATCTAGCCGGTGGAAAAGTCTTAGGACCACACACAGGAGACCTAGTTTCCGAAATCGTCGTTATGTTAGGTCTAGTTGGTCTAGCAAGGTATCTTTACACCGAGATATTCTGACATCACACACCCACACAATTAACTGTAAATGTAAGAGCTATGCAATAGTCCCTTAGTTTTGATTTAAAACAGTAGCTGAATAGGGTTTTTAGGATTCATTAGGTAGTAAGTAGTTCTCACCTTAAACCGGGAGAGGCTTATAAACACGTAATGTGCTTAGCTAGGTATATAAAGTGTCATGGGTTAATTTTCAATTGTCACTTTCGTTGTTCAGTATGTTTTAATTTGTAGGCATTTTAATAAACAAAGGTTAGCGAATAAAATATAATCGAAAACTATTAGGAAGCAAAAATGTATTTATCTTGCGGATAAAAACTAAAATATTCCAATAAGTAAAAATATTTTAATAACTTTTGTTTGCTAGGGAGGCTCATAGTTATAAACTTATAATATAAGAGAGTTGACGAATTACAAATCTGTGGTATAGGAAATATTTATAAACGTCAAACGTAACTAGGAAGAAAAACAGTTTATTAGGATTTAGGATAAGAGTGTATGATCGTTTGCGGTACCAAGCGTATTAATTTATAGGCTTACTTAAGATGTGACGATAAGGTTCTAAGTTGTAGGGTTAACATTAAGTCTATAAGTTAAGTGAGTGGTTACAATTATCATGCGTATTAATTTATAAGTTTACTTACGATATAACGATAAAGTTCTAAGTTGTTGGGTTTATATTAAGTCTATAAGTTAAGTGAGTGGTTACAATTATCATGCGTATTAATTTATAAGCTTACTTACGATATTACGATAAAGTTCTAAGTTGTAGGGTTTATATTAAGTCTATAACTTAAGTGAGTGGTCACAATTATCATGCGTATTAATTTATAGGTTTATTTACTATATTAAGATAAGGTTCTAAGTTGTAGGGTTTATATTAAGTCTATAAGCCCCGATTCGACCAAACTTTTTACACGGGGGTAAAGCTTACTCTGAGATTAGTAATGTCAAAATGCCATAGAAAACTGTCATTTTTTGACATTACTAATCTTAGAGTAAGCGTTTATCCCGGTATAACAGTTTGGTCGAATCGGGCCTAAGTTAAGTAAGTGTGGTTACAATTATTGAAACAAATAACTAAACAGTTAACTAATAGGTTTTCATCTAGGTAGGTTAATTAACGCCAGTGCGTATCATAATTATCCTCTAAACTTCTCTGCGTTGACTTATACACATGGTCGTTGAGGAATGAGCAAAGTAGATCAAGTTAAATATGTAGTCGCAACAACTAGGAATCGAAAGTAAGCTATTTACTTTTACTTAAGTATACAAGAATACTCTGATTGAGTTTAGCCTAAAGTGACTGGATTGATCACTGACTAAAGGCGCCTATGTGACTGGAGTGATCACTGACTGAGGCATTTGAGGCTAGACACACCTCAAGGATATTAGATATCCCTATACAAAGATAGACTTTCATATTGATAAAATGTTGAATGTAAACTATTTACCTTTTTCTTAAGTATACATAAATACTCTGGTAGAGTTTAGCCTAAAGTGACGGGGTTGATCACTGACTAAAGGCGCCTATGTGACTGGATTGATCACTGACTGAGGCATTTGAGGCTAGACACACCTCAAGGATATTAGATATCCCTATACAAAGATAGACTTTCATATTGATAAAGTTTAGGGCAATACTTACAAGTTGAACGGTCCTTCTGTCTTTCTCAATCTATAGCTAATGATTGCAGTACTAACCGAGTTACGACTCTGCCGTCTAAGTCTAAGGACCACGGTTGGTTTCTAATGCTGTCAACTCAGTAAGCCATTCCCAAGGGAATACATATGAACAGTTGTTCTAGATTGACCAAGGACATTTCTTCTAGTGAAGTTACATTGGTAGTATTAGTCAGATAGTATCATGACTAGGAAGTTTTCTATAGTTAACCTATTAGGAATTATTAATTTTACATTTAATAGGCTAGGGTTTTCGTATGGTCTTTTATTGGGGTATCATTTCCAATTATTAAAGAGATTAAAAGGTTTTCTTATAAAACTTTATTAAATTATATTTTCTGTTGGTTCAGATTTGAATTGGCCCAGAAAGTTATTTATCATAGAATGATTATTTCAGATAAAACATCTGTTTTGTATTACCTAATCTCTAAATTGAGAAATAGAGATAATTTCTTAATTATAAGGAGTTTGATCCAAGAGTTTGCTTCAACGTTTCTTCTTATGGAGATCCTTTCGGAAATGTTGGTGACTTCAATTATAATATAGACTTATTTGGTTTTTAAATAACACTTGATTTTGCTGTTATATCAGAAATAGATTCAACGAAGAACTATTTCTAGAATACTTAAAATACTTAACTTTCTAGAATACTGAAATAAGAGTTAAATATATAAAATTAGTATTTTGGTAAGATATTAGTGGGGGAACTTCATAGTAATGGCCGGAAGTACCGGTTGGGCGGGGAGGCCCACCCTTTACCACTAATATGTAGGGATTCACAAAGAACTATTAAATTTATAGAATACTCAAATAGAAGTCATACAAATGAAATTAGTATTTAGTAAAGTATCGGTGGAGGGTCTACATAGCTATGACCGGAAGTACTAGAACAGTCAGAGAGGTACCTACCTTTACAACTGACATATATTTTTACAAATCTTAATTCATTTCATTTATATTTACCCTTTTATTAGCAATCAAATTTATCTAGTAGTCTTAAAGGTTTCTTAGTCATTAGAATAAATGTTATATCAGGTTTAATTTGTAACAAAATTATAGGTGTATGATAAATTAGGTAGACCCTCATTTCATTACTCTTCATTAAGGAAATAGTTTGTGTTGTAGAAGTTGTTGTTAATCTAGAGTAGGGAAATATGTTATTTTAGGACTGGTTATATCATTCTCTTATTTCAATAAAGTACTTAGGTTACTAAAATAGGTTCACAACTTAGGTTCCTAGACATTAGACGATCACGTGGCCATTTCAACAATTTAGATTATAAGTTATTAATTTAGTTATTAGGCTAAACACCATCAACGCAGTTAATTTATCTTTTAGTCCAACAATCTAAAGAGTTTAAAAGTTATAAAGAGTCTTCAGTAATTTTGATAGATAATATATATAAGAGGAGTAGAGTATAAGATGAAGAAAGAATAATGGGGGGGGGGGGGGTTGGGTACACTACCTATTTAAGTCGTGATAATAATTCATGCTCTGAAAGACCATCAATCGTTATCTCCTATCAATACCTACTAACAGGGCCTCTATTCAGGTGCGTTAAAACGTTATCGTGTTTGACACGTTTAAGAATCGTTTATGTCACAGCCGCCATTATTGTAAATGACATAAGAGTTATCAAAACATTGACAATACGGAAACAGGTCAAAAACGATATCGTTATAACGCATTTGAATATAGGCCCAGAACGCTAAATTTTTATTACTAACTACAGCTATGCTAAGATATTTAATTACATGTCATTATATTAAAAAACCATGTATGAGTAGTACAGTCTGCGATCGTAAGCGTCGACAGATGGCAGCTTAACTCAGCATCAGTACATGAAATTAATAAATACCATTAAAGACATCTGATAACAAACCATTATAAGGGGCCAAGCATCCAAGCTATCAAAGAGCTGGCGCCTATTAAAAGACAAGACATAATAGTTTAAAACAAAATTTCAACGATACGGCTCTACAGAAGGGACGGGCATGGTGCAGTCCAGACATCGGACTTCTTGTGCCTTTCACATCAAAGGCAGGATTGCGTTCCTTCTGCTAACAGCAGCCGTCAGTATTTTCCAACATTAGTATTTTTCAACTCAGCAAATGCACATGAAATAAAAAACATAATTATACACATTAAATCAAATAAAGTGCAGTTGCACATAATAACATCAGTTCACATGTGAATGCCAACGCGGTCCGTTGGAGACTCTGGAGCATTCCCCTGAAAACCAACGGCGGGCATTCCATATTTCGAAATCATCTTTATTCAAAAGATTTCGAGACATTTCGACATAACAAAATAGAAGAAGAAAACAATGAAAGGAGTATGAACTGCTACATCCTTCTTTCATTACAAAAGAGCCTCGTTGGCAGATTTAATAGAATTTTAGTAAGCATATCCGCAGAAATCCTGTCGCTATCTGGGAGAGTAGTAGTTTGTATATCAACTGTCTGCCTAAACAACTGCCAATCTGCATTGTTCAAATTATGTTTGAAACGGGGAGGACGAGGGTTTCTAACAGGTTTGACAAAAGGCATGGTTATTATAATAGGGTAGTAGTCACTACCATATGAAGAGGAAAGGGGTTGCCAGTGCAGGGAGGAAGCTAAATCAGACGAACATAAAGATAAATCTGGAGCACTGACGCCTTGACTTGGTTCCGTATGGCGAATTGGTAAACCGGTGTTCAAAACGCATATGTTATGATTATCTATTAAATCTAATAACTGTTCACCATACCAATTTGATGTAGAACTACCCCAAGACTGATGTTGTCAATTAAAATCACCAAGCACCAGGAATGGTTTTGGGAGGACATCGAATAAATTACTTAATTGAGAAAAAATATTTACATTAGGACGAGAAAAATAAACTGAAACTATACAAATATTATTTACAATAGCTGCGACAACCGATAAGTCATCGCTGAAAGAGGGAAGAGAAAACAAAGAAAAGGAGGCATAATTCCTGATCACTATGGCCACACCACCATAGCCATCAGATCTGTCTTGTCGAAGAATGACATAACCCGGAATCCGGAAAAGTGACTCCGGTTTAAGCCATGTCTCAGACAGAGTAGAAACGAGAGGGTTAAATTTATTATGTAGGTGAAGTAAGTCGTGTTTGTTACAGATTGCGCTTCTGCAATTCCATTGAATTATTTGGTCGTATCTGTGATCCATAA
Source organism: Acleris holmiana (assembly GCA_949316455.1). Classification (NCBI taxonomy): domain Eukaryota; kingdom Metazoa; phylum Arthropoda; class Insecta; order Lepidoptera; family Tortricidae; genus Acleris; species Acleris holmiana. Next base: position 37,994,791 of record OX438762.1, on the reverse strand, counting down.
CTGAATTTTCAATATGTTAAAAAGTCGATTGTTGGGCAGCGTTGTTCGGTAGAATTATTATTGGACATTATATTAATTTCAGTTAACAATTGAATAACATCAGATATGGAAAAAACCGTTTCATTGTTGTTTGTGGTTAGGTTAAAAGCTACACCATTGGCAGGAGGAGGAGCGTCATACTCTTTTATAAGGAGGTTATGTTCAGACTTGTTATATCCTCGGTTTTTTTTCAAAGGCACTGAAGGTTTTGTGAACACTGTTTTTTAAAAAAACCTGATTTAAGGAGGAGATTTAAGTGATGAAGAAACTGGCGACACTAGCATGAGGGGCATCTGACTGAGGATACGATTTTCTAATAACGTCAGCAAATGATTTAGAAAGTGGCTCATATACTTTATTAGCTTCAGCATATGAGACACAGTTTTGAGCCATGTAAGTAGGTTTTTATTTTTGTTTGTCTTTCAAACTCTGGTCATTTTTTATAGGTAGAGAAAGCACAAACAACAGGTTGCAGATTCTTCCTCTACCGAACAAGAATCCCCAACATGACCATCACCACACTTGTAACAGCGAGGGCGAGAATTTCAATTAGTTTTGGTGTGACCAAAGCGACAGCAGTTGAATCATTGTATGGTGGGGAAGGTATATAACTCACCAGATAAAGCATTATAACACATGAAAATTCGTTTGGGTAAAACTTGACCATCAATAATTAGTACAACAGTCTGTGAAGGTTTCCACTCAGGAAGTGAAATGTTTCTAACTTTATAATTTAATCTTCTCACTTTAAGAATTTTGCCACACCCAACGGGAACCGTTACATTCTCCAGAACCTCTTCAGGAGTCCACTCAGAGGGAACTCCACGTACAAGACCCATTCGGGTTACACTAAATGAGGGGATAAATGCCTTGTAGTTATTTGATAACAATAAATAGTTACTGATAAACTCATTGGCATCTTTGTAGTTTGAGAAAGCCATTGAAGATCTGTTCCTTCCTATGCGTTTGATACTAAATGAAATAACCAAATTAAACAGGATGGAGAGAGGGATTTTCACTGCCTGATATAACTTTTTGGACATGAACTATAAACGGCTCTATGACATATCATAAGCCTCGTATTGAGTTCTGCCGGTTTGGGTAGTAGACTGAGCAGGATTCTTGTTTACATTAGAATTTGATCAATGGATGTATTTTGACTAGTTTGTAGAGACTGTTGGTCTGAATTGGAAGCAGGTTTAGTATTGGGCTATTGGGCTGTTGCACTGGTTGAATAGAAGTTTGTTTATTTATTTCAACGGTGACCTGTCGTTTCGCCGAGTTTGTTACGCAGATTTTTGTTTCGCAGACAACTATTGGCAGACCTTTCTTTTGGCCGAGTAACGGTTGGTATAATTTCGTTACGACTAAGTATTATTTGTTTCGCCGAATAGTCGGTAGACAGTAAAGCGATACGCAGAGTTACGTTTAGTCGATTGTTTGTTTCGTAATTGTTTCATTTTACCGAACAACTGTTCGTCGAAACATGATAAGCAGAGTTGTGACATGGCATAATTATTGTTTAGTAGATTTAAGGTTCAGTCGATTTTTGTTTCGGCATTTTTTCAGTTAAGTAACTGTACAACTGTTGCATTTTTATGGAAGACTAATCAGGGCAGATCCGACTCGGATAGGTTAGGTTAGAAGGTCAAGGCGGGAGCTTGGCTCCCGCCTTGACCTTCGAGGTTATTTTTTTTTATCTGCCCAGTAAATAACAAACAACAAAGTCAATTTAAACATAGGTTAACTATTATTAAACCGAGCCCAGTGCAAAACGAAAAGGTCGCAAACAGTTAATATGATGATGAATAATAGTTGAACCGTTTAAAAGCGAACAGTTGTTCGAGCAAACATTCAAAATGTGTAGTGATTAATAGGCTAAACGAATTTCTGCCAATAGTGGTTCGGCTTACTGACTCATAAGCCAACTAAAACAGCTGCTAAAGGTTGAGTTACGAAACGTTAGTCTGCGAAACAATACATCTACGAACAAATCCATCGGCGTACCGTTAGTCGGCGAAACGTTGTCTGCCAATCAATAATCTGCCAAATAATTGTCGGCGAAACATTAGGGAACCCGTCCTGGCTCGTATTTTTTTGCTTGTTGCAATGCCTACATATTTTCCTCTGGTTTGCAGCACGGAACCTTTTTCTTTCACCTCTCTCAATTCCACGCACAAACTCGTCGGTGTCCATGCTGGGCTCGTTTGTGGCTGGTAAAAAACTAAAGTCGTTGGAAATTGTAACGTAAGCAACCGGTGGAGGCTTGCCTCCCCCAGGGCCATCCGGAGGGTCCATCTAGCTTAGCCTATTCTAAGCTAGCTATATTTGCAAAAAACTAATAACAACAAATTAAAACTAAAATATATTACATACAATAAACTACCTAACTGATCTTTTATACAAGTTAAAATTATATTATAAATTTTCGTAGGAAAAATACTTCCGCCTTGGCCGTCGTTTCCCGCGCTTTTCCACTCTTTGAACCAACACGGATAGGTTTTTCTAGTGCTACCTGTTTAGACAATATTTATTGTAATTGCAAATGTTTGGATAAAGAAATATTTAACTGCTTTAATTCCGATCATAGTGGTCATAAAGCTTCTTTTTTAAATGATTTTTGTCAAGAACCTCAGACAATAACATACAGACCCATAATTAGTAATCGTTTGGAATTATTTAAAAATAAAATTCATTATAATCTCTGTGCGTTATCCTTTTCCCATAATGATTCTAATAGTATTTATAAAGACTTGTTTGGCTTAAAACTATTTCTGGGTCAAAAACCAAGTTCAGCGAATGGGCTACTGTAGGCATTCATAGAAGTAGAAATAGGCTTTATGAACTTTATAGAGAGAGGGAGGAGAACAAGAACGCTGACTTCTTAGATTATGTTAAAGAAAGTAAAAATTTTCAAGTTTTAAACTCAAAGCTTCTGAGAATAAGGTAAAAACTGTGTGGAAATTTATAAATAGGGAAACGGGATAAACTAAAACTCGTGATAATCAAGTCACCTTAAGCAAGGGTGACAAACAAATCACGTCAAACAAAGACGTGGCCTTAGCGTTCGAAGATTATTTTTCTACTATAGCCATTAATACCACGAAATGTCTTAAATCATTCGCGATTGAAGCTCAATCTTTACTTTGTGCTAATGTAGGTAAATGTAATATGATCTTTGATTTTAGCCATGTAGATTCAGTTTTTATTGTTAAGCGACCACACCGCTGCTTAAAAAACGGCGTCGGTACGGAATCGCAGTGTCGCGTCGTATCAGCACCGTTTTTGCCGCATGCTCCACACACCGCTGCTCAAAAAACGGTGCCGGTACGGAATCGCAGTGTCGCGTCGTATCAGCACCGTTTTTGCCGCATGCTCCACACACCGCTGCTCAAAAAACGGTGCCGGTACGGAATCGCAGTGTCGCGTCGTATCAGCACCGTTTTTGCCGCATGCTCCACACACCGCTGCTCAAAAAACGGTGCCGGTACGGAATCGCAGTGTCGCGTCGTATCAGCACCGTTTTTGCCGCATGCTCCACACACCAATGCTCAAAAAACGGTGCCGGTACGGAATCGCAGTATCGCGTCGTATCAGCACCGTTTTTGCCGCATGCTCCACACACCAATGCTCAAAAAACGGCGTCGGTACGGAATCGCAGTGTCGCGTCGTATCAGCACCGTTTTTGCCGCATGCTCCACACACCGCTGCTCAAAAAACGGTGCCGGTACGGAATCGTAGTGTCGCGTCGTATCAGCACCGTTTTTGCCGCATGCTCCACACACCAATGCTCAAAAAACGGTGCCGGTACGGAATCGCAGTGTCGCGTCGTATCAGCACCGTTTTTGCCGCATGCTCCACACACCAATGCTCAAAAAACGGTGCCGGTACGGAATCGCAGTATCGCGTCGTATCAGCACCGTTTTTGCCGCATGCTCCACACACCAATGCTCAAAAAACGGTGCCGGTACGGAATCGCAGTATCGCGTCGTATCAGCACCGTTTTTGCCGCATGCTCCACACACCAATGCTTAAAAAACGGTGCCGGCACGGAATCGCAGTGACGTGCCGTATCAGCACCATTTTTGACGCATGCTCCACACACCAATGCTTCTTGACGTTCCCCATACCAAAGATTTTTGACGTGAACCTCCCAGACCGAAGCTTATATACGCTGCTCAACAATCATACCGTGATCATGTGTACTGCATCCGATGAGGAAGAAGTTCTCTTATTGCTGGCATTAGAAGATGATGAGAATATCAGGTTGGTTACTTTACAGTTGTTAATTAACGAGCGAGTGTAAACTTATGTATGATAATATATGACTGGTAGTGTACTAGTAGGAAAAAGTACGTAAATATTTAATTTTGCTTTATCTCTATTGAATGCTTCGATTGTTAGAAAAACTATCGCTCGTCTTTTAACCCTTTGAAAGCTTTCTCTCTCGCGAAAAAAATGTGTAATAATCGCCAACATTTCAACTTGTGAAAAACGAACATAAATCATGTCCGTCAACAGTAAAATTTCTTTGACAGCGTCCGCCATGGACTTTACTCGTCGTTGGCGTGGTAGGTACGACCGCACACGATCTTTTTATGGGTTCTTGGCGTTCATAGGGTTAACCACATCTGATCAATTTAATTGAATTAGAAACCACCTACCACCGCCTACGTTGAATGTTAAATGTTGGTTGAATTAAATTTAAAGAAATGTGATCCTAAACACTTACAAAGAAAGTATTTGAGTAGAACCTACATTCGATTACCTGCTTGTAGGTTAATGCAATAGTAAGGTGGAAGTATAGTCGCCTGTGTTGTTTCTGATAAGTTGAGGTGTTTGGGTATCCGCTTTTTCTTCTTGCTACATTTATAAGAGAAAATGTGGAGTCTAGTAATTGCAATTAACATCAAAACTCTTTCAAGTACCTATATTATAAATTACAACATCATACCTATACTTGAGAGTTATTTTAATGTGCACTGCAATATCCAGCTAGTTGCAATTACAAGGTGGAGTCTAACCAGGGTTTTATGTAGTCGGCAACCCCATTTTACAATGTAATGTAATTTTTGTAATTTATTTTTAGGACAAGGAAAAAATAGGTGCATAACATTAATGTTAAAAGGAAACACTTTGGAGAGTACCATACCCTTATGCCAGACCTCAGGAAAGATGTAAAGCGATTTTATATGTATTTTAGATTGAGTTTCGAATGCTTTGACGAACTATTAAATTTAATTTTAAATGATATTAAAAAAAATGGCACAAATTATCGCGAAGCCATCTCGCCAGAAGAACGGCTTGCTATAACCTTACGGTGCGAGTAAATAAAACTCGATAATCATTCATTTGGATCAAATGAACTGACAAAGTCACTATACTTCCTTGAGTGGTTGAAGTTTGTTCAATTCATAATTTATTATCTCTGCCACATTAGACAGATCTTCTAAATTTTTGATTTCCTGTTCCATGACTACTTGACTAACTTTTAATTTTGCGTCTTTTTGCAGATTTTTTTTGACAGTCTTCGCGTAGGCAAGGAATAGACTATCTATTTCGTCATGCTCAACCTTTTTGTTATTATTGAGATATTGTATCATTTCTGAAACAGAGGACGATGAAGGTGTCTTACGTTTCAATTGTTTTTCATTTCTTCGACAAACCGCTGGTTCTGGATTATCACTTTCAAATCTCACATTATTTAAAGTCGTAGCAGTTTGGTGTATATTGCTATCATTATCTAAAGCCATAGGTGACGTAGGTGTTAGTATGGGATTTTCAAAGCTATCATTAAGTATCGTAGAAGATGATCGGTGGCTTTCTTGACTATCAGCAGTATCTAAAACTGAAGGTGTGCCGGGAGTTTCTTGATCATCATCATTACTTACAGATTCTTCAATATCATTAACATTTGACTCTGTGTTGGCAAACTGTATGTATGGCTGCAAAAATGACATTTGATTAGCCACACCCATTTTTTCTTATTTTTTTTTGCTTGACCAGTCCTTGTTTTTATAGATCGTAAATAGCGTGAATAACTATCTTTTAAATTTCTCCACCTTTTTTTCACAGTAGCATCTGAGACATTTAACATTTTTTCAGGTTTTTAGCAACAAGCGACTCCTTCAAAACAATTAGTCATAGTTATCGAGTTGGTTTTAGTACTGTGCAAATCATTGTCACTGAAGTTTGTGAAGCTATATTCACAAATTTAAAAACTAAATATTTACCCCAACCAACGCAAGATATATGGAAGCGGTCATATGAACGATTCAGTGCATTATGGCAATTTCCTAATTGCATTGGAAGTGTTGACGGCAAGCATGTTCAAATCAAGTGTTCTGATAAAACTGGTTCTAATTATTGGTGTTATCTGAATAAATTTTTAATTGTGCTCATGGCCATCGTAGGGCCCGATTATAAATTTCTATGTATCGATGTAGGAGGTTATGGAAAAAACAGTGACGGAGGAATTTTTGAAGCATTGAATATGGGTAGAAGACTCGAGATCAACCAAATGAATGTACCCGCTCCAAAACCACTTCCAGGTCAAAATGAACCAACTCCCAATGTTATAATTGGCGATGAAGCATTTGGTCTCAAACCATACCTAATGAGACCCTTTCCATATAGACAATCAAATACGGATGTTAGGAAACTACACTATAATATGAGACTATGTCGTGCGAGGAGGGTCGTGGAAAATGCTTTTGGTATATTAGCTCGGAAACAAAAGTGGAAACAAGTATAGCAATAGTTTAAGCTGCGTGTGTTTTACACAACATGATGAGAACCGTACATGATGATGATAACATTGATAACTATTTACAATTTTTAGAGCCGCCGGAAGATGTAATCCGTGCTTTTGTTACAATGAATGATCCGCGACGTTCATTAGATCTAGCGTTCAGAATTAGACAAAGTTTTGTAAATTATTTTAATGAGGCGAAGTGTTTAATAGTTAAGCGTTAAATGTAAGCATTGTATAAAAATATATCAATTAAAATATTATAAGTTTAATACTTACCATCTTTTTTAAATGTATCCCTATTCGCGTCCAGATCGCGTCCTTTTTCCTTATATTTTTGTAATTCCGCGTGGGATAAATCATACGAAATGTCGTGTACTTTGACTAAATCAATTAATTTTTCGGTATCCATTTAAATAATAAAATATTTACCCGACCATAAAAGCAGACACAAGTTAATAGCTTGTTTCACAGATTAGAAGGTATGTCTAAAGATGACTTGTTTTACTATGTTATGTCAAGTATGACAATCCTCTTGAAAGATAAATATTCAACTTTCTTGTAATCACGTCCGCCACTCGTCATCTGTATGGCTATATACCGTATATGACACATAATATTCGTCCTGTTTAGACTTTACCATGAAATAAATACATTACCAGCGTATACATATTCACAGGTTCGTAAAATGTGATCAATTACCATTAACTAGGTACCAAATCCAAAGTCAAATGATGTTTTAGTGACGGAATATACTTAATTGAGACCGAAAGAGGCTGACTTTGCCTTGGAGTGTCTCTATCGCGGTATTTGAAAAAGTATGCATAAGTAAGTTTAACATAGATATACCTATATTGTTATAAATTACCTATATTAGAAAGGGACACACTGTCCTCCTACTGAGAAAAGGCACAAGTGCAATTAATTCATAGAAGCATATTAAAATAATAAGGTTCGACTTGCAATACAATTCATATAGTAGTTGTGCCTTTTTTCCGTAGGAAGGCAGCACACTAATCATAGTGAAACTCTTTCGGCTATCCTTTTTGGTTATCTAGTATACTGTCCACAATCACGCAGTATCTTCTAAGTAGTCTGTGTCACAATCTATAAATATGAAGAAAAAAAAACAATGCGATTCCGTACCGGCACCGTTTTTTAAGCATTGGTGTGTGGAGCATGCGGCAAAACGGTGCTGATACGACGCGACACTGCGATTCCGTACCGACGCCGTGTTTTAAGCAGCGGTGTGGTCGCAACTTTAAGGTATTTAAATCGCTCAGTTTAAAAAAGACCGAGGATTTATGGGGAACATCAGTTAAAGTCATCCATCATGTTATAGATATCATTGCACCTTACTTAGCTTTAATTTACAATAATTGAATTTAAGAGGGGGTCTTTCCAAATCTTATGAAATATAGTAGTCATATCTTTTTTTAAATCGGGCGAGATGAGTGATTTAACGAATTTTCGTCCCATTTCTATTCTACCTGTTTTAAGTAAAGTTTTTGAGAAGTTAATGTTAAAAGATATGCTAGGTCACTTTAATAGAAATAAACTGCTTAACAGTAATAAGTTCGGCTTTACCAGAGGAAGATCCATAACTGATGCAGCATCTGTACTCATTAAATATATACAAAACATTTGGGAGAAATCTTGTGATGCAACAGGTTTTTTTTGTGATCTTTCCAAAGCTTTCGATTGCGTAGATCATGCGACTCTTATAATTAAATTAAAACATTATGGTCTGACAAATAATTCACTAAGTCTTCATATCTTAGTGATAGAACACAAACAGTTGTTGTAAACCAAACACAGTCTGTTGGAGCAGCAGTTAAATTAGGTTTTCCTCAGGGTCCTTTCTTATTTTTGGTTTATATTAATGACTTACCATCAACGGTAGATAGACTTTGTGATATTGTGCTTTTTGCTGATGATACATCATTAATTTTCAAGGTAGACCGAAAATCCGTCGATAACAGTACGATAAACGCCACCCTAGGTAAGTACTTAGTTAGTTTACTTGTAACAATTTAAACTCGATGCTAAAAAAAACCAAATGTGTTAGGTTCACTTTGCCTAATGTTAGACCGGTAGAAACAAGCATAATTCCGAATAACGAGAGTTTAGAAATGGTAGATAAGACACTTTTCTTAGGGACACTTTTCTTATACACTCGGCGTCAAAAAAATCGCACCTTTTGCATTTTTGACTTCAAGGGAATATAGCTCTTAACTTATTTATTGTAACCCTATCAATATTAGTATCATTTGAAAGCACATTAATGACCTTTAAAAACGCATATCGTTCTTTGCCTCAAAAACAATGATCACAAAATGTTGGCGTCTATAAAAAAAAGTGCAGAAATACTCATTTGTGGGATCGCTAATTGTGCCACCCTGGACACGTATAAAAGGGGGGGTAACAATGAATTATGGGTCAGGATTCGCCACAGTGAGGGTAAAAGCGAGCTACACCCCATCGCCTTACCTACTTTTACTCGCCCGGACCGCAAAACCCGATTCCCCGTCGCAGGCCGGAAGCCGACTGACCGTGGTGCCGGATCCTGGTCCCCGCTAGCGGGAGTTGCCAGGGAAAGGCCCTCGGGAGGGAAGTGAAAAAGGTAGCGACGCGAACTCGGTCGCGAGAAACACTGACCGCGGAAAAAATCGCCGCAGAAAATTCGTGAGGGTAGATTGTATTTTCCCCGTTCACATCTACCCTCCGAATCTTTCCTGCTTCCCCCGCCTTTTTGCGAGTCCGCAAAGGTGGGGGTACTCCAAAACAGCCCTTTTTAGGGCTACCCACCACCTCCCGCCGAGAAGATGCCGCCTCCGAAGCCCCGCTCCGACCCGACGGCACGAAGGCACACGCGCCCGAGGGTGTTCGCCAGCACCCAAAGGAGGAACGCAGCCGCCGTAGCCGAGGGCCGGGCCCACGTCGAGCGCGCCTTCGCGATCCTCAGAGCGGCAGGCCAGTCGCAGGCCCCATCACCCGCCGCCACCCCTACTGAAGAGGGAGCCGGAGAGGAGCTCTTCTGCCACCGCCCTCTTCCCTTCGGTATCCTGGAGGATATCGTTGTGGTAGAGGCACCGCAGAAGGGTGACCCCCACCACGAACCTCCGGCCGCTGCCTCCGCTGCCCCGGAGTTCGCAAACTCCCCAGGCACGCAGGTGGCACTGAGCGAGCTCCTCGCCCAGGGCGCCCCACCTGCCGCGCATGCCACCACCTCCTCTCTGCGTGCCGCAGCAGCAGCGCCACCGCCACCTCTGGCCCCCCGGCCGCTGGAGCAGCGCCCTCCGAAGGCGCGCGCTTTAGTGCCGACACAGACGGCCAGACCCGCGCCCCGCACGGCGCCCGCGACCGCGACGTCCCGCGCACCCGCGCGTGCTGCCACCGCGCCCGCGCCCGTACGCGCCTCGACCTCAGCTGCGCCCGCGCGCGCGACCGGTACCGCTCCCGCGTGTGCGTCCGGCCCCACGCCGGGTCAGATCGCCCGCGCCAGGCCGACCACCGCGCCCGCGCGCATGACCGCCCCACAAAGGCCTCCAGCCTCCATCGCCCCGCCGAAAGCAGCACCTCGTTTTTCGCCGCCACCTTTCGGAGCCGCCACAGCCGCCACTGCATCATCATCAGCAGCCAAGCGTGCCACCACGACCCCGCCCCAACAATCGTCGCAGCCCCCACTCTCCATGCCCCGGCTGGACCTGTCCCCCATGGACACCACGGGGGCTTCACCCCCCCCTGCTCCCCGGAAAATAAGGCCACAGCAGCAGCAACACGCGCCTACGCCACTACCACCGGCACCGCTGCTCACCTTTGCGGACGCTGTCGCTGCCCCACCACCACCATCATCCCCCTCCGCCAATGGAGGACAAGGGGGACCGGACCAAGCACAGCCCCCCCCCACCAAGAAGAAGACCCGCTATCCGCCGGTAGTGGTCGAGCGGATACCAAACTGGGGCCTACACTTTCGCGAGCTGAAGGCCCTACTAGGACACGCCCCGAACGCCCGTCCCTTTGGCACCGGGGTACGTTTCTCCCCGCAGGGGGAAGAGGAGTACCGGGTGGTCCAGTGCTACCTTGACAACCTAGAGAAGGTGGACCCCGGGTTGGCATGGTACTCTTACTCCCTGCCCAGCGAGCGAAGCCAGAAGGTGGCCATTAGGGGCCTTCCGGTGGACACAGCACCGGAAGAAATCCAAAACGACCTCACGGCCCTGGGTTTTGGCGTCGAGTACGTCAGGCCCATAAGGGCCCGTCAAGGAAGACCTGGATGCATCTTCTACGCCCAGGTCAAGAAGAACCCCGACACTGCATCCATCTTCTCAGTGACCGAAATCCTCTGCATGCCGGGAGTCATCATTGAGCCCTGGAGGGGTAAGCGGGGTCTGGCACAGTGCCACCGCTGCCAGAAATTCGCCCACTCTTCCCACAACTGCCACCGCCCCATAGCCTGTGTGCGCTGTGGCGGCCCACATCCTGCCGGCGAGTGCGACCGGCCTCGGGAAGAGCCACCAACTTGCGCAAACTGCAGCGGTGCGCATACCGCCAACAGCACCTCGTGCCCAGTGCTGTTGAAGGAAAATCGAAAGGCCAGAAAGACTGTGCACCCCCCAAAGCCCAGGCCAGGCTCTGAGATGACCCCGGCGAGAACCGTCGAGGCAGCTCCGGAGAGCACCACCCTCATGGCCCCAGCAAACGGCCCGAAGCCCCCCCCCGCCGGGGGAAGAAGCGAGGAGGAAGGAAACGGGGACAACAGCGTCCCACGGGAGAAGAGGATGCAGCTGGTGAAGCCCCCATCCCCACCCCCAAGTCAAGTTCCCGGCTTGAACTCCCCGAATCGGCCCAAACAGCCGTAGTAGCAGCGCCTCAAGCCGCTCTTGCCCCTACCCAGGGACCAGGCTCAAGGAGCGTTGCTCAGGCCGGCAAGGCCGAAACGGTCAAGGTGGCCCTCCAGATCCTACAGGAGGTCCTAGTGGCCCTACAAACTGGCGAGGACATCGTCGCCATAGTCCTCAGAGGGATTGCTCGACTGGTTTAGCAATGGTTCCTCTGAGGATTATCCACTGGAACGCCGGGGGTCTGAGGAAAAAGATCCCGCTAATCTCCGCGGTCTTAAAGGAACAGGACATCCATGTGGCCCTCATATCCGAGACCATGCTGAGCCCACCGATCCCACTAAAGGTGCCGCACTACCACACCTACCGTCAGGACGAACAAGGAGCCACGCACGCCTACCGAGGACTGGCCGTATTGGTCAAACGAGGAGTCGTCCATCAACCGCTGCCGAAGATCCACCTGGGTTCCATGCAAGCCCTAGGAGTGGAGATCCAAGCCGCCGCCGCCCGCATGCGAGTCTATGCAGTCTACAAGCCCCCCACCTCGCGTCTTGATCTTGCAGAGGTTAGGGCTCTGCTGGACTCGCCACTGCCCACACTTGCGGCCGGCGACTGGAACTGCAAGAACCCGGCGTGGAACTCCTCCACCACAAATCCCGATGGACATCGACTCCTCACAGACGCAGAAGCCCACGGCTACTACGTGGACGGTCCGGAAACTCCAACGCACTACCCCTCCCAGACTGCGTACACTCCGGACGTCCTCGACATAGCCGTGCACCGCGGACTGCAAGGCCAGCTCCTCCAGGAGACACTGGACGACGAGGTTCTCTCCGACCACCAGCCGGTGCTTCTCGTCCTGACTGCGGCACCGATCCAAAGGGCTCCCATGGCCCCTCGACCCACCACCAACTGGGAGACATTTGCTCGCCACATGGACGTTCCTGTTCCGCTCCACACGCTCGCTGACGCCGCGGACATCGACAGATTCTCGGCGGAACTAACCAGCCGTATTCGAGAAGCTCTGTCCGCGGCGTCATCACCACCAGCACGCACCCGGAAACTCCCACCACTGCCAGCGCATATCCAAAGAATGATTGCGGACAAGAGGCGTCTCCGCAAACGCTGGCAAACCATCCGGTGCCCCATCATGAAGACCGCCCTCAACGCTCTCACCACCAAGGTGAAGGCGGCACTGGAGGACCACAGGGCAGCTGCTTGGGAAGAAACGCTGGCCGAAGCGGCGGACGACTGGAACTCCATCCACCGTCTATGCCGCCGGCTTAGCGGAGCCCCCACACCTGTCCGCCCTCTACTTCATGCCGACGGTACACCCAGATACCGGGCCGAGGACCGCGCCGAAATCTTCGCCGAGTGCCTGGAGCGTCAGTTCCAGCCGAACCCGTCGGACGAGGCAGACCACATTGCAGCGGTGAACGAACACCTGGAAGAATACTTCGGCACCCCGATAGCTCCCGATGAAGACCCCATCTTCTTCTCCCCGGGCAGCGTGAGACGCATGATCACAAAGGCCAAACCCAGAAAGGCCCCCGGTGCGGATGGAATCACAAACGCCACCCTTCGCCACTTACCGCCACGCGCAATCGCGGCGGTAACACATCTTTTCAATGGCATCCTCCGCATCGGAAACTTCCCTTCCAACTGGAAGACCGGCCACGTGATCATGCTGCCCAAACAGGGGAAAAACATTCTGAAGCCCGAGAGCTATCGGCCCATCACCCTCCTTCCGTGCATCTCGAAGGTGTTCGAGAAGCTGCTGCTCACCCAACTGGTCCCACACATCATGCCTCGCCCCGAACAGTACGGGTTCCGCGAAGACCACAGCACGACACTCCAACTGTCCAGAGTCCTGCACCTCATGGCGGTGGCCGCCAACAAGCGCGAGCATACGGCTGCAGTTCTCCTGGACATGGAGAAGGCCTTCGACCGGGTCTGGCACGCAGGCCTTACCTATAAGTTGTCGATGTCCTCGGCCCCACGAAGACTGGTGAAGGTCCTCCAGTCCTTCCTGTCCGGAAGAAGTTTTAGAGTGGTGGTGGAAGACGCCACCTCCGAAGATCGCCCCATCGCTGCTGGAGTCCCACAGGGTAGCTGCCTATCACCGGTATGCTACTCGAAGTACACCGACGACATCCCAGTCGTTGTCGGTTCCCACCTGGCCCTGTACGCTGACGACGCGGCTTTTTATGCGAGCTCCTTCAAGCCCGAGCACGCCGTCGTCAAGCTACAGCGACAACTCGACGCCCTTCCAGCTTGGCTCGCCAGGTGGAGGCTAACCGTCAACGTCGCGAAGACCCAGGCGATCTTCGTGAGCAGGAGCCGCCCCCCAGACCCACCACTCTCTCTTCACGGGACAAACATCCCTTGGTCCCCGGTAGTCAAATACCTGGGGATCAAGATCGACCGAGGACTAACCATGGGTCCTCACACCAAATCCGTCGTCGCCTCCACAAAAACCGCACGAGCACTCCTCCGTCCAGTGCTCCGATCCGGCCTCCCTCTGCGGGTGAAGCTCGGGGTCTATAAGACCTACATCAGACCCCGCCTCACGTATGCCGCTCCCGCCTGGTACGCCCTCCTGGCCGCAACGCACAGGAAGAAGCTGCGTGTCCAGCAAAACCTGTGCTTGCGGGCCATCACAGATGCCCCCCGCTACGTGAGGAACGCCACGATCCAGAGGGACCTTAGGATCGAGAGCCTGGACGACTTCATCGGACGCCTTGCCACGTCGATGTTTGCGCGAGCGGACGCGTCGCGTTTCCCTCATCTGAGGGACATCGCGCCCCAGCACGCGCGTCCTCCCGACGGCAAGGCTTACCCCCGCGACCTCGACTCTGCGACGACGTCGACAACCAAGTGAGGACCCATGAAGACGCTGCCCCGCTTGTAGGTCGCTAGCAGGGTCCCACCCAGCTGGCTGGACCTCGCGAGCAGCGTACTACCCGGATTTGACGCCCCCCTTCCCCCCCCCCCCTCCCTAAACCCCTCCCCCATCCTCATCCCCTTACAGCCTGCGCCTTCGGCGCCGGCTGTAATCCCATGGACCCGGCCGTTTTCACGGTCGGCGCAGACCACCCCGGCCAAGGGCTTTCTGCCCGGCACCGGTTCCTCATCCCCCCCCCCCCAGGGGAGGAGCGAGAAGACCAGGCACGGCATTATGGGTCATTTGCTATCCAGACATCACAGAGGTCACACCTGAACAGCTCCAGTAAGAAAAAGCTTTGAAGGCAGAAGAAGCAGCTCAAGTGGTAGCACTACTGCAATCAGGAGTACGGCAGGCTAATGTTGCTCGGCAACTCAACCTAAGCCGTTTTCGGGTAGCTCGAGTATCTCAGCGGTTCCAGGAGATTGGAGGCTACGTCAGGAAACATGGATCTGGGCGACGACGTTGCACTTCTGTCAGAGACGACCGCTATATCGTGTCGACGTCATTGCCGAGTCGATTTTCCAACGCTGTTGAGCTTCAACAGCAGCTCCGAACAGCTCAGAGGACGTCGGTGAGCGTCTCCACAATCAGGAGAAGGCTTCGAGAGAAAAAAATGCTGTCCCGTAGGGCTGCTACGGGCCCGCAATTGATTGCAGAGCATAGGCGCATCAGACTTCAGTTTGCCCGAGAACACCTGGATTGGACGTTTGACCAATGGAAGTCGGTGCTCTTTTCCGTCGAGACGAGAGTGTGCCTTTACTGCAATGATAGGCGTAGAAGAATATACAGGAGGCAGGGGGAACGGTTCTCACAAGTCTGCATTGAAAAGACCGTCAGCTACGGAGGAGGATCCTGCATGTTTTGGGGCGGTATTTCAACCCAGGGCAAAACTGACCTTGTGTGCGTCTCCCGCACTGGAGGTGGACGTGGCGAGGGGTACCTGAATGCTCATCGCTACATCACAGAGATCCTGAAGGACCATGAGGTCCCATATGCCGGTTTTGTCGGGCCTGAATTCACATTTATGCACGACAACGCCCGCTGCCACACGGTGTTGATCGTTCGGGACTACCTGGATCAGGTTGGGATCTCTGTGTTGCAGTGGCCAGCGAGAAGTCCTAACCTGAACCCCATAGAGCACCTTTGGGATGATCTGAAACGGCGGGTGCGGTCTCGTGATACTGCCCCTGCCACCATTGAACAGCCTCGGGACGCCGTCGTTGAGGAGTGGAATGACATCCCTCAAGAACGCGTCGTGACGTTAGTGAGGTCAATGAAGGATCGCATGGAGGCTGTAATTAGGGCTAGGGGAGGCAACACTAGGTTTTAAGTTTAGTTTTAAGAATTTGTTATGCTGTATTTTTTAATTTTATTGTGTTTTCAACTTGTGTAAATTTTACGTGAATAAATGTTTTTTTTTGTTTTTCATGAATATTGATTTTTTTATACACTCAGTAATAAACATCACATTTTTATTCAATAGACGATTCAGTAAACTTTAAAATGAGGCCCCACAGTCACACCTTACCTTTGATGAAATTGGGTTTATAACCATACATTGGGGTTTCCGGAGCGGGAACGTTTGACATTAGTCAAAGATTAGGTATTGACTTGAAAAACAGAATGTACTCTAGTAGGTTTCTACGTCATGAATAATTAATTGAATAACATAAAACAATAAGTAATCTTAGATATAGGTACTTTAAAGTCAGTATCAACCTCTTCAGTTAAGTCCCTACTCATTTATCACTATCAGTAAATATTCATAGATATCGGGCGTCAAGATTGACATTATATTAGCCACTTAATTGTCATACCGTACCCTTGTTTAGTTGATAATATACCATGGACGCAGGTAAACAATCCGATATTTCAAGATTTTATCGAATAATTAGTTACTGGTAAAGTACCCCGCAGCAAACATAGGGAAACAGTGGTTTCAGTCAAATCTCACGAAATTTTAGTATGACGTTGATTCAAATCTCCTGATTATTTTATTATAAGGGCACAACTCTCTCAGATGTCTACTTTCAGATATAATCAAGTATATTTTTTCTATTTAAGCGACGTGTTTTCTAAACTCGATAGGTATATTGGAATGATACACACTGACATTTACTGACGTTCTGACTTCATGCAGTCACCAACTGTCAGTTATGTCCGCCTGTTTAAACCCGTGTATTATTGTTATTTATTATTCAATCATTTATTATCGCAAAAAGATACAAAACATTTGCTTTACACAATCGCTCCACAAAACTATGTTTATAGTTTGACTGTGGTGTCAAGT
The DNA here is from genome assembly GCA_949316455.1 of Acleris holmiana. Taxonomy (NCBI): domain Eukaryota; kingdom Metazoa; phylum Arthropoda; class Insecta; order Lepidoptera; family Tortricidae; genus Acleris; species Acleris holmiana. Next base: position 37,977,923 of record OX438762.1, on the reverse strand, counting down.
CTCAGTCTCAGTAAAATATTAAACCACAGGTAAATAAATAAATAAATTGCCTGATTGTGCAAAATGTGGTTACAGAATTATCAACAAGTCTTTTTAGAGTTGTTGGTATTTCTGTAGCTCTGCCTACCCCACTCTGGGAATGAAGGCGTGATGTTATGTATGTATGTATGTAGGTAAATAAATTGATAAATTGATAAATTGATTATTTCTGAAAGTATACTTCTGAGAGAGTTGTGCCCTTATAAAAAAATAATCAGTAGATTTGAATCAACATCATACTAAAATTTCGTGAGATTTGACTGAAATCACTTTTTCCCTATGTTTGCTGCGGGGTACTTTGAAAAAACTGTAAATGTTCCTTCGGAATGTCAACTGCGGCGAGAATATTTACCTAAAGTGTACGATGAAAAGATTAATACAATACGAAATGAGCTTAAAAATTAATATATTTAAGTGAGTGTTGACGAAACCACGGATGATGCCGGTCGTCAAATAGCTAATGTCATAGTAGGGGCACTACGTAACGACAACATTGGCACTCAACACTTGATATCTAGCAAACTATTAGAGGCAACGAACAATGTAACCATAACCAACACGGTAACAAGTGCTTTTGAGGAATTATGGGGTGCTAACCATAATAACCACGATGAAGTGCTTTTACTTTTAACTGACGGTGTGAGCTACATGTTAAAAGCAGGAAGGAATTTAAAAAGTATTTTTCCCAATCTTTTGCACACCACAGTTTGGCTCATGGTTTAAATAGAGTGGCTGAACTAGTCAGAACCCTTTATCCAAATGTGAATGCGTTAATCCCAAATGTTAAAAAGACGTTTCTGAAATCTCCTAAAAGAATACAAAAGTTTAAAAGACATGCTTCCGGGAGTGCAGTGAGCGAGTATAGTCACAATGCTAAATGACATAATCAAAAAGTGGTTGAACATGCAAACTCTTTGGTTGGATGCACGACTTGGAAGTTGAAACAAAATTATATTAAAAAAAAAATGGAAAACTGTTACGCACTAGTGCGTAATATCCAACTTTCCGCACTATATACAGCTACGAAAAGTACCACTTTTTGAGCAACTGTGTTAAAAAGTATTATACATATACATTATCCTTTTGTTTTTCTGTGATAGCTAAACAAAAAACATATGGATGAACAATTTTACAAGTAGGCAAAATAAGAGTGAGTTTTGTATATATTTTGAGCGATGTAGAGGAAGTCCTGATGCATTATTAAAAAATGTTGTTACTGCAAATGAAACCTTGGTTTATCTTTATCATAAACTTTTTCAACGCCATTGATGGATATTTCCGTCATGGTAAACAGCGCAAAATAGACCTTGATACCTGTGAGGTAAAGTTGACATTCGCTCAGGGCCTCTATTCAACTGCGTTATAACGATATCGTGTTTGACGTGTTTTAGAATCGTTTATGTCACAGTCGCCATTATTGTAAATGACATAAGAGTTATGAAAACGTTGACAATACGGAAACAGGTCAAATACGATATCGTTATTACCGTGTAGAATCCCAGCCCTGGTTTTGTATTTGGCGTTGAAAAGGTTAAGGATAAATAAGTTAACTTCGTAGTAGTTTCTTTATCTTGTTACGTATTTATTTCTAACCCCCCCCCCCCCCCCCCCTATCACGACATTTTATGTTTTAATCGACATATTATCGATATTAGTGGCTCAACGTTACGTATTCCGTTGCCATTTCGCTTTATTAAACTTCAAAAGGTAATTTCGTTAAGTGTTGCTAGGTGTCATAATTACCTAAGACATTTTACTTTATTTTCCAGTGAGGAGTGTTTTAAAAATTCAACGGGTATTTTATACTTTATAAATTGGTAAGAACCTAATTTCCAAAATTGATAAATATTGGAAGCTGATAACCTTCCGTGGATTTTGTTATTTTCTTTGCTTACGTTTGGCAACCACGCCGGCGTGACAATTCACTTTCGATAATTCTCTCGGCCTATTCGGATAAGTTTTACGAGGGTGACACTGAAAGTTTTTAGAACTGGCCACTTGAATAATAAAAAAAAGTTGAAATTTTGAAAATGGAACTCTTTGCCAATATTATTCAGTATGAATTTGATTCATTTGTCATTTGTTTTAGGATTTGGAGCAATTTGAAAATTTTCTGTGTCACGTAAGCATGAATTTAACGCGAGAAAGTTTTCGTGCAATGATTTTTTATGATTTTCGATATCATTTAAGTCAACAAGAAAGTTATTTATGATAGACTACGATTGACCTTTCCCGATGAAGCCCCATCTCGTGCCACTGTTTACGACTGGTTTAATGAGTTTAAACGTGGTCGCACAAATCTCACCGATGATCTGCGTAAGGGACTTCCTTCTACAGCGACGACTGAAGATAACATCAGTGTTGTGCGGCGTATGATAGAGACTGATAAAAGAGTGACCTATCAGCAGATTCGGACAAGCTTAGGCATCAGTATGAGTCAAGTGCACAAAATCCTACATGAACATTTAGCGGTCAGGAAGCTTTGTGCCCGGTGGATACCTCATAATTTGACCGAGGCCCATAAAATCCATCGTATTGATTGGTGCCGTGAAATGATTGATAGATTTAACGCAGGTGACTCAAATGCTGTGTTCGAAAACTTACGGGTGGACGAAAGCTGGATTTACTGTTATGATCCCAAAACTAAAAGACAATCTGCTCAGTGGGTGTTTCCTTCCGAGGAGTTGCCAACTAAAGTGAAGAGAGGTCGAAGCGTGGAAAAAAGATGGTGGCCTCGTTATTTGGAAGGACAGGTCATTACACGTCAATTATTTTAGAGGATCGAAAAATAGTTACTGCAGAGTGGTACTCTAATAATTGTTTGCCACTTGTCTCGGAAAAAGTTCGGGAGAAACGACCTCGCAGAAGAATCCTCCTTCACCACGACAACGCCTCGTCGCACACCGTCAGGCGAACGATCGACTATTTGGCGACGTCAGACGTGGAATTACTGGGTCACCCGCCGTATAGCCCCGACCTCGCACCTTGCCATTTTGATTTATTCCCGAAAATAAAAGAAAAACTTCGAGGAAAACGTTTTGTGGACGCCGAGGAAGCTGTGGCTGCGTTTCAAAAGGCCGTCGAAGAGACAACTAAGGACGAGTGGCCAAAGTGCTTTTCTCAGTGGTTCCATCGGATGCAGCGATGTATTGACATGAATAGACACTATTTTGAAAAGATATAATAAAACTAATAACTTGCTAGTTTACTCAGTTTTTTATTTTCTAAGAACTTTCAGTTTGACCCTCGTATTGATCCTAATAAAGGATCTCATCGTAAGTATTATTATATATTATACCTTAAATTTTTCTTCGAGTTGGGAGGTATTGTTACGTATTTATTTTTAACCCCCCTACCCCCTTATCAAAACATTTTATATTTTAATCGACATTGTATCGATTATCAATATTATAGGTAGTGGCTAAGCTTTACGCATTCCGTTTCGATTTCGCTTTATTAAACTTTTCACACCACCTGCTCGACAATGCCAAATTACATATCATGCAAACCTTACGCAAACCAACTCATTAAAGCCCTTGGCTGTAGCCGGGGTGTAATGTTGTACTGAATCTCATTATAACTCGCTGGGTTGTAATATTTTCACTTTTCATAGTTCTTATTACAATGGCCTTAAAGTCTAATTTCGTAATAAAAGATCAACTAATACTCGAAGGCCGGGCGCGGCGCCGCCGCCACCGCCGCGTCGAACCTAATTTGAAAATCGAACATTTTCTAAAATCGAGCTGGCCACGGCAAGCTGAATGGAACACATTTGAAATTAAACAAAAGCCGCGAGTATTGTAAGACGCTGCAATAAAATACATTGGTGATAACTGCAAAGTTTTAAATAAATATTGTCTTTCCACAACTGGACTAATGTCTCAAATATCAATTTTCACTTTTAATTTTAATTTACTATAATAAAACGCTGTTTTTAGTAGACTCGCTTTTTTATTGTCTCGCAAAAGGTGAGAAAAGTAGAGTACACTCCTCGGGGATAAAGCTGTTTTCGTCTTGGGCGCGCTTGAACCCCTCACTGCGCTCAGGACTCTTCTTAATTCCCTCGCTTCGCTCGGGAATTAACTCGTAACACCCTCGCTGCGCTCGGGAGTTAAATCTGGAGTCCTTCGTTACGTTCAGGATTCAATATCGCGCCCGTGACATAAAACTGTGCTTTATCCCCTCGGTGTATAATCTACTATTAAAAGGTTATTTCGTTAAGTGTTGCTAGGTGTCATAATTTCCTAGCCTCCTAACGCCTAAGGATTTAATGAGGGCACTTGTCACTGCGGCCGAATGTAGTCTTCTTCTTCTTCTTTTTTAAAAAATGGCGGTCCACACAGTGATTTCGCCAATGTCAAGTGAATAGAGTAAATCAGTAAACAGAATAAATCAAAAGTAAAAGCCGGGCATTTTTCAATCGGCCATCTTCCCTCCCCGAAGGTTACCGGAACCCCTCCAAGACAGATTTTCGAATGTACAGTCAAGGACTTTAATTGTTATGCCACTATGGAACCCTGTCGTAATGACAGCGTCAAACCACGTGAAAGAAAGCTAAAATTAATGATTGACGCTGTCATTATAACAGGGTTCCATAGTGGCATAACAATTAAAGTCCTTGACTGTACTTTACAAAGCACTAAATAGTTTTCGTTGCAAAGACCGAAACTTTGTAAGTTGAATAAAACCGAAAAAAGTTTCATGAGTTTTCGCTGAAAAAAAATGTTATTTATTACTATTAGACAAATCTAATGAACCCTTTACTTTGTATGCATTTTTTGTCCTTTATAAAGGCCTTTAGGTGTTTAAGACATAGACAGGTATATATATAAATCAAAGAATCTTCTTTTACGTAGTATAAAACAAAGTCGCTCCCGCTATCTGTTCACTTAGATCTTTTAAACTACGCAACGTATTTTAATGCAGTTTTCAGCAATATATAGAATTATTCAAGGGGAAGGTTTTCATGTATAATAAATTCTGGATTATGCACGTATATTACAGAAAACACATATAAACAGTAGCGAAGCGAGGGCGGGTCGCTAGTAATATTCAAAATATTCATGTAATTGAATGTAAAAGCACAAAATAGGTCGCAAATACAATCATATTTATTAATATTATAATAATATAATTGCGCGCGTAATTTTACACGTCTGAGTTTTTGGTTTCACGCATTTTTACACGTCCTAATTTTTAGTTGATAAATATAAATATTATTTTCGTATTATTCAGCCAGGTATTTTTTTCTTTTCAATTTCGATCGATTATATTATGTACTTATTTTTGTATTAGCTTTTCTTGCCTCTATACACAATTCAATTTTTGTTTTTTAGAATGTCGAGAAGAGAAAGGAAAACAGTTGGCCAAGTTTGTTCTGATGAGACTATTAAGGAGGCTCGTAGGCGAAATGATGATGGCGAAAGCAAAAGATCCGTGGCTGCGTCTTTAGGGATGGCAGATTCTACTTTACGATTCCGTTTGCAAAAACCGCATTGTGCTACAAAATTAGGCAGATATGATACAATACTTTCGAAAGAGGTAGAAGAAGACTTGATTGCGTGCAATACATGTAAGGAGTGGTGGCATGAAAAGTGTTCAGACTACAATGGCTCCGGCGCTTTTATTTGTGATGTGTGCAAATAAAATATAGTTGCGCAATCTTATCGATCTCAACGCGCAATTTTACACCATAGGGTGTGTAAAATTGCGCAATTCCCGATTTGTGATTTTTGTTTAATTATTAAGAAGACTTAATGTGTTTTGTTCACATTGGTATAATAATTTGTTGCTATACTAATAAGGTTAAATAAATAATTGATCGATTTCGGATAGGACAAAGATTTTTTATTTTATGGCCTATTGATTGCAAAGTGCGCAATCTTATACCACCCTGCCCTACCTTTATATAGGTTTAATATATTTACGACGGAATATTTACTTTATAACTAATTCTATTATTTTGCATAAAAACATATTATTTTGAAAATAAATATTCTTGTTACAATCCCACAAAAGTTTTGACTCAAAACAAGTGAATTTAAGATTATTTTTTTCGAGTTTTACGTACTGTTTCGGCCACCTGCCTCCATTGTTGTGACTTCCAGAGCACGCTTCGCATCAACGACTACCAGTAGATACCATATTTATGTCGTTCCTCAAGGATAAACTATCGTCATTGGTTAAATTTTATTGGCTGCAACCATTCAAGTGTCCTGTACAGCGTTAGCGGGAAAAAACTAAAACTCGGGAATTGATGCTATGTAAAGGTCGTCCGGCTGTAGTGGATAAGCAAACTTTCAAAATCTCCGGTCTTAAGACCATGATCTATTTAACACTTTGTAAAGGACGCCAGGCGTCAGGAGGCTAGGGCATTTTACTTTATTTTCCAGTGAGGAGTGTTTTAAAAATTCAACGGGTATTTCTATTACACTTTTAAAATTAGTAAGAACCTAATTTCCGAAATTGATAAATTTCGCTCGCTAATATCCTTCCATGGATTTTGTTATTTTCTTTGCTTACGTCTGGCAACCACGCCGGCGTGACAATTCACTTTCGATAATTCTCATTCGAATAAGTTTTATTGATCCAAATAAAGGGTCTCATCGTAAGTATTTTTTTTAGTGAATAATATTGTCCTCGTAGCCTGCCGGTATCTTTCACATAAACCTTTTGTTACAGAAAATGAATAATTCCAAATTCTTAACCATTGCGGCTGCTCCGTGAGGAAATTTCTCACGGAACGAAATAATTACAAGCAAGCGTTGGTAAGATTCTATTTATATTATATTCGCGTCTTCTCACGTTCCTTGTGGCGAATTCATTAACGTGAGTTAAAATTTATACCAGCATATAAGCACGCGTGAAAAGGTTGACACGAGGTCCCTTTGTCCCGGCTTAGTCCCCCGCTTAGGCAAGGCCTCTATTCCAAGTGGTAAGTCTCCGATTCTTCTTGCTCATACACACGCTTTAGGGTAACCCCTCAAATGACCTGTAATCAATATCCTCAATTTATTTCCTTGCTACAAGGTTTTTTTTTTATCTACCTATTTATTTTGTCTCTTTCTTTTCAACTCCTGTCATATGCTGGAGCTGAGCTATTGACTATTTTGGCCTTCAACCACTTCCCACTGTTGAATTCTTGGTTTGCTGCTAGTTGGTGATCTGGCCGACGGAGGCCCGGCCCAGCATCGACGAAGTTCACCGGAGCTGTTGCTGCCCGAGGATTGACTTCGCCTATGAGGCAACACTAACCCTGGCAGAGTTCTGGTGATGTCCCTTTGATTTACGTTATTAATCGGTCTACCTCCGATAAGGTAGTGGCGCCCTATACTTATTTTATTATTTCAAAGGCAAAAGTTATCTCGCTCATCTGACGCCCCCACGCTCTAATGTTAAAACCTGTAATGTCTCAAGAGCCGTGGAAAGAAACTAGTTTGAACTGCAATAATTTGTATCGTTTATTTACCTGCGTCTGCTGGGACCACAAAATTAAAAGTAGGTTTTTGAGCCTTTTTCAGGATTATTGAGGCCTACAAATAATAGCTGTGACATTAGCTTTTACTAATGGAGCTCAAATAATATACGACAGTTACTTATTTAACATTATACTTTCAAAGTTATGCAAATATATTAAAAATAACCTAAGAAAAAAAATACGAATTTGCATTGAATTTGATTTTGGCTTCTAATAGAGAACATGCATGAAAATCAGAATTCAGTTTCAGTGATACCATTTAGGAGAAAATGTAAGAAAAGGATATAAAACGCAATAAACCAAGTTTTGGCCCGTTTGTTAAGATTTTATACGCTTGTACTGGAACACAGGTTCAAAATGAGCTCAGTTCCAGTGTAATGTTGTTCTTAGTGGCGAATAATCTACTGATAGTAAAAGTTATAGGAATAGCTTCAATTGACACCATCGTTTAGGGATACAATTATAACTAGACGAAGCTGCTGGCATTTTACTGTATGTTTTATAAATAAACAAACTTAATTCATTTATATACGTAAGGATAAATTAGAAGGATCGGAATGAGTTTGTGACATTCAGCGCGAGCATCGCATGACGTTTCAGTACATTTGCGGAAAGAATATCAAGGAGACGGCTTTGATTATAATTGACATAGACTCTGAGAATTGGAAATGGTTGTGACTATTTTGCGAAGTAAATCAATGTCACATAGTGAATATTTAAACATCAAAAACAATAAATATTTATATTTGGGTTAGTAATAAATATTTGTTGTACGAAAAATAGTAGACGCTTTAAATATCCCATTAACCAGGCGTTTTTCTAAAGTTTTAAAATACTCTACTCTGTGAACACATAAAGGTGGACATGCACTCTGTTTTATTGAAGGTCTGAAAGGTATCACTTTAGAGTAACAATATTTAAAATTAAAAATTACAAGGTGGAAATATTACACAATTTTTAGTAGTAATAAACAAATTTTCAACTAAGTATGCATCGGATGTTAAAACGAATTTGAATCCCAAATTACAACAGTACAGATATCGTATTAGGGGCAAACATTGTAAACAGTGACCTCTTTGATTGACGTTGTGATCTAAGATAACTAGTTAAGATAAATAATCAATCGATACAATAAATTCTAGTCGTGGTGTTGAGATGGCGTTGTTCTACATAATAAAGATATTCCCGGGCCAAAGGTTGTATGTACGTGTAACGGGTCTGCTATCAGAATATATCATTAATTTATGCATTATTGTTTATGAATAGAAATTAATAAAAAAAAAAAAAAAAGTTTTTTTGTCTATCAGATAGTTGCACAGATAACAACGATTTCACTTTTGCTTCTGTTACCAAAGTGAAGTTTCGGGGAGTCACCTAGATTCAACCGTATTTTAATGGCTTTATATTGAATTACAAACTTTATTACCATGGAGTAATATTCATAATAAATGGTTAGATTTGGGTTGTAAGATAGTTCAGGAAATTGCCTTATAAGGAGCGATAACTGCACAGCAGACTGTGTGAAAACATAAGATTTGCGAAATATACTTACTCTGTATGAGGTGTGTAAGGATCAAAATGGTTTGCACGTTTTTGGATAGGACAAAATGGGGAAAGTACCGGGAAATGAAAAAGAATATGCGGGGGGGGCTTTCTTGGCGTCGGGTCCCGGAGTCGATAAATATAGGTCAGATGGGGAAGAGCGCCTCTTTGCCTTCACATTTTCCTGGGTGCTGTACTGAGTAAGTCGAAGCCGCTATTCGAGGGTCGGAGACCATGTGCGTTTTTGTTTTGTGTTTTTTATTTATTTATGTTTGCTGCTCTTATCGAGTTTATTATTTTAATAATCGTGTTAATATAATTTGAGTGGGTTTAGGTAACCATCGGATACACTTCATACTTGCGATAAACGTGAAAAGTTGAGGTTAGGAATGGGGAGAGTGTTTAGTGTTGCTGAGTTTACAATTATTAGATCTTTGGGATTAGCTATAACAGTTCGTTCAGGTTGTGTTTGTTTGTGTGTTAGATAGTTGCGGTTTGTTTATTCCAAATATTAATATTGTGTTTGATTTCCAGATCTCAGTTCCGACACCCTAGTGGTAGTTAGTAAAGCTGAGACCCAGGCAGACGTTGATAACATTCATAAAACTACGCTTACATTGTGGTTACGGGACAGAACTAGAAAGATTCTACTATCAGGAATCTGACGGTTTTATCTCACTAACCAAGTAAGTTGGGGTTTTCGCGTTCAAAAGGCTCTGACACCTTTTAAATCGGTATGTCAGCTGACGTTGGCTATAATCTGTAAGTTTGCTCTATAGGGCCCCACGTAGAGGATCCGAGCCTAGGCAGTAGAGACGACTTATAGTGTATGGTTTGACGTTTGTCCCCTTATCTATATATTTATATATCGACCATCTTAGGTATCTATCCGACTTGGAAGCCAACTTGAGGCTAGCTTGCACTATCTAGCCGGTGGAAAAGTCTTAGGACCACACACAGGAGACCTAGTTTCCGAAATCGTCGTTATGTTAGGTCTAGTTGGTCTAGCAGGGTATCTTTACACCGAGATATTCTGACATCACACACCCACACAATTAACTGTAAATGTAAGAGCTATGCAATAGTCTCTTAGTTTTGATTTAAAACAGTAGCTGAATAGGGTTTTTAGGATTCATTAGGTAGTTAGTAGTTCTCTCCTTAAACCGGGAGAGGCTTATAAACACGTAATGTGCTTAGCTAGATATATAAAGTGTCATGGGTTAATTTTCAATTGTCACTTTCGTTGTTCAGTACCTATGGTTTAATTTATAGGCATTTTAATGAACAAAGGTTAGCGAATAAAATATAATCTAAAACTATTAGGAAGCAAAAAATTATTTATCTTGCGGATAAAACTAAAAATATTCCAATAAGTAAAAATATTTTAAAACTTTTGTTTTGCAAGGTAGGCCCATAGTTATAAACTTATAATATAAGAGAGTTGACGAATTACGAATCTGTGGTATAGGAAATATTTATAAACGTCCAAAGTAACTAGGAAGGGAAACAGTTTACTAGGATTGAGGATAAGAGTGTATGAACGTTTGCGGTACCAAGCATATTAATTTATAGGCTTACTTAAGATATGACGATAAGGTTCTAAGTTGTAGGGTTAATATTAAGTCTATATAAGTTAAGTGAGTGGTCTCAATTATCATGCGTATTAATTTATAAGTTTACTTACGATATTACGATAAAGTTCTAAGTTGTAGGGTTAATATTAAGTCTATAAGTTAAGTGAGTGGTCACAATTATCATGTGTATTAATTTATAGGTTTATTTACTATATTAAGATAAGGTTTTAAGTTGTAGGGTTAATATTAAGTCTTTAAGTTAAGTAAGAGTGGTTACAATTATTGAAACAAATAACTAAACAGTTAACTAATAGGTTTTCATCTAGGTAGGTTAATTGATGCCAGTGCGTATCATAATTATCCTCAAAACTTCTCTGCGTTGACTTATACACATGGTCGTTGAGGAATGAACAAAGTAGGTAAAGTTAAATATAAACTAAATACTTTTTACTTAAGTATACATAAATACTCTGGTAGAGTTTAGCCTAAAGTGACGGGATTGATCACTGACTAAAGACGCCTATGTGACTGGATTGATCACTGACTGAGGCATTTGAGGCTAGACACACCTCAAGGATATTAGATATCCCTATACAAAGATAGACTTTCATATTGATAAAGTTTAGGGCAATACTTACAAGTTGAACGGTCCTTCTGTCTTTCACAATCTACGGCTAATGATTGCAGTACAAACCGAGTTACGACTCTGCCGTCTACGTCTAAGGACCATGGTTGGTTTCTGATGCTGTCAACTCATTAAGCCATTCCCAAGGGAATACATATGAACAGTTGTTCTAGATTGACCGAGGACATTTCTTCTAGTGAAGTTGCATTGGTAGTATTAGTCAGATAGTATCATGACTAGGAAGTTTTCTATAGTTAACCTATTAGGAATTATTAATTTTACATTTAATAGGCTAGGTCTTTCGTATGGTCTTTTATTGGGGTATCACTTCTAATTAATAAAGACATTAAAAGGTTTTCATATTAAATTTTATTAAATTATATTTTCTGTTGGTTCAAATTTGAATTGGCCCAGAAAATTATTTATCATAGAATGATTATTTTAGATGGAACGTCTGTTTTATGTTATTTAATTTCTAAATTGAGAAATAAAGATAATTTCTTAATTATAAGGACTTTGATCCAAGATTTTGTTTCAACGTTTCCTCTTTTGGAGATCCTTTTGGAAATGTTGATGACTTCAATTATAATATACTTATTTGGTTTTTAAATAACACTTGATTTTGGTGTTATATCAGAAATAAAATCAACAAAGAACTATTTCTAGAATACTTAAAATACTTAACTTTCTAGAACACTGAAATAAGAGTTAAATATATAAAATTAGTATTTTGGTAGGATTTTAGTGGGGGAACTTCATAGTAATGGCCGGAAGTACCGGTTGGGCGGGGAGGTGCCCACCCTTTACCACTAATATGTAGGGATTCACAAAGAACTATTAAATTTATAGAATACTCAAATAGAAGTCATACAAATAAAATTAGTATTTAGTAGAATATCGGGTCAGAGAGGTACCTACCTTTACCACTGATATATATTTTTATAAATTAATGAATATGTAAATATCCTAAATTTAGTCCAGTGTTAGTCTTAATTATTTCATTTATATTTATCCTTTTATTAGCAATCAAATTTATCTAATAGTCTTAAAGGTTTCTTAGTCATTAGAATAAATGTTATATCAGGTTTAATTTGTAACATAATTATAGGTGTATAATAAATTAGGTAGACTCTCATCTCACTTCTCTTAATTAAAAAAATAGTTTGTGTTGTAGAAGTTGTTGTTAATCTAGAGTAGGGAAATATGTTATTTTAGGACTGGTTATATCATTCTCTTATTTCATTAAATAACTTAGGTTACTGAAATAGGTTCACAACTTAGGTTCCTAGACATTAGACGATCACGTGGCCATTTCAACAATTTAGATTATAAGTTAATAATTTAGTTATTAGGCTAAACACCATCAACGCAGTTAATTTATCTTTTAGTCTAACAATCTAAAGAGTTTAAAGTTATAAAGAGTCTTCAGTAATTTTGATAGATAATAAAATATAAGAGGATAGGAGAGTAGATGAAGAAAGTAAAGACAGGGGGGGTGGGTACACGCTCATGGCCGTAACACCATAGTAGCGAAATACCAGATTGCCGGATGCACCACATTCATTTAATATCGGATTCCCATAATACCACATTTTCTATTCACCGGCATCGTTTATTACCAGATTTTTAGAAAACCATATTTTCAATGCAAATGATTCCATTAATACAACATTCTAATTATATCAGATTCCGAAAATACCAGACTCGCAGAAAACAAAGTACTTGGTACACCAGTTAATCAATTTAGCGGACAGCTTAAATACCATATTGCCAGTTTACCGTAATCCCGACACACAGGAAGTTCAACATATAAAATTCCAAAAATACCAGATTTTAAAAGGCTAATAGTACGATCAGGAAAAAAACTCAATAGTAAATATACACTTTTATTACACAAATGTATTATAATTATTATTACAACACCAGAAAAACAAAAAAATAAATGGAGGCTTCTGATAATTTTCGAAGTTAAATATAATATCTGTTTTTAACCTACTCAACATTTAAAAAATCAATGGTTTAGAGCAACATGTATTTCTATAAGTTAGGGAAATATAATTTGCTTATCAGGTTTTCTGTTTAATCATTATACTCGTGTGGTGGTCTCGATAACCTTAATCGTTCTAGGTACATTTCTACAGTTAAGTATTTTATTCATTCTGCAGTCTGAAATTATGTGGTTTATTTGTAAATCTTTTGCGATATTTTTTTTATTCCTCTTTTGATCTTTGTAATGAAGAGCATTTTTTGTATTATAATATTTTGGAATTTAGCTTCTTTTTTTACAATGTGACAAATTGAAACAGTGTGGGCTTTGAGAAGATTTTTGAATTTATTCTTCGGTGTCACCCTTCTATCGCATTTGTCGTTTTATTTTTATGACCATAACAGCTGGCCCCTATTTCACCAAGCTTGACAAGTGCGACAATTGTCTAAATAACGTGATTATTGTATTTTATGAAACTGCAATTGTAATAATCAGGTGACAATTGTCGAGTATTCACGATAAGTGTTGTTTCACAAATCTCTACTTTATTAAACAACGCTGACAGGTGCGACAATAATAAAAAAAAAGACATTTTTATGTCGTGAAATGACAGTTGTGAAAATCCTGACACCATTATCACGTTGCCATGACAACCGATAATATTTATAATATTTTTAAATATGTTTTAAATGTTTAAATCAACCGAATATTGATTGTTGACAGGCGTCCACCATTTCCGCGTAGTTAGTCCACAATTATACAACACCAATTATTATATTAGTTTGGAGTGTCCAAACAAATTTTTATTTCTTTTAATCAATTGCTCATGACAATACACAATTTTTTTCAATAAACGAGAGCGGTTAGCTTGGCTGTATGGATAGTTTCCTCAGTCTTGTCGACTGTATGCAATTATTCTCATTTAAAAAAAAACTCTTTCCGTGTGGTTGCCGGGTTAGAATAGTGCCATTCCATGTCTTCCCGTGGATGTCGTAAGAGGCGACTAAGGGAATAAGGGCTTGTAGTACTGTTAAGAGTGCGCCGAGGCAACGATACGTAATTACGAAAAAAATGCGTTCGTTTGATCGCCTGCTGCATTGTTTTTAATGAAGCTTTAGTTATGTAATTCATATGTAAGATATTTAAGGAATCACTCTATCTATCATACACTTTAGAAACACGATTACTTGTACTTCCCTCGATAGAAAAAACATCCAAAGATACCTCTACATAACAAAATAAACACTTAGTACGGCGCAATTACTTCACAGAAGATCATCAGTTTTGGATTTACACCAAAATTACACGTCTTCTATAGCGTCTACGCTTTACATTTTTAAAATGTGTTTTTATTTTACTAATATGAAGGAAATACCTAAATCCGCACGCGTTTCGTCCATTTTAGCCAGAGCCGTCACGTTTCCCCCATGTCCGCATTAGTCAGGCTTCGGCCGTCGGACGTGGAGGCTGTGTCGTTTGTTGGTTGGTTGCGTTTATCGCGTTTTTTGTGATTATTCACTTTATTTTAAATGGGGAACAAACACAACCAAAAAAGGAAAGGAAGGGGTTGGCAAAAGCACAATGCTAAACGCTCGCGTGAAGAAATGAAGTAAGTTAAAATCGTAAACCTACTGATAGTGGAGTCGTTCTAAGAAACCTGATTTGACAGTTGTCAAAATGCCACGCTAAGGGAGGAGAAAATAAATCGGTAGCAACATAGACTGATTTTCGAGATGTATCGATTTGTATTACTAAGACTTTGTAATCGTTTAGTTGTAGTCTTGATGTTTTGGGCCAAAATTGGTTAATTTACACAAGTAATTTTAAACAACACGTGAAGTTCTTTCAATTAGTAGGTATATAAAAAATACACTTCTATGGTGAATATTTACCAAGAAATAAAAATAGTTTAGCTAAAAAAAACATTTACAGGCAAAACAGGCTTCTTAGAACGACCCGAGGTTTTTTTTACTATAATTAATTATATAATATTGTTACTTCTTGGGATGGTTTCAATATTTCTAGAGCAAGACATCTCCAGAAATCTGAAGACAAAAAAAATACTCCGTAAGTATACTCATTACCTAACAACAATATTTCAACAAATGAGTAAAATTGCAAAAATATTCTTTTTTTTTTATTTATCGGTTTAATGTTCCAGTTGTTGGCACTTCGTTACAAAACGAAGAGTTACCTAATGAACCGGTGAGGTATGCGTAAAAATAGTAAGAGGTGTATAGGAAAACATTTTTATAAATTTAGTATGAATTTCCACATTATCTTTATATTTTTTCAATTTACAGAGTAAATGAATTGGTTGACATCGATTATAAAATTTACCACACAATGGAATTGTAAGTCCCAAATACGAATTATTTTTATAGAATGAGGATTACAAAATTTCATCCATAAACCAATTCTGTTAATAAATAAATTATAGTTAAATCAAAACGTTCTGTTTTATTACAGGATGCCAATGGACCAAATTTCTTGTCTTTCAGTGGATGGAGAAATAGACAATGACATTGCTTACTCACACAGACAAAATAATGCCGTTGTTGTTTCTTGTGTCCTAATATTTTTTTCTAAAGATACCTGCGTACATTATTCATTAAATTATATACATACATACATTAAGTAGGAACTTCTAAATATGTATGTGATTGATACAACGGCTTTAAGTTGTTAGTTTTTTAAAACATCAATTTAATTTTATACTTTACTAGCGACCCGCCCTCGCTTCGCTCCGGGTTAAAGTATTATACATATAAACCTTCCTCTTGAATCACTCTATGTATTAAAAAAAACCGCATCAAAATCCGTTGCGTATTTTTAAAGATTTAAGCATACATAGGGACAGACAGCGGGAAGCAACTTTGTTTTATACTATGTAGTGATAGTGATCAGAATCAGACATTGAAGTTTTTGCGGAAATAATCATGGATAAACATTCGTACATACGGGTCAAACTAAGACCCTTTTTTAAAGACGGTTAAAATACCAAAACCTTCTCCTATGTGAAACAAATACTTTTCTGAAAACCGCATTAAAATCGGTTCAGCCAAACGTGAGATAATCGCGGACAAACATACATACATACATACAGGTCAAACTGAGAACTTCCTTTTCTTTGAAGTCAGTTAAAAATAATAACTTGAAGAAAGGGTCAATGACTGGGATTTTTGCCCTACTTAGCCGTTCTATTACTTTACATTAGGTATTGAGTTCACTTTATTTTGTGCTTAGAATATTGTCAATAAAGGTAATTAGGTTTTATTTCATTTCAATATACAGTCACATTAAATCACGGGGTTGTTGAGCCACCATAGAACTCTGTCCTAATGACAGCTTCAAGTCACGCAAAAGAAATTATTTACGTCAAAATTTACCGTCAACTTTCTATGAAAGGGTTCTCCCGGTAACCTTCGGAGAGGGAAGATGGCCGATTGGAAGATGTATGGCTTTTACTTATGATTTATTCTCTTTAGCCGAACAATTGCCCAATAAATATTATAAATAACTTAACACTAGCTAAATACACCTTAGATGTACAAACGACATTAATTAAAAATTATCTATCTATCTGTGAGAGGGTTCTAGAGTGGCTCAACAATCTCGTGATGTTACTGTACCTCATACAAGTAATTCAATCCTACCATACCTACCGACAGTAAACAACAAATTTAAAAAAAAATGTAGGCTGAAAAAAGTTTTTAACTTCTTATAGTGAATATTTTAATAAAAGTATTCGGAATCGATTATGTTTTTTTATTTTGTAAACATTGGTAGCAACCTCCGCGCCTAGTGGATCGGCGCACGGCTCGTCAGGCGCGGCGCGCGGCCGGCGCATGGCTCCGGCTCGCTCCTTGCTGGTGTGCTATACGCACACATACACAGAGTGCATAAAATACCTAAAGTTAATGAGCGCAAAAAGCTCGGTGCCCCCTTAAGCGATGGGCTTGCAACCTGTTACTAATACACTGGTGAACATCTTGGCCTGATTGTGCAAAATGTGGTTACAGAATTATCAACAAGTTTTTTAGAGTTGTTGGTAATTCTGTAGCTCTGCCTACCCCACTCTGGGAATAAAGGCGTGACTGTATGTATGTATGTATGTAAAAAAAACTTTAGCAAGAAACAAGGTTACTATTTTTTTAATTTTGATGGGTGAATATGAGACACTACCCGTGTTCGTTTTTTAAAAGTAAGTTTTCCGATCATGTTTGAGAAAATGTAATTTTATTGATACTAGCCAGTGTTTACTTTTTAATTTCAAAGTACGTGTGTTTTGGAAGCGAGCGTTTTCGAGTTTGTCCGAGTAAATATAAATACCAATTACAAAACTTAATACTTAATTAAGTACACTGATGGTTTTTTTATAAATTGGCTTCTTATTTTTGAACGTACGCTCAAGAACCGCTTAAATTTTAAATATATAGTTGTGGATATAAACTGACACTGGTTTTACTGATTCGATTTTTTTCTTTGAACGCAAAGGCAGTGACGTCAAAGGAGAAATTTATTCGTTCTTTATATATTCTCCTATATGCAAACTCATCTAAATCGCTTTCACTGTCACTACCACTACTTTCGCGGAGAACCATTTTGTAACTAACAATGAAAACACTACAATTGTAACGCAAGCCTGACACAGCTCTAATCTCATGTCAATAATTACCGACAAATTTGCAAATATGTCGACTTGGAAAAATGTACAATTGTTTCACAACATAATTGTCCTTAAATAAAATTATGGACAATTGTCACGCGTTGCACACTGTAATTGTAGACAATTATGTATGTCCATAGAAATAAAATTGAGAATTTGTCTACTTGTCACCGGTCACTTGTCATATGTCCGAGACATATGTCGAATTGTCAGCAGACATATTATGTCATTGACAATTGTAACTTGGTGAAATAGGGGCCTGGACACTCAGTAAAATATTTATTCCATAGTCTTAAGGACTTTGACAATTAAAGTTTTCTTCTTATCAAAACACTTTAAACATAAGTGGTCAGTGTAAAATAGTTCAAGCAAAAACGCCAAAGAGGTAATAAATAGGTAGGTACATTAAAGGACAATGCTACTTAAAATGTTAAATTGTTTATAAGATATATCCCCAGTTTTGCTTGCACCTGACCGTACGTCTGAAATTTTGGGTAGTTGGTATTATGAAAGCGTGGGATACTGAAAATGTGGTTTTATGTTAATCCGTTGTTAAAGTAATCGAGTATTACATGAATGCGGTAATGTGAGGTAAAGTTGTCTCAAAAATATTGTATTATGAAAATCTGCTTTTTTCAAAATGTGTGATCTTGAGAATGTGGTATTAACGGAAACATGATGTATTGAAAATATGGTAATTTGGAAATCTGATTTTAAAGCTTATCGGTGAATAGAAAATGTGGTATTATGGGAATCCGATATTAAATGAGTGTGGTGCATCCGGCAATCTGGTATTTCGCTACTATGGTGGTACGGCCACGAGCGATTTTATATTGAATCAAAACTTGTTAAATTTTTAAAATCTCATTTTAATGTTTGGTTTGTTTTTTTCGGCAACCTCATTTTATTTACGTTATATTTTAATCCAACGATATTGGCTTAACCCTTTGAACGCCAACGACCACTAAAGTGGTCATTAGCTGTCGTGCCTACAACGCCACCGACCGTTATATAGGTCACAGGTACAGTTTAAAAGAGACGTTATTACGTATGGATTAAATATAAATTTGCATAAATTTTAATGCATGGTTGGCGTGTGAGAGACGCATTTGTATTTGACGTAAGGCGTTCAAAAGGTTAAACATAGTAATTAACGATATAAATATAAATTTCTTTAGGGTCCTTATGGTCTTTATATGTCCTTAAATATGGAACAACAGCAGTGACGTTATTCCTGTGGTCGGTTTTGTATGGAGTGTTTTTGAAGGGGGTTTGAACTATGACTTTTTAAAACTTCATATCTTAGGAATAAATGTACGTGGACGACATAACGACGGATCACTAAAACGCATGAAATAAAATTAATGGAAAAAAAAAACTAAAAACCGTCTTCAAAAAGCAAGAAATAACTACTTTTAAAATTAAAATGATAGGTTATTTTTTTCCAAAAGGCGATTTCAGTTGGACTGTTGTTCATTTTAATTTAAATAAAAAGCTATTTCTTGCTTTTTGAAGACGGTTTTTAGTTTGTTAAAACATTTGTTTTTCTATCTATGTACTATGAATGTAACAATCAATAAAATCCTTACCATCAATATTTTATTTATGAATGTCTATACATATTTCCAATAGCTAACAGGCTCACACAAACAGTGATATATAAATGTAACGGATACACCTTAAATGGGTCGTTTTCAAAAAAATGTACATAGTTAAGGGCTTAATGAAAACAAAATCACGATCACGTCCTTTGTATAACGAAAGTTAGTCATACAATCTGTATGGGTAACTTTCGTCACACAAAGGAATCAATTAAGTTTTGTTTTAATTAAAGCCCTTAACTATGTACATTTTTTTTGAAAACGACCCAAATATAAACAAGTGAGTCGCGGGTATAGAGGTAAAGAAGCCAACGGCTTTAAAGTGAAAATCGTATGACTGACAAGGTTTATATTTAAGTGGTAACTTTTACACTATTTTGTCAGGAATGATGGTTAAGATTGAGGGTCCATTTGGTAGTGCAGACGTGCGCCGCCCAGCCCAGCAACCACGAAGCCGCCAACGCGAGATACAGCCCGCCCAGCACGCCGTACACCGAACCCGTCGACAAACCCAGCGCCTGGTTCAGGATCATGGTCAACAGAGACTGCAGAACCGTCCCAATAAACGTGTTGATGCCAAAAATTAACCCAAAGCAACTCTCGTCACTCAGTTGACTTGCAATTTTGGCGCTAAAACAAATTATGTAATGTGTTATAAATGGCTATAGTCGAAAAGTGAAGGTACAATTTTTACCAACCATCGCATTTTCAGAAGTGTGTGAGAACACCACGAAGCTACGAGTTACAAATTACAAGCTGAAGTCTCTTTCCAACTCCTTTTGCTAAAAAGAGAGTTCCGCTTGTAACTTGTAGCTTCGTGAAACGGGTCACTGATAAGTGGGATATAAGAGACATATGCATTTGCATTGACAAGACTAATCGTAGAGACTGCAAATATGCTGCCAACCCTGAAGAAAAAGATAGAATGTCTCTATTTTCGTAATTTCAGCAGTCTTATCCGCACACTGGAATACACCAGTGTGAACACTGCTGATTGACGATAGGTTAATGGATAAGTTGGTTTATATAGAAATTTTGAATTCCGATTCTGAAACTCCGAATCATCGAACTCAAGCACAGCCCGAGATTTCCGCTGTTTCTATAAACTTTGCTTTGTAATTATGTCTACTCGTTGCCACTATTTACTTTTCTTACTTTCCCCAGTCACCCAAGGGTTAGCTGGAAGAAATCCCTTAAAGGGATAAGTTCGCCTTTGTACATTCATAACCTATAAATATTGTATTTGAGTTTCCGTGTTTTGAACAATAAAGAGTGTACATACATACATTACGACTGCGGGAATGTTTGACATTATAGTTCATTTATTTTAGGACATAAATAATATTTAACTTTGAATAATAATAATAATAATAATAATAATAATAATAATAATAATAATAATAATAATAATAATCACAGGACAATGTCACACAAATTGACCTAGTCCCAATTTAAGCTCTAGACTTGTACTATGGGTACTAGACAACGCTAAACTTACTTATATAGAGAAATATATACTTAAATACATAGAAAACATCCAAGACTCAGGAACAAATACTCGTGCTCATCACACAAATATCTGCCCTTACCGGGATTTGAACCCAGGACCCCTAGCTTCGAAGGCAGGGTCACTCCCAACTAGGCTAGCGTGTCGTTAAAGTTATCGAATAAAGTTTTTATTTTATTTAGGATGAGAAAACAAAAGAAAAATAAGCAGTGGTTGTCAACTCCAACTCCAATACACGCTGACAGAATTAATTAGAATCTATGTATTCAATATATTGTATCTGTGAATGTGTCATTAATATTTTATTGTTGGATAATTCATTGAGTTTTGATACTATACCAAAATTTAATTAAAAAAATATTTAAGTTGGTACGTATGCGATGGGCTTGAAACCTGTCACTAGTAAATACACCAAAACATTTTAATCTGTTTATGTAAAATTTGGTAACAATATTACCGTAAGTAACGAGATTTTTAGAATTGTTGGTAATTCTGTAGTTCTGGGAATGATGGTGTGATGTTATGTATAATACGCTCCCGAACTCGAGATAAATGTGAGTGCATAAGGACGTTGTGACGTTATATCTTTCAGAGAAATGCAAATGGTGGCGTTATTAGTGATCAATTTAAAATTCACTACGTTATACATAATTGACAGGTGATAGGATAGTATTTGATTTAGTCGTGTTATATCTTAGACGTTTTAGTATGTTTATAACCCCTGCCTCTTTAGGTCTTTTATAGACCACGTTTCCGATTGAAGTAAATTTAATCAACACAAATAAAAAACGCAATGCAAATATTAACGAATATAACAAAAAGCACCACTGCAATAGATTATTACGTTCATTAAATATTTACTGTGAAATAATAGTAGCCAAAAAAAGACGTTTTTGTGCAATGTTTTTGTGTAACCATCATGTTGCGTGTAACGTGCCCAATAAAAAAATCTCTTTTTCATTCTGTATCATGCTAAAATAAATATAGCATACATCGGGATGTTGGGTGCGGGAACGGATGACATTAGCCAAAGAGTAGGCATTGACTTAAAAAACAGAATGTACTCTAGGTTTCTGCCTAATGAATACTTGAATGAAAAAAACGTTAAAAATAATAGTACATAAATGAAAAGGGGAGTCGTTATCAAACTCTTCAATTAAGTCCCCAATTTATAACTTTTATAAGCAGATGCACAGATATCGGGTGATATTATTTATTATTATATTATTACTTATTATTTAGGTGAATTGCAAAAATATTGTACATAGTTAAGGACCTAATTGATGTCAAATTTTAATTGAAATAAAATATTGTTCCTTTGTGTATCGAAAATTAGTCATACAATCGTATGGATATTCTTTGTTACACAAAAGAAAAATAATGTGTTTCAATTAAACATTGACATCAATTAGATCCTTAACTAAATATGTACCTACAATATTTTTGCAATCCACCCATTTGACACCTATTGTCATACTGTGACTTAATCCTAGGCCGGCATTACACTTGCTAGTTATTGCTATATGCAAGACTAAGATGCAGATATTTGCCACTCACTTTTACCCATAGTTGTGTCTCAAAACTTACAGGAATAACTTACAGGTGTAATGCCGGCCTTATGTAATTATCTAGAAGACAATTTACGTAGGTATATATGCAATTGTTTTTTTTATAATACTATATACATATATGTCGGAGATGGTCATGATCACGGGAGGAAAACGAAGCGCAAGCGCCATCTACAACTACCGGAAGGCGCTTTGACAGAGTCTCGGTGCGAGCGCAGCGCGGGAGTGTCTGCGATTGGCTGCCAAACTGCAGCCGACCCCACTCCGAGCGCAGCTGGCGCAGGTGGAGCAGCTCCGAAGAACATTCTGCTATCAGCCTTCGTCGAGTGCGGTCGACCCTTGAAACTGTCGTTACGTTTCGTTTTAATGAGATTCTGTTAAAATTAAATTTATTAACTGTGAAAGGTCCTTTTTATAAAACCATTTTCCACGCCTACACTCCGGTGATGTCGGATGATCCAGTTAATCAGCCTCTTGATCCGATATATATTAATTGCTATATAAATTTATGTATACAATTCGCAGACCGCTAGATAGGCGTTTTTGAAAAAAAGTGTACATCGTTAAGGACAAAAATTAAGAAAATTTAACTTTTCCACGAAAATTAGCCATACATTGAGATACGTTAATTTTCGTGACAAAATGGAATAGTTAAAGTTTCTTAATTTGTGTCCTTAACAACGTTCTCTTTTTTTGAAACCCGCCTAGTTTATGCATTAAGCATAATAATATGATATATTTTCTCAGAGTTATCTCTACTCTTTCTCCAATCATTCCCGCACTGTAAACCCCGACGTATGAACATTAGCCAACTTGAAAGAGTTCAGTAGGTATTAACTTGAATAAAACCGAAAGTACTCTACTATGAGTGTTTTGTAGTAGGTACAGATAATCTATCTCACAAGTCCAGTTTTGAATGTTGTCAGGCGTAAACATGGCCATTATTTTAGCGAGCGGAACCTCAAGAGCGCTTTGTCCAGGGGGGCACACTTAAAACATCATCCATTTTCACAGCGACACTTGTGGCTGACTGACTAAAAAAACGGCAGCCATTTTGTGACATCATGACTGAATCGCTCGAACTTCAATATTTTCTTCGCTTCATTTTCGACTCCTAGTCAACTCTGGCTCTCTGTCGTTTGGATGTTGATGCGCTATTTCGAGGTTATCTCTGTTATTGCAATTCTTTGTTTTTTGTTACTGTTATTCGTTATTCACAAGTAAGTATTTTTTGTTCAGTTTTGTTAAGTTTTTATTTGTTACTTTGTTTTGTTATAACATGAATCAATTTCTACAAAGGGATTATTTGTTTACATAAAACTTACTTATGTTTGTGGTGATTTATGTATACCTACAAACAAAACGTTATATAGCAAAATATTGTGGTGTGCTTTCTTGAACCTACTTATGTACCGTTTTTTCATCACTGACAGACTATTTGTGTTAATTTATGTGGACAAACAAAACACACACCCTTACAATCTGTGAATAAAACTTCGTAGTGAAATATAGGGTCTTGCCATCGACATACTAACCAATAGACGCCGGGTCCCATACAAAATTCTCTTCGAAAAGTGTCCTAGGGCGACCTATATACAAACTTCATACTCGTATAAAATCACTGTCAATACAAAACATTCTAATTCAAATCCCCGTTTATTGGTGGTCATACTGGCATGTCATACTAATTTGACCAGCGAGAATCGCTCGTATTGGTGGTCATATTATTTTTATAAACATCCTATATGCATCTTTGCTATATATGTATTAATAAAGTACAATTCGCTCAAAGTTAAAAACAACGATTTTATTTTATTTAACGAAGCTTTTCTAAAAAAAAAAGGCGCTAATCTCATTATGCAAAAGCTCTAATTGTGCTTGCATAATGAAATCATCAATATCATCATCATCGATATGCTCTTGTCGTCTTTCCACATCTTCTAAATCTCTCTGCAGTTCATATTCATGCTCTAACTTCACGAGTGCATTCAGCAATCTCAAGAGAGAAATTGGGCCTTTATTCTTCATTTCTTTGTTTATTTTTGAGTTCCAACTCTCTACCGTGTTATTAGTACGATGTCTCTCAGAACTCACACACCATTGTGATCGAAAAGCACAACATTTTAGCCAGAAAGTTTCCATATATTTCATAAATTTGTAAATTTTTGGTTTATTGGAAGATCCTGTTTTTATATACATCCAGCCCTCCTCAATATTTGATTCCGGAAGTAGTGCTAGGGCAGAACACAAACCCACTACCCTTCGATCTCTTTTACGGTTTATTTTCAATGTTTTTGCCTTTTTACATAAACTTTTGCTAAAGTGATAATAGCAAAATTTGATTTTTATGTACGGGAATACTTTCATCAATGCGTTTGAAGCTGCAGTTTCAAAATCTATTTGAAACTTTTGCAGAGACCAGCCAGGGATTTGGGATTTTATCATTTCAAACAATACTATGTACGATTGCTCTTTCCTATCAGACATTAAAGCATACACATATGGAACGGCTTTTGTTTTTGCAGTCTTGGATCCTATATCTCCGTGAATAGAGTATAACTGGGCGAAAGGTGCAGGGCAACTTTGAAAAGTCCCGTCTCCGAAAAACTCTTGAACATGTTTAAGAGGCCGTATACGAAATTTTGCCGGTTTTGCTTATTTTCGTGTTTTTACAGTTAAAATACTGCTTTTCTATAAGTTTTAATGCACATCATGAAATAATGACTATTTTCTTTTACTACAGGGAAGATGAAGAAAACACATTTAGTACAGATTTAGATTTCGACTTTGTTATTTTGAATGAAGATTAGTTACCTACTCAATAACAATATTTGTTTTTAATTTTTAATGATAAGTTTCATATAGAAAATTAAAAAAAAAGTATTTTTTGTTTTATTCTTTACTATTATACTAAAATACAGTGGCGGTCAGCTAATTAGGGACACCGTTAATTTGTTTGTATGTATATCCAAAAGCCTGATTTCATTACTTTAACTTTGTTTCGTTAAGTGACAAATATTTATCGATAAGTCGATAAAACCGTTAGGTCAATCCCTCTGACAGTTTGATTTTTGCTATGAAGAATTCCGCTCTTTGATCATGATATATCATTTCAGTTATGATCGAATAAATGAGTTACGAATGAATGAGCTACTTTTTTATCTTTGTCGAGAATTTAAATTCGGGATTTAGGTTATTTTAAAACTTTATATACCTATTGCTATTTAAATTTTAATTTTTGGATTTGTTTTTAAGGTAATGAATTGATTTTGAACTGAAGTTTATTACTGTTCCTTTTATTTTATGAACGAGTGTTTTAAGACGCCACAATTTAAAACTATTTTTGTCAATTTTCTATAAAATTTTACCAAGTTCATAATTTTTTACACAAAAAAATATACAAAGGTGGTAAAGAATAATTCATACATTTTTTAGACAACTTTTACAGCAATCAATTGCTATTTTTTCATAGCTTTAAGACGTCAAAACGATTCGTGAATATGCGATATTCTAAACCTCTTACAGCAAAACTCACGAAACAGTCGCCGGTTTCAGGTCGATAAATCTAAATTAAATAATAAAAACAAAAAAGTATTTCATACATTCGTTGAAAATCGAAATTATCTTTCGTGTTGCGCATTAAAATTTGTAGAAGTAAAGTATTTCACAAGTAAAATCACGTCTGTAAAATAACGAAAATCAGCGAAATCGGCAAAATTTCGTGTACGGCCTCTTAATGTTATTTCTATTTTCTGTAGAGCAAAACAATATAATGCGACAGTTACCATTGGAATAATCAGAGAGTAGGAAGTCCTCTTCGAGTTTTGAAGGAAAAGTCACTTCTGATAGTGTCTTAGAATTGGTATTTTTGCGGCTTGCATATAGAGCTGTTTTTATATTGTTAAGTGTAGGAATTGGTGTTACAGAATTAAGGCCTTTACTTGTCATCCCCTTTTTGGTCTCGTTGTATAATTGAGGAATAGGTGTATCGGTTTTTTGAATATCCTCTTTTAATTCATGCACTGAAGCATCTACTTCATTTCTCGCGTAATTAACCTGGCATACGTGAGATTTTTCTTTTATTACCAGACTACCCTGAAAGAGCGAGACATTGAATATAATTAAGAACCCACTTTAACTATTAACGCAAATAATAGACCAAGTAATATTTTATTACCAAATCAAATACAAAATATAATTACTATGGAATAATTATCGACTTACTCGTAGCGTAACTGATCCTCTACGCTTTTTATTTCTGACTTTACAACAGTTCCATATAGTGTCTCCATTTTTATAACAACGTTGCCTATAAAATTGTCTGCCTTTAAATAGCAATACCCTTCCACCTTTGCGATTTATAATTTTAATTTCGCCCATATTACTCACTTGGAATAACAATCAAATAACGGCCAATGAAATATGTCAATAACAAAGAAAATAAACTTCATTTACTGTGTGACATAAAGAGGTTGATTAGGTACTGTAATGAAAGAAGGATGTAGCAGTACATACTCCTTTCATTGTTTTCTTTTTTCTATTTTGTTATGTCGAAATGTCTCGAAATCTTTTGAATAAAAGGATTTCGAAATATGGAATGCCCGCCGGTGGTTTTCAGGGGGACGCTCCAGAGTCTCCGACGGACCGCGTTGGCATTCACATGTGAACTAATGTATATTTAAACGTTAAAATAAATGAAATAATATATTAACACTGCGAGACGTATACTTTTATTCTACGTAGCTTAGTTAAAAGTGCGTAAAGTATTACGCTTAGGAATAGGCGCCTATCAGGCTTACAGTACCTAGACACTATTTAGATTACTACAGGAAAAATGAGATCATTAATAGGACAAAAGGAAATATTCTTCCTTTCCACCACTTTGAAACAGCAAGGCTACCTCTGTATATTCAGCGTTATAAACATCGGCACACTTTGGTTTCGCTCCATAGATTATTTTGTATGGTGGCTCACTGTTACAAAAGTTTGCAGATGTTTTCAACGCAGACTGTACCACTATATCTACAGGGGACAAAAAAACTATTATATTTAGAGGGACAATGACAAGTATGACCACCGATACGAGCGATTCTCATTCTCTCTTATCTAGTTGTGTATTGATGATCGAAGGGTGTTGCACTTAAAATTACCTATGCATGGTTTTTTCCATCACTAATAGCTGGCTTATGTTTGTGGTGCTTGATGTAAACAAACAAATCTTTCTAGCACGAATCTCTTAGTGACCCATAGTTTTTTTGAGGATTTAAATAATCATAATCTAATGCAATAATAACCATTGTCGAGTATTTATTTTAATAGGTTCATATATTCATTGCAATATATGTATTTCGCTATGTTTCAGTCACACTTGGTATACACCTCTACACCATTTTCCCCAACCTGACAAGCACCATGACTTGTGTGCTGCATAGGTGTTGGCAGTGCCGGATTAGCCACGAAGCTAGAGTAGCAAATGCCGCAGGCCCCGCGCACCAAAGTTTTCTGACCATAAAAAAGTATTATTTATATATTCGATTTAGTCACAATTACTAAGAAGAAAATATTTGCATCAAAATGATCAAATATAATTTTATTTTTCTCTCTGCTGGTCATACCAAAAATCATGTTTCTCACCGCACTACATGCATGTTGGCAATACTGCTAAACAAAACGGGGACAATCTCACACAAATCGACCTAATCCCAAACTAAGCTCTAGGCTTGTACTATGGGAACTAACAACGATAAACATACTTAGATAGAGAAATAAATACTTAAAGTAAATAGAAAACATCCAAGACTCAGGAACAAATATTCGCGCTCATCACGCAAATATCTGCCCTTACCGGGATTTGAACCCAGGACCGTTGAAGTCAACGGTTTCAGAGTTACCACGACATGATCGTCTATGTACATTAATATTCGACGAAATGTCAATTTCACCGCAAATATTTTTCATCTCATACACAGACGATCTTTAAGGTTTTGAAAATTTCGGCATGGAGGAGACTATAAAATTCGCTAATCATGTTCTAGTCTTTATGATTAAGGAATTAAAAAAAGTTTTAAACAGCCGGTAGCCTAATACTTTGTCTAAAGCAAAGAAATATTAAAAGATGTAGTAAAGCATGTTCAGGCTACTGGCCTCAAGATATTCGTAGTGGCAACCGTATGCGACCAAGGTACGGCTAATACAAGCTGTATTAACAGTTTCATATCTGAAGCAGAGGGAATATTTTAGATTAGGCAAGAAGTGACGAAGAGATGTAATGATCATAAACAATACCGAAATAATTTCACTGTTTGATGTTCCCCACTTATTGAAATGAATTAGAAATAATGTATTAAATAAAAAAAATAACTATCACCAGGGAAATGAAATGAAAAATAAAACAAAAGGGGAACACTTTCAGTGGGTTTATGAAGCCGATAAATCTCATGGTGAGTTGAGATTTTTACCATAGATAAAGCCAAAATTAAGAAAATGCGAGTAAAAAACGCGGCACAAATTTTTAGTCACAGATTGGTAGTAGCTGCCGATAATTTGGTTGCGAGAGGTGATGTTCATTCGGAATCCTTGGATATAATTCCATTTGTATTACTTATAGACGATCTATTTGTTTCGTTTAACGCATCAACTTTTCTACACCGTGCGGCAAAAAGACTGTGCCGAATGAAATGTTTATGTACCGTCTCGGTAACTACTCGGCAACCTCAGATGAACTAACAAATACTGACTGGTATGTTTTCCATGATTTAAGTGTTAATCAGTGTGTCAATTATTTTTATAAAGTTTTGGAAAAGTTAATAGCTTTATATGTCCCTAAGCGCACAGCACAGAATAATACGTACTTTCCCCCTTGGTATTCTCGCTCCCTTATAAAACTAGAAAAAGAAAAGAACAAAATACATAAAAGATGAAAAATCTACGAAAATCCAAGAGACTACAATGGATTTAAGCTGCTACGTACCCGTGTTAAGAGACTAGAAATATATCAAAATCACCTAAAAACTTCTGTACCTTGGTAAAATCAAAATCTAATCACAATTCTATACCAGATACAATCACCTACAACACCAAAACCTCAGATAAAGGTGAAGTCATATGTAATTTATTCAACGACTTTTTTAAATCTGTGTTTATTGAATCTTTATACACACGTCGCATCCACCAATGGTCGAGCTTTTAACTCAGTGGTAGACGTATGCTCAATAGCTATAGCTGAAGATATCGTTTTTAAGAGACTGGAGACCATTTATGTCAATAAGGGTGCAGGTTTTGATCATGTTCATCCTTATCTGATCCAAAACTGTGCAAAATCCTTGACTGCCCCTTTGACTACTATCTTCTCTAAGTCGCTAGCTGAGGGTATTTTTCCCGATCTTTGGAAGCGAACTCTGGTATTACCCATTTGTAAAGGTGGTGACATGAGTCCAGTGATCGTACTTTTTCCAGCATTTTTGGTGCGGTGCTAGGGTTGTCAGTAGAGCCCAATATTAAATTGTTTAAACCAAGAATCAAATAGCGTATTAAAAAAATCGGAAATACCTACAGAAAGTATTATTAGAACAAGTAAACCCAATATGCATAATGAAATATATATGTTCATAATTTATATAATATATGTTCCTGCTTTTTTAATTTTCGAGAAAGGTGTTTAAGGATTATGCTCAAACAAGTTCACTTTTTGAAATTTGACGATTGTTGGGACGAAGTCGTAGGGGTGTTTCGAAAATATCAACATAAAAATGTCCAAGGTAATTTAGCAATAAGTTCATAGACAGACTGTACATTTTAACATGTTGCATTTTACAATTTCTCGGTTACTTAATTCCAAGTAATCTAAATTCAATAGTAACTCTACCATCATCTATCGACTATATCTGAATCAAACCATTACTTTTATTTTCAGAAAATAAACAACCTGATTGCTGTTGTTCGACAGGGCAATCAAAATTACGAAAACTAATCGTCAGCATGCCCTCCGAAAAATTTGAGGAATTTTGGGTTACATTAATAAATGTTATACACAATTATAATAACTGATTAAGTACAAAAAATGTGTTTTATTTTCAATGACAACATAATATTAAGTACATAATTTTAAACGTCAATCATATTATACACGTCGACAACCCTAGGTCGCTGTCGTGTGTCATTTGACGTCAACGCACCAAAAACGCTGGAAAAAGTACGATCACTGGACATGACTAATGTAAATAACTATAGCCCCATATCTAACTATGGGTATTTGGGAAACTTTTTGAATAAATTGTAACGGAGCAGTTAACAAAATGCTGTTACCCAGCATATACGCTTTTGTCAAAGCTCTCCGACATCGGTATACATGGCAGTCTTCTTAGTTGGATCGAGTCCTACGAAAGCAGACGCTCACAAGCCGTTGCGCTGAAAGGTTCTATGTCAAAAAATTTAGAAATCTCCTCTGGCGTGCCTCATTTTTTACATATACGATATTGCTAGCGTCGTTAGTAACAATTGTCATCACTTACTGTACGCAGATGATATGAAAAGTTATCGTTTGATTGACACCACTGAGAATTGCATTGATATCCAACTTGTCTTAGATAACCTTGTCTCATACTGTAATAAAATTGTAACTCTTTGTTTCTCAATTGGGATAAATGTTTTATCATCACTTACTCTAGACAACGCAATCCTTTAGTTTTCAAATATAAACTTTCCGGTAGAGTTATTGAACGTGTAAGAAGCGTAAAAGATCTCGGCATTACGCTCGACTCTCAGGTGAATTTATCACTCATATTGACATTATGACGCAAAAGGCTTTTAAACAACTCGGATTTATTCTTCGTATATGTCAACCTTTCAGAAATGCATTGACTTATAAAATGCTTTTCTTCGCTTTTGTTCGGAGCTTACTTGAATTTGGTAGTGTGAAATCCAAATTATGCATTTCACATTGATCGCATAGAACAAATTCAAATCTTTTTTTTTATAAGCTCTCTATTTCAGTACACGCCCACATAGCATTGATTATAACAAAACTACCTTTAGTACTCTTAATAATTTGCCTAGTTTGGTTAATCGTAGGGTCCTTATAGACGCAATGTTCCTTAGAAAATTACTTCATAATAAGATCGACTGGCCAGCTCTATTGGAACTCTTGCGGTTTCGAGTCCCGCGCACCTCCTCAAGTTTAAACACCGGTTAATTTCTCATGCTACGCAATTTAATAATGATAAACTGAGCCTCATTGATATATTTCATGAAGGTGTAAATTAATTTAAACATAAAGCAGCAAAAATTATTAATAATAATGTCTGTGTTGTATTGCTATGTCAGCAGCATATCAGTAATTAACATCTTGTATATATATACATACATAACATAACATCACGCCTTTATTCCCAGAATGGGGTAGGTAGAGCTACAGAAATACCAACAACTCTAAAAATACGTGTAGATAATTCTGTAACCACATTTTGCACAATCAGCACGGCTAGCACATGACGGCGCGCGACTTATGTCACGCGCGAGATAGACTACCCGTCATTGCCTAATTTACACTTGGGAGCAAAGAAATCGAGCCACCATTGCAATTTTTACTTCGATGCTAATTACATAAAGGTCGTAAGTG
The DNA here is from genome assembly GCA_949316455.1 of Acleris holmiana. Taxonomy (NCBI): domain Eukaryota; kingdom Metazoa; phylum Arthropoda; class Insecta; order Lepidoptera; family Tortricidae; genus Acleris; species Acleris holmiana. Next base: position 37,945,718 of record OX438762.1, on the reverse strand, counting down.
TTATCATAAAAATTCGAATGCCATATGATAGGTAATTTAGTCTTCTATCGAATGATACAATTTTTAGTGGCCACAAGGCCCTCAAAATGCATATTGTAGAACCGAAGAATACAAGAGAATAATTAAAAAGTTTTATGAAAATTAAAACAGATTATCGGTTTTTAATAACTTGTATTGCCTCCTCTAGCCAATCGACATGCACGCATGCGATTTTTCATTGAACGTACGAGTTTATGATGAAAGTCTTGAGGTATGCCCGCCCATTCTTCCTCGATCGCTGTCTTGAGCTGGTGCAAGGTGTCAGGAGCGGGATCCCTGGCCCGGATTCGCCTCTTGAGCTCATCCCAGACGTGCTCTATCGGGTTCAAGTCCGGGCTCCGTGCTGGCCAATCCATGACAGGGATATTGACCTCTCTTAGGTACTCCTGAGTGATCCGAGCAGTATGTGGTCTGGCGTTATCTTGCATCAGCATGAAGTTGTCACCGATGTAGCCAGAAAAAGGGACCACATGTTCAGCGAGGACCTCTTCAATATACCGATGAGCATTCAATCCTCTTGAATTTGGCCCGACACCAAGCCCAGTGACGAACACAATGTCTGTCTTCGCTTCCAAAGAAATGCCGGCCCAGACCATGCATGAACCGCCTCCATATGCGACTCGTTCCTCGATGCAGCATTGCGAAAATCGCTCTCCAGGCCTTCGGTAGACCCTCTCCCTGCCGTCATTGCCAAAAAGACAAATCCTGCACTCGTCAGAGAAGAGTACTGTCCTCCATTGCTCAAGGCTCCAGTTTTCATGTTCCTGAGCAAAGCGAAGACGTGCTTGACGGTGATTCGGGGTGAGTTTAGGGCCATTCGCAGCCTTATGTGAAGTTAAATTCTTCTCTGCAAGTCTCCTTCTAACAGTCCATCGGCTGATGGACACATTTCGGGCCTCTCGTAGCTTCTGCTGAAGGTGAACAGCATTCAGTCGTCGATTTCGTAGCGAATTGACAACAATGCAGCGGTCATCTTGTTCAGAGGTAGAACGTACCCGCCCAGTACCAGGTCTTCTGGAGAAAGCACCAGTCGCTTGGAACCTCTGGAATACTCGTTGGACGATCGCGTCAGGTTCAGTTGTCGGGCCACTTCACGTTGACCCAACCCTGCTTGCAACAGAGCAACTGCTTGGGCGGCCTCAGACGTGGTAGTATCCATGTTTCTTCAAGGTTTTCCAGTAGAATCGAGCAGAGATGTGTTCAGGATGACGTATCATAAACAAATGATGTAAAAATCGCTCTGGTCATCTCGCTCCTCCCCTGCGGGGGGATGAGGAACCGGTGACGGGCAGAAAGCCCTTGGCCGGGGTGGTCTGCGCCGACCGTAAAAACGGCCAGGTCCATGGGTTTGGCAGCCGGCGCCGGAGGCGCAGGCTGCAAGGAGATGGGGATGGGGAAGGATTTAAGGAGTGGGGGGGGGGAGAGGGGGCGTCAAATCCGGGTAGTACGCTGCTCGCGAAGTCCAGCCAGCTGGGTGGGACCCTGCTAGCGACCTACAAGCAGAGCAGCGTCTTCATGGGTCCTCACTTTGTTGTCAACGTCGTCGCCGAGTCGAGGTCGCGGGGGTACGCCTTGCCGTCGGGAGGACGCGCGTGCTGGGGCGCGATATCCCTCAGATGAGGAAAACGCGACGCATCCGCTCGCGCAAACATCGACGTGGCAAGGCGTCCGATGAAGTCGTCCAGGCTCTCGATCCTAAGGTCCCTCTAGATCGTGGCGTTCCTCACGTAGCGGGGGGCATCGGTAATGGCCCGCAAGCACAGGTTTTGCTGGACACGCAGCTTCTTCCTGTGCATTGCGGCCATGACCATGCACCTTCAGTGCTTGGGCTGTTAAGCATGTTTGACAGTAGATATGTAAGGTTAACTATGGATCGCGTCTTTTATTTTTGGTAGGGTTTTTTAAAAATGCGAAGTTTGCTATGGCAAGTAGCGCAGACGATGCCGATGACGCATGGTACGTCACTAACACAAGTTTTGGCATTAGATGCGGTACTGTCACAGGAAATTATCCTGTAGAGCAGGACGATCCCCCTTAATGTATTGTTCCCTCCTTAGGTAGTCATTAGGGTTTCGTATAGGATAGCATAGGTAGGGACCTTGCTTCCAGAGGGGCGAGGGATGTAATGAAAGAAGGATGTAGCAGTACATGCACCTTTCATTGTTTTCTTTTTTCTATTTTGTTATGTCGAAATGTCTCGAAATCTTTTGAATAAAAAAGATTTCGAAATATGGAATGCCCGCCGGTGGTTTTCAGGGGAACGTTCCAGAGTCTCCAACGGACCGCGTTGGCATTCACATGTGAACTAATGTATACTTAAACGTTAAAATAAATGAAAGAATAAAGAAACACTGCAAGACGTATACTTTTATTCTACGTAGCTTAGTTAAAAGTGCGTAAAGTATTACGCTTAGGAATAGGCGCCTACCAGGCTTACAGTACCCTTTTTTTTACCTTTTATTGTACCACTTTGTTGGCGTGACTAATATATATATATTCATGCCAAATTACAGTTTTCTTGTACTAAGAGTCTCTGCGCTAAGCTGCGGACGGACGGACGGACGGACCGACATAGCGAAACTATAAGGGTTCCAAGTTTGACAACGGAACCCTAAAAACGAGAAATTTGTTTACAAAGTATGGATTTATTTAGAATGTGTTCATATTTATAAACTATGGTGTTAAGTGTAATTCCATATACTTATTTCTACTTTATTGAGGATTAGATATCAAGTTTTTAGCCACAATTTATATCGTTACTTAAGTAAGTATAGCACTGAATACATTCGGCAACTTAGCAGTAATGCAGTCTGTAAACGAGTTGTGTTGTTATTTGGATCGATAATAACATAACATGTTATGCTATGATATATTTGATAAAATATCGATTAACAAAATGATTAACATTAAGATAACCGAGGCTATACAGGGTGACTTCAAATTGGTAATACAAAATCAATGTTTTACACACATTTCCCCTAAACTTAGCCCCTAAATTAAGTCTCATACTTTTAAAATAATCAGAAGTTTTTTTTTATTTTAATTTTAAATTAACCCATTTTTGTTGGCTTAACATGGTTATCCTACCATACGAGTAATAATTAACAAAGAAGTTTAAAGAATTTCAAATGAACACTTTCCTCTTTGGTTATCCGTCACCTGTCACAATTTATGAAGAAAACGTGTTTAAATGTAGTGTAACCACACTTTGGGACTTTAATTATTTGTTTTGTTCGAAAATTAGCATTAATTAAATACAGTTAATTTTAACAAAGGGGTTAATTTATTATACTGTGTGGCATTAACTAAGCCAGAATCAAGTGTTTTGTATTACCAATTTGAAGTCACCCTGTATATAGATAGGACCCACTTACTTTTTGTTCAAATTGATATTAGGGCGTTTTCCGAAAAAAGTGTACATCGTTAAAGACAAAATTAAGAAAATTTAACTTTTTCCATTTCGTCACGAAAATTAACGTATCTAAATGTATGGCTAATTTTCGTGACGAAATGGAAAAAGTTAAATTTTCTTAACTTTTTCCATTTCGTCCTTAACGACATACACTTTTTTTGGAAAACGCCCATTATATTTGAAATAACAGCGTTAACTGCACCATAACCCCAGCGTCATCCTTTGCCGGGAAAATCAACTTGTGTTGCGCCTTAATTAACTTCTTATATGTACTGTCATTATTAGGATGAGTGGTACTGACCTGGCCAACGTAATAGTGAAGTGATAGAGCGTGCCCAAGATGATGTAGCACACGTATGACACAAAGATGTTGGGCATGAAGGCGCCGAGGAGAGCAGCAGCACCCTGGAGGGTGGCAGCAGCGGCCGGTAGCTCCGCGCGCACCCACGTCGACGCTGCGAACGCACCTAGCGCTCCTAACAATGTCTGCGCCGCTTCCACAGCCCCATTGTATGCTACCTACGTTGTTATAAACACATACATGAAACTACACTTACTAATACGTGATCGAATGCCGAACGCACCACAACTATCATAATAGCCCATAATTCTGAGATTTTTTCGAATACTTAGTACAATGGTTCAAAGCATAGTGCGTTGAGTGAGAAGAATACTTAAGACATCTGCAAAATAATGATTTGAAGGAGGGAAAAACAAAAATGAATGGTTCAACCAACCGGTTTGCCGCCCTCCTGATTCTGAATATCCTTCCATAGCACCTGCACGTACGTCTGTGCGTGAGTGAAGAGTGCCAGTTCGCTGGCATACAGTGCTGACCACGCCAGCACTCGAGGACGGGAGTACGCGGCGCTCGCGTGCCGAGCTATTAAGCCGCTAGCCTCTGACGCGTTCGCACGAAGGGATTGCTGCGTAAACATGCAGTTTTGTAACCTTGGTGAAATCCGAAATTAACTTCGGAAATAGTTACAAAAACTTGTATGGATGAATTCTAAATACCCATGAATCTCACTTTTCCGTCAGAACATCGTTATTAATTAAGATTCAGTCAGTACTTAATATAATTTCAGAAATAGGTTTTGTTGCCAACTGTAGGTACTTATTATAGTCATTATCTGGTTATCAAGACGAACCATTTTTTACTCGGCGGAGAAAACGAACGCACACAAGTTACATGATGGTAAGTTGACTCTGAACTAAAGCCAATCGACATTTGCAGTCTCAAAATTGGAATCTTCCGATAATAATCTCAATACTGTAAATGTGTTGCCAACACTGAGGACTTAGATTGAATGCCTCTATGCTAGTAATTTCACCGGTTGTCCTATCCCCACACCGGACGGAATTAAATCCCCGAGCGATTTAAAAGTGGTTAGATATTTCACATTACAAAGAAACAGAGTTTAAACCTAACCCAGAACTTGTGTGCGTGCGCCAAAGATTGTTCCAACCAGATAATCGAAAATTCAAAAAGAAAAACCTAACATTTTACAGTAATATAACAATTACTTATAACTAGTCTCTTATATTTATGACGATCTTATACTACTATTTATTTACTTTCATAGATTGGAAAGGAAAGTCAACGGAACGCCTTCGAAATTTGGTGTCACTTCAGTGTTCTCTAACACTTTATTATCATTCATAATCTTGCTCATAAACATTAATTTAGCGAACAATAGAGAACATGCATGAAAATCAGAATTGAGTTTCATTGATAAGATTTCGGAGAAAATGTCAATAGCCCAGGCAAGAGCATGTCGGACCATGCTCAGTGAAGGGTTCCGAAGCCGTTAAGTAGAAGAAGGCACACGAGCACTCAGGCCAACTAATTTTATATTGAAAGTAATTTTGTGCCGTCTTACGAGTAGATGATTTTGGTAGGTACGAGGGTCAAACTGAAAGTTCCTAGAAAATAAAAAACTGAGTAAACTAGCAAGTTTTCAAAATAGTGTCCATTCATGTCACAATTGGAATGGAACGACTGAGAAAAGCACTTTGCCCACTCGTCCTTAGGGGCCTCTTCGACGGCCTTTTGAAACGCAGCCACAGCTTCCTCGGCGTCCACAAAACATTTTCCTCGAAAATTTATTTTATTTTCGGGAATAAATCGAAATCGCAAGGTGCGAGGTCGGAGCTATACGGCGGGTGACCCAGTAATTCCACGTCTGACGTCGCCAAATAGTCGATCGTTCGCCTGGCGGTGTGCGACGAGGCGTTGTCGTGGTGAAAGAGGATTCTACTGCGACGTTGTTTCTCCCGAACTTTTTCCAAGACAAGTGGCAAACAATTGCTAGTGTACAGTCACGAACTTTAATTTAGGACCCATCTAAGGTCGAATTTCGTCTGGCAAACGTATACCTTTAAGAGCTACTAAGATATTATTATGATTTCAGTTGGTAATGTTGGTAATCGCGTTGTTGTTTATGTATTACTAGGACAACTGCTCTTAGCCATGCAAATCCGACGTAACGGAGAGGAACGATCCTTTCCGATTTTTTCCGACGGTTTGATAGAAGTAGAGAGCGGGAACAGTTTCTGACAGATGGCTACTTAACTTCTCAACTAGTTATATATTTCAATTTGTGGCATTTGATATATGATTTGAATTGATTGTGTGCACTAAATAGGGTATTCAATTAAAATAAAATCTAGTAGGACTCAAGCATTCGGCATTTAAAAAAAATTACATCAATTTTTGCAATCAATATTTTTACTACATAAAATATCATTAAAACAAAAAAAGTTTTTTTTGACTCGCGAGCAAAACAATTGCATCACTTTGCATTTTTCTATGTACGCGCAATATCATGGTAAACGGTATTATCTTTCTGTAATATTTAAATGTAATAAAGTTTCTTGAAATGTTAGCTTTCTAAAAAGCTAAGAAACTTGGAAATTGGTGTAGTATTTTTGAAATCACGGATTTTTTCCTGGTTCGTGGCCGATTACTCCTTACCGAACGTACGAGTTGTGCTTAGACGGCTAAAAACAGGGTTAGAGGGAGGGTTACCAGTCAATTATCAGAAGTCGACCGGTACACATCTCCGCATATTATCCCATCGAGAAGACCTGGAAAAATTGACACCACTGCTGTTCAAGTCGCCGTTATCATTCGCCTACTGTAAGAGGGCCGCAGTCAACGATCAGTAGCTGAAGAGCTGAATTTGGTACAGTCTACAGTTTGTAGAGTCTACAATAGGTTCAGACAAATTGGGGCCTTTACTTCAACGCTAAGAACGGGCCGGAAAAGGTGCACTTCGGAGAGGGACGATCGGTTCATCGTGACAACAACCTTACGAGATCGTCACCAGACAGCTGTAAAGCGGCTCAAAGAAGTAAGAGGAGTGGCAGTCAGCGAGTGGACAGTGAGGAGAAGACTAAAGACAGCCAACTTGACACCAAAAAGCCCCAAACGCCCAAACGCTGGCTGACGGGGCCCAAATTGCTGCCTCGGCACCGTGAAGCACGATGTCTGTTTGCCCAAAATCACCAAAACTGGACAATTGAGCAGTGGACCCCAGTTCTCTTCTCAGACGAGTGCAGAATGTGCCTGAACGGCTGCGATAGAAGGGGACGAGTGTACAGAAGATCGGGACAGCGATTCTCTCAATGTTGCATCTCCGAAAGAGTCGCCTACGGAGGTGGTTCCGTCATGTTCTGGGACGGCATTTCCTAAGATGGGCGAACGGTTTTCGTACCTGGTGGTGGCCGTGGCGGTGGTTTTAATGCTGCCAGGTACATCACCGAAATTCTGGAGGAACATGTCGTCCCTTACGCGGGTATTTTTGATGAGGGGTTTATCCTGATGCAGGATAATGCCCCTTGTCATACCGTCAGGGCCATCTCAGCGTACCTTCGCGAGGTGGGGATCGACACCATAGACTGTCCAGCGATAAGCCCGGACCTAAACCCTATTGAGCACATGTGGGATTTCCTGAAAAGGAGGGTTAGGCAGCGGAATCCTGCCCCATCTCATGTGGAGGAGCTGAAGCAAGTTTTGGTGGAGGAGTGGGAAGCCATCCCGCAAGACTACGTGAAAACCCTAATAAAATGAATGAAAAATCGATTAGATTGTGTGAGAAGGGCTAGGGGAGGGAATACCAAGTACTGATGTATTTTTTTTTGTAATAAATACCTTTAATTATTAAAATGCTTATCATTCTTTGTTTTCATAATCCCTTTTTGAAGCGTTTTTTCACCATTTTCTTAATTCAGAACATATTTCAGACTTGAAATTACATTGAAATAACGCGTTTTCTATTGCGTTACATCATCAGCTTTCATTTGGTATTACCATTTTTAAATTCGAGAAAAGATGTACAAATATATTGAGTGAACATGGAAAAATGCAAAGTGATGCAATTGTTTTGCTCGCGAGTGTAAACAAAGTAACATTCCAAATAAATGAGTTTTCAAGTTTTAGTTTCGCGTATATCCACCGTTATTTTCAATGACAGCCAAGAGACGTTCACGCAAAGATCCAACCAATCGCTCGCATATGTCTGTCCCACGGAAACCTTCCCAAATCGAATGGCAGTGCTCTACGAGTGCTGCCCTGTTCCTTTCATTTCGATTGCTCCACCTTTGCACCATCAAGGCTCATAAGTTCTCTATGGGATTTACATCTGCAGACTTGGCCGAAAAGATAAAGATAAAGAGACATAGATAGAGAGACAAAGGGGATAACCCTTAATTGAGGGTGTTCGGAGAACCAGCTCCGAACAATCCGTGCCGTGTGAAATGGAGCATTATCTTGCACAAAATTGATTACTGGTGTTTCTTGTTCAAAGTAATAAATTCTCAAGGTCGGCAGCACACTTTCATTTAAGTGATCGACATAAGATTGAGCAGTCGCTTTGGGAGGCAAGTTGACCAGTTTTCCGACACCATCTGAACACATCCAGCTCAAAATGTTGGCAGTGATATGACCGGACGCATGGTTAGCAATAACGTGGTCTTGCGTGTAACGCGTGTCGTTAATTCGCCACAGATGTAACCTGCCTGTTTGCGAAGACTTAAACGTTTTTTCATCTGTAAAGGCAGTTGAGCCTTAGTCAAAATCTAAATAATCACGTGCAAAGTTAAGACGGATTGTCTTGTGATTTTCTGTTAATGTTAATCCCATACTATGTAGGTGTCTTCTAATTCTTAACGGATGGACGTCAAACATCTCTGCAAAATGCTTTGTAGGCGTGAAACCATCTATTTCAAACTTATTTCGCATGAGGTGCCGTTGTTCTTCCGATACAGCATGAGGGCGACGGTTGTTTTGCCGCCGGTCATCGGAATTCCCTTCCGTTTCATACCTTCGAGCCCATCGACGAACTGTCGCTCTGGTTACGTTACATTGTCGTGCATTTCACGTATCCCTAATCCTTCTTTGCGTAATTGGATTATTTGAAGTCTTAACTGTTCCCGATTAACTGCAAGCATTTATATTTAAAGATTTCTTCTTTTTCTTCTTTTTCTTCTTTTTTAATTAATGGCGGTCCACACGTTGATTTCGCCAATATCAAGTGAATAGAGTAAATCAGTAAACAGAATAAATCAAAAGTAAAAGCCGGGCATTTTTCAATCGGCCATCTTCCCTCCCTGAAGGTTACCGGAATCGTTTAAATTTCTTCAAATTATTTTCTTTGCCACTGACACGTGTCTCTTTAAAGATATAAGTCAGAGATTATTCGATGTGATAACCTTTTTGAAATGAATAGCCATTTAATCATAACAATGCTTTATCTGTCTTTCGAATAAATTGATTTAGCGTTTTCGCCTTTATTGCGAATGAGTGATTTAAACAAATGTTCCGGGAAGTGGGTCCTTAATTGACTGTACCACTCTGCAGTAACTGTTTTTCGATCCTAAACAATTGTCGCGTAATGACCTGTCCTTCCGAAGAACGAAGCCTCTATTTTCTTTCCCACGCTTCGACCTCTCTTCACTTTAGTTGGCAACTCCTCGGAAAGAAACACCCATTGTGCAGATTGTCTTTTGGTTTCGGGATCATAACGGTAAATCCAGCTTTCGTCACCCGTAAGTATGTCAAACACAGCATTTGAGTCACCTGCGTTAAATCTTTCAATCATTTCACGGCACCAATCAACACGATGGAGTTTCTGGGCCTCGGTCAAATTTTGAGATATCCACCGGGCACAAAGCTTCCTGACCACAAAATTTTCATGTAGGATTTTGTGCACTTGACTCATACCGATGCCTAAGCTTGTCCGAATCTGCTGATAGATCACTCTTTATCAGTCTCTATCATACGCCGCACAACACTGATGTTATCTTCAGTCGTTGCCGTAGAAGGCCGTCCCTTACGCAGATCATCGGTGAGATTAGTGCGACCACGTTTAAACTCATTAAACCAGTTGCAAACAGTGGCACGAGATGCTTTCTTGTAGACTTAAATGATATCAAAAGTCATAAAAAATCATGCACGAAAATTTTCTCGCATTAAATTCATGCTTACGTGACATATGTATACTAGAAAGACCTTTACAGAAGTAAGTGTATGGTTTTTTATAGAATACGTTTTACGATGCCTGCCGTAAATGCGACGGAATAAGTGAAAAACTACCAAGAACATTTTTTGAAGCATTTTGCATTATTATTAGACGATAGCAAAATGTGTAATTTGCATTTACATACATACATACATACATAAAATCACGCCTTCATTCCCAGAGTGGGGTAGGCAGAGCTTCTAAAATACCAACAACTTTAAAAAGACTTGTTGATATTAATGTAACCACATTTTGCACAATCAGGCCAAGAAGTTTACTAGTGTATTAGTGACAGGTTGCAAGCCCATCGCCTAACAATACTACAAGCCCTTATTCCCTTAGTCGCCTCTTACGACATCCACGGCCATTTACGTATAAGGATTATTTAATAATAAAGCATTAATATATTTAATGTATCGCAAAAAAAATGCATGATAAAAAACCCAGAGAAGCAGAGGTCTCAAACAAACGGAACGTTTTAAATGCATATATTGCGATTAAATTAAAGAGATCGTGTCCCACATCAATAAGAGTTTAGCGTTTTGACATTTCCAATCGGTCGGATAAAATGTCCGCCATTACATTGTTCATGTTTGTTTATAAACGTCACTCTCATGTCGTATGTCATGCGAATGCGAGTGCGATACGTTGTCATTATCCCGGAATCTTGTTGTTTTAAGAGTGCGCCGAGGCAACGATACGTAATTACGAATAAAATGCGTTCGTTTGATCGCCTGCTGCATTGTTTTTACTGAAGCTTTAGTTATGCAATTCATATGTAAGATATTTAAGGAATCACTCTATCCATCATACACTTTAGAAACACGACTACTTGTACTTCCCTCGATAGAAAAAACATCCAAAGATACCTCTACTTGGACATCGACTGTTTTGAAAGTTTTGTGGGTACGGATCCAGTCTTTTTTTAATTGGTCCATGTTATCTGTTGGTTTAGCTTGTTTTCGTAGCTTTGCCTTCATCAGAGCCCAAAATTTCTCGATGGGCCTGATCTCAGGGCAATTCGGGGGATTTAATGATTTCGCGACAAATTCGACATTATTCTCTCGATACCAACACATGGCGAGCATAGTGACACGCAGCTAAATCAGGCCAGAATAATGTACGACTCCTGTGCTTTCGAATGAGTGGTAGTATCCGTTTTTGAAGGCATTCCTTCTTGTACACATCCGAATTTAAGTTTCCCGTTACGAAGAACGGAGACGTTTTCATGCCGCATTAACAAATAGCTTGCCAAACCATCACTAATTTTCCCAAATTTCTCGCAAAAAATGGATTTGTCGTCTTTAGAGACCTTCGTACCTTTTATTACGGTGTAAAACTGCGGTCCGGGTAGGGTTTTATAGTCAAGTTTGACATAGGTTTGTACTGGAAAACAGGTTCAAAATGAGCTCAGTTTCAGTGTAATGTTGTTCTTAGTGGCGAATAATCTACTGATAGTAAAAGTTATAGGAATAGCTTCAATTGACACCATCGTTTAGGGATACAATTATAACTAGACGAAGCTGCTGGCATTTTACTGTATGTTTTATAAATAAACAAACTTAATTAATTTATATACGTAAGGATAAATTACAAGGATCGAATGAGTTTGTGACATTCAGCGTGAGCATCGCATGACGTTTCAGTAGATTTGCGGAAAGAATATCAAGGAGACGGCTTTGATTATAATTGACATAGACTCTGAGAATTGGAAATGGTTGTGACTATTCAGCCAAATTAAAAACAAACAATTTTGCGAAGTAAATCAATGTCACATACTGAATACATTTAAACATCAAAAACAATAAATATTTATATTTGGGTTAGTAATAAATATTTGTTGTACGAAAAATAATGGACGCTTTAAATATCCCATTAACCAGGCGTTTTTCTAAAGTTTTAAAATACTCTACTTTGTGAACACATAAAGGTGGACATGCACTCTGCTTTATTGAAGGTCTGAAAGGTATCACTTTTGAGTAACAATATTTAAAATTAAAAATTACAAGGTGGAAAGATTACACAATTTTTAGTAATAATAAACAAATTTTCAACTAAGTATGCATCGGATGTTAAAACGAATTTGAATCCCGAATTACAACAGTACAGATATCGTATTAGGGGCATACATTGTAAACAGTGACCTCTTTGATTGACGTTGTGAACTTTCTAACATAACTAGTTATTCAGATAATCAATCGATACAATAAATTCTAGTCGTGGTGTTCAGATGGCGTTGTTCTGCATATAAAGATATTCCCGGGCAAAAGGTTGTATGTACGTGTAACGGGTCTGCTATCAGAATATATCATTAATTTATGCATTATTGTATATGAATAGAAATTAATAAAAAAAAAAAAGAAGTTTATTTTTTTTCTATCAGATAGTTGCACAGATAACAACTATTTCACTTTTGCTTCTGTTACCAAAGTGAAGTTTCGGGGAGTCACCTAGATTCAACCGTATTTTGGCTTTATATTGAATTACAAACTTTATTACCATGGAGTAATATTCATAATAAATGGTTAGATTTGGGTTGTAAGATAGTTCAGGAAATTGCCTTATAAGGAGCGATAACTGCACAGCAGACTGTGTGAAAACATAAGATTTGCGAAATATACTTACTCTGTATGAGGTGTGTAAGGATCAAAATGGTTTGCACGTTTTTGGATAGAACAAAATGGGGAAAGTACTGGGAAATGAAAAAGAACATGCGGGGGGGGGCTTTCTTGGCGTCGGGTCCCGGAGTCGATAAATACAGGTCAGATGGGGAAGAGCGCCCTTTTGCCTTCACATATTTTCCTGGGTGCTGTACTGAGTAAGTCGAAGCCGCTATTCGAGGGTCGAAGACCATGTGCATTTGTTTTGTGTTTTTTGTTTATTTATTTTTGCTGCTCTTATCGTGTTTATCTAATAATCGTGTTAATTTAATTTGAGTGGGTTTAGGTAACCATCGGATACTCTTCGTATTTACGATAAACGTGAAAAGTTGGGGTTGGGGATGGAGAGTGTTTAGTGTTGCCGAGTTTACAATTGTTAGATCTTTGGGATTAGTTATAACAGTTCGTGCAGGTTGTGTTTGTTTGTGTGTTAGATAGTTGCGGTTTGTTTATTCCAAATATGAATATTGTGTTTGATTTCCAGATCTCAGTTCCGACACCCTAGTGGTAGTTAGTAAAGCTGAGACCCAGGCAGACGTTGATAACATTCATAAAACTACGCTTACATTGTGGTTACGGGACAGAACTAGAAAGATTCTACTATCAGGAATCTGACGGTTTTATCTCACTAACCAAGTAAGTTGGGGTTTTCGCGTTCAAAAGGCTCTGACACCTTTTAAATCGGTATGTCAGCTGACGTTGGCTATAATCTGTAAGTTTGCTCTATAGGGCCCCACGTAGAGGATCCGAGCCTAGGCAGTAGAGACGACTTATAGTGTATGGTTTGACGTTTGTCCCCTTATCTATATATTTATATATCGACCACCTTAGGTATCTATCCGACTTGGAAGTCAACTTGAGGCTAGCTTGCACTATCTAGCCGGTGGAAAAGTCTTAGGACCACACACAGACCTAGTTTCCGAAATCGTCGTTATGTTAGGTCTAGTTGGTCCAGCAGGGTATCTTTACACCGAGATATTCTGACATCACACACCCACACAATTAACTGTAAATGTAAGAGCTATGCAATAGTCTCTTAGTTTTGATTTAAAACAGTAGCTGAATAGGGTTTTTAGGATTCATTAGGTAGTTAGTAGTTCTCTCCTTAAACCGGGAGAGGCTTATAAACACATAATGTGCTTAGCTAGATATATAAAGTGTCATGGATTAATTTTCAATTTTTACTTTCGTTGTTCAGTACCTATGGTTTAATTTATAGGCATTTTAATAAACAAAGGTTAGCGAATAAAATATAATCTAAAACTATTAGGAAGCAAAAATTTATTTATCTTGCGGATAAAACTAAAAATATTCCAATAAGTAAAAATATTTTAAAACTTTTCTTTTCTAGGAAGGCTCATAGTTATAAACTTATAATATAAGAGAGTTGACGAATTACAAATCTGTGGTATAGGAAATATTTATAAACGTCAAACGTAACTAGGAAGAGAAACAGTTTATTAAGATTTAGGATAAGAGTGTATGATCGTTTGCGGTACCAAGCGTATTAATTTATAAGCTTACTTAAGTTATGACGATAAGGTTCTAAGTTGTAGGGTTAATATTAAGTCTATAAGTTAAGTGAGTGGTTACAATTATCATGCGTATTAATTTATAAGTTTACTTACGATATTACGATAAAGTTCTAAGCTGTAGGGTTTATATTATAAGTTAAGTGAGTGGTCACAATTATCATGCGTATTAATTTATAGGTTTACTTACTATATTAAGATAAGGATTTAAGTTGTAGGGTGTATATTAAATCTATAAGTTAAGTTAGAGTGGTTACAATTATAAAACAAATAACTAAACAGTTAACTAGTAGGTTTTCATCTAGGTCGGTTAATTGATGCCAGTGCGTATCATAATTATCCTCTAAACTTCTCTGCGTTGACTTATACACATGGTCGTTGAGGAATGAGCAAAGTAGGTAAAGTTAAATATAAACTAAATACTTTTTACTTGAGTATACATAAATACTCTGATTGAGTTTAGCCTAAAGTGACTGGATTGATCACTGACTAAAGGCGCCTATGTGACTGGATTGATCACTGACTGAGGCATTTGAGGCTAGACACACCTCAAGGATATTAGATATCCCTATACAAAGTTAGACTTTCATATTGATAAAGTTTAGGGCAATACTTACAAGTTGAACGGTCCTTCTGTCTTTCACAATCTACGGCTAATGATTGCAGTACAAACCGAGTTACGACTCTGCCGTCTAAGTCTAAGGACCACGGTTGGTTTCTGATGCTGTCAACTCATTAAGTCATTCCCAAGGGAATACCTCGTATGTTCATAAGTTTTGAGACAAACTTTTTAGTTTATAAAATAAAGAAAATAATACTGGCACCTATTTTATATTCTTTTCAATTTTGAATTTGGAATGTTAGTGTGCTATTTGTATGTTTTGAAAATTCATTTCTTTTGTTTTTCTTGTGATGGAGGGAACGAAAGAATTGCGTGCGACTGTCATTTCACTACATATGGCGGGGAAAAAACCAATGGAAATTTTCCGTGACATAAAATGTTTTGGGGTAAGTCGCAACTTCGTATATTACACCATTAAACGCTACAAGGAGACTGATTCTTTGAAAGATCGACATAGGAGTGGTCGCCCGCGGTCTGTAAGGACGGCTGCTAACATCAAAATAATCAGAGAGCGACTTCGCCGAAATCCATGTCGCACCCAGAAAAAACTCGCTCTGCAGACTAAAATTTCGCGTATTTCAGTCAACAGAATATTGAAATACGATCTGAAAGTAAAGGCTTACAGCCGTAGAAAAGTTCATTTTCTAAATGATCGCCTTCGTAAATTACGTCGCGAACGTTGTCCGATGCTGCTTAAGAGACACGATGCGAAAAAGATACTCTTCACCGACGAAAAAATCTTTACGGTCGAAGAAAAGTTTAACCGGCAAAATAATAAAGTTTATGCCAAAAGCAGCAAAGATGTTCCTGCTACAGCACGAAATGTCTCGCGTGCCCATCATCCGGCGAGTGTGATGGTATGGTGGGGGGTTTCGTACGAAGGTGTCACTCCGCTCCATTTTTGCCAACAAGGTGTCAAGGTTAAAGCAAAAAATTATCAAAGTGACATTTTAGATACTGTAGTGAAACCCCTATCTAATACTTTATTTCACAACAAAGAATGGATTTTCCAGCAAGACTCAGCACCCGCACATAAGGCTAAAACGACTCAAGCTTGGTTAAGGGAAAATTTGCCGGGCTTCATCGCGGCGGAAGAATGGCCATCCTCCAGCCCTGATCTCAATCCACTGGACTATTCTTTGTGGACTGAATTGGAACTCAGGGCCTGCCAAAAGTCCCACCCAAACTTAGATTCTTTAAAGCGAGCCCTCATCAAAGCAGCGAAGGATATCCCACTGGAGAAGATTCGTGCCGCGATCGATGACTGGCCGGAACGACTAAAAGCTTGTATTAAAAATAGGGGTGGACATTTTGAATAGTAATTGCTTGTAGTTGTTAGTTAATGTCTAGTTACCATTATCTGTAAATTTTATAAATACAGCTTTATGCTTTAATTTTTTATGTAATATTTATTTCGTCTCAAAACTTATGAACACACGAGGTACATATGAACAGTTGTTCTAGATTGACCAAGGACATTTCTTCTAGTGAAGTTACATTGGTAGTATTAGTCAGATAGTATCATGACTAGGAAGTTTTCTATAGTTAACCTATTAGGAATTATTAATTTTACATTTAATAGGCTAGGTTTTTCGTATGGTCTTTTATTGGGGTATCACTTCTAATTATTAAAGATATTAAAAGGTTTTCTTATTAAATTTATTAAATTATATTTTCTGTTGGTTCAGATAATTATTTATCATAGAATGATTATTTCAGATAAAACATCTGTTTGGTATTACTTAAACTCTAAATTGAGAAATAGAGATAATTTCTTAATTATAAGGACTTTGATCCAAGAGTTGCTTCGACATTTCTTCTTTTGGAGATCCTTTCGGAAATGATGGTGACTTCAATTATAATATAGACTTATTTGGTTTTTTAAATAACACTTGATTTTGGTGTTATATCAGAAATAGATTCAACAAAGAACTATTTATTACTTAACTTTCTAGAATACTGATAAAAGAGTTAATTATATAAAATTAGTATTTTGGTAGGATATTAGTGGGGGAACTTCATAGTAATGGCCGGAAGTACCGGTTGGGCGGGGAGGTGCCCACCCTTTACCACTAATATGTAGGGATTCACAAAGAACTATTAAATTTATAGAATACTCAAATAGAAGTCATACAAATGAAATTAGTATTTAGTAAAGTATCGGTGGAGGGTCTACATAGCTATGACCGGAAGTACTAGAACAGTCAGAGAGGTACCTACCTTTACAACTGACATATATTTTTACAAATCTTAATTCATTTCATTTATATTTACCCTTTTATTAGCAATCAAATTTATCTAGTAGTCTTAAAGGTTTCTTAGTCATTAGAATAAACGTTATATCAGGGTTCATTTGTAACATAATTATAGGTGTATAATAAATTAGGTTAGCGTTAAGTTAGACTCTCATTTCACTTCTCTTAATTAAAAAAATAGTTTGTGTTGTAGAAGTTGTTATTAATCTAGAGTAAGGAAATATGTTATTTTAGGACTGGTTATATCATTCTCTTATTTCATTAAAGTACTTAGGTTACTAAAATAGGTTCACAACTTAGGTTCCTGGACATTAGACGATCACGTGGCCATTTCAACAATTTAGATTATAAGTTAATAATTTAGTTATTAGGCTAAACACCATCAACTCAGTTAATTTATCTTTTAGTCCAACAATCTAAAGAGTTTAAAAGTTTTAAAGAGTCTTCAATAGTTTTGATAGATAATATATAACAGGATAGGAGAGTAGATGAAGAAAGAATGATAGGGGGGGTGGGTACAGGTTTCATCGTCCATTATAATACATTGTTCATTTTTAGTTAAAATTTGGTCGCACAATTTCCGAGCCCGAGTTTTGACAGAAGACTCCTGGGTTTTGCTGCGTTTAGGCTGTTTTTGCTTTTTATACGTTACAAGCAAGTTACGTTCCTTGGCACGCTGAACCATTGCAATAGAAGTACGACATTTTTTCGCACAATACCGAATCGATATCTCTTTTTTTTGAGAAAAATATTCGCATATCTTTTTGTCCAAATTAGGACATGAAGGGCCTCGTTTTCTACCTCGACCAGGTAAATCTTTTTAAGTATTATTCATACTAAATCTTTTTATCGTATTGTAAACAGCTTTCAGGCTAACCCCTTCTTCTGAAGCAATTTTTCTCATAGTTATACCTGATTCTTTTCAGTATTTGGTCACAATTGAATGTCGTTTTTTCTCTGAGAGACCCTTCATCTTGCAATGTATACGAATTATATTTTTTTATAGTAAGTTTTAAAACTTGACTGTATGCTTAACAGATTGACATATGACAGAAAAGACAAAATATTGTAACTTTTTTTTTAGAGCAATTCAAACTTGTTTCCATAATTAACGATACGGTCCTTATTGCCACACATAACAAAGATTTTAAAATGGCAACAGTCATACAGGGTTACTCTCAAAATTCCCTTTTCGTCAAAGGACCATTTCAGCTAGATGACATAAGAGTAAAATACACAGTCAGCAAAGAGTCAATTCAGCTAAATGCCATGAAAGTAGAATACTCAGTCAGCAAAGTGTCAATTTAGCAGGACGTCACAGAATTGAAATGAACAAGTAGCCAAACGTTTGGAAATATAAATAGTCTGTGTGATTAGAATACCTAATTAACTGAAAGTAAAAATAGTTGATTGACATGAACATAGAAGGAATTATTAGCAAAACGTCTGGAAATTAAAATAGTCCACATAATTTGAATATTTCATTCGTCGAAAGCAAAATTAGTTGACTGTCATGACCACAGAACGAGTGCCAGGATTTAAATAATAGATAATAATTGATTGTGTGGAAAGGAGTTTGAAACTACATATCAACAGTTGCCATTTAAAGATCCAGACGTTTTGCGAACGGGCTATTTGGCGTTGAAATCTATTAAGTAATTAAGACATTTTGAGATACAAACGTTTCGCTACCGGGCCATTCAGCTTTTATGTCTATTAAGTAATAAAGACATTTCTAAGATAAAGACGTTTCGCTATTAGTGTATTTTTAATTGTAACATTCTAAGATCCAGACGTTTTGCTAAAGATACATTTAGCGTTCATGTCTATATAGCAACAAAGACATTATACAATCCAGACGTTTGAGCTATATTGTCATTTGGCGAAATAGTACATTACTGCACAGACCAGGAAGTAGGCCGTTGCGGGACGAGTAGAGTTAGCGTGGCCGAGACGCAGTCGAGGCCACGCTATATACGAGTCCAGCAACCGCCCTTCCTGGTCGAGGCTTGTATAGTGCTTTTCTCTAACAATGCGAGGAAATTAAACAAAATTTCAGTTTTGATATAATATGTATTCAAATGTATTAACAAAATCAAGTCAAATACGATGTGATGATATGACGAAGGCAAATGGCAGTAAGTACTTAAATAAAAAGGTTTACTTAAAAATTAAAAGAAATGTTGCTCATGTTAGGGCAGTTTGTAAAATTAAATGTAATGGTTTTTCCTGGTACGTTAATGTTTGTTTGTTGAATATTTTCAGTGGACGTAGATGGCGTATTAGTTACATTGAACTGTTGATTCGAACGGGATTGCACAGGACTTGTTTCTATGTCAGGCATGAATGCTTCTGGACCAGATATCTGTTGGGAGAAGGATTGTTCATTTACTAAATGTTGTCTCGACGTAGAAGGCTGTGGGTCTTCGTTGTTAGTAGATTGCAGCTTGATGGTCTTATTTATACGGTCTGATATTTTCCTTTTATTCTGCACAGAATCTTCAATATAGCTCTCGGCAACGACACTCGACTTCCACCCCCCGTGCCTCTTGAGAGTTGTTAAATTTGCCCCAGAGTCAGCTAATAAAGTAGCTGACGATCTACGAAAGCAATGGCCAGTGTAACATTCGCTGTTTGGTAAATTTAAATAATTAGCTATCTGAGTGGGTATTCTCGCCATTTTGTGCCTCCCAATAACCTGGTTGGTGCACTTTCCATTTTTGTAATTAATAAAAAATCTGTCCGATTTTACTGTTGGTGGACGAAGTGCCTGATATTTTTTTACTAGAGGCACGAATTCTTTAACTATCACGAAGGTGCGGTCTATTTTAGTTTTGGTGTCACGTAATTTAACTAACATTATGTCATCGTGGCATGTAACGTCATTTATAGTTAAATTTGTTAACTCGATCATTCGACATGCACCATTCACACCTAAAATAAGGGCAACCTGCAACAAATACAAAGAAATCATTTAACATAAGAAAACATTGAATCATAGGTATTGATTGATAAATGATCATTCATAAGGTGACACATAAGGCACGGCTTATATTTACCTTAGTTACTAGAAAAGTATCATCTGGAGCTTCATTTAAAAACATTGTAATGTTTGCATCAGTCAAAATCTTTGATTTTTTGCTTTTGTAGCCCGCTGAGTGCCTTTTTAGAAATGTTACCAAATTGGTGTAACTTTTTATATCAATGTCACATTTAAATTTTATTGTATTTTTCAGCATTGAATATATCGCCATAGTGTACTCGGTTTTTTGTCCTTAGCTAGCTCGCTAAAGTAAGCTAACATGACGTTTTCAGACACTGAAGTTGTTTTTTTCTTCTCTCTCCATACCATGAAATTTTCAAATGTTTTTAAATATTTTTCTGCGGACTTTGGTGGTAGTAATTTGGTCTTAACCGACTTTGCTTCTTCTTTACACTCTGGTGGTGTGCCGATAAACATATCTTCATCACTGGAATTCATTTTACTTTTGTATTTTCGCGAAACAAAAATAATACGTTACTGTACTTAAACTTCCCTAAGAAAAAAGTATTCCCGATTCCCGCCTTAATTTTTTAAATTCTAAACGCAGAATGTTTTAAAAAAAGTAAAACTATTTGACACTTTGGTAAATACGCTGTAAACGCGATAAACGGCGTTTACCTTTTTAGTCTATGAAATTTAAAAAGTAAATAAACATGGAAGAATTTTGAATAGTACGAGTGTTTGGCTGTTTGGAGTTAGTTATCATAGTCCAAATATGGTTTTAAAAAGTAGAAAACCGGGTACGTTATGAAATTTATATACATTTTCGCGGCCGCTGCCGCTGGTAAATAATATTTTTTTTTTTTAAATTTTGCCTGGGCCTAGAACTCGGAACTTTGCGGGCTGATTTTACAACAGTAAGGTTAACATTTCCGAGCATGTGGGAGAAAAGGGAATTTTGAGAGTAACCCGTCATACACATGTTAAAAAAGGAAAGTGATAATTTTCATAAACTGCCCGAGTGCGGCCCTTACTCAGATACTACTAAATAATTATACACATTATTTCGTGTATGAATAGTTGATATGTAACTACACACATCAAAAATGTACAAGGATAAAAAATATCCCAACATATTTTTGGTATTTTGCAATGTAGGTACTTCATTGTGATACATTGCAAATTTGCAACATATCAAAATTATGTTGGAATATATTTGATCCTTAGACATTTTTGATGTGTGTATTAAATTAACCTAAGTGATAGGAAATGTGAAATCATTGATCCTATGATGTAACAAAGAAAAATACACAATAATTTAATATTTTATTATTAACTTCTGAAGAAACAGGTTCACGACACCTGCTTCTTTGTTTACCGAATTTCTAATGCTAAAAAAATCAAAGTATAGACAATTTTCAATTTCACCAAATCGTAAAGCAAATGACAAATGAGTAAAATTTATACAGAATAATATTGGCAGAGTTCCATTTTCAAAATTTAAACTTTTTGTTTAATTATTTTGTTTACAAGTGGCAAGTTCTAAAAATTTTCAGTGTCACCCTCGTATAAACACTTTAATCACCTGAATATCATGAACCAATGATGTCTACTTAGTCGTGATAGTTTCCTTTTAAATTCGTTATATGCTGAACCAATGATGTCTACTTAGTCGTGATAGTTTTCTTTTTAAATTCGTTATATGCTCTGTCATTTAAGTTTTTTTTAAAACCCGTAATATTTTTGAAAGACCTATCCAACGACATCTATCACTATGGGATAGATGAGAAAAGCAAAGTAAAGTAAACAGTGACGCGAGTATCTACTAGGAAGTAGGAGTGCAATGTGTGACTATAACTACTCGTACTTTAGATCGTTATGTTACATCGAATTTCATGGCGGAAGAAGTTTGGAAGTATAGGACCACCTATTAACTAGTTGCTTAATTAAAATCACTTTGACCGTGTAGAGGATCATGTTTTGTGGGGAAATCTTAATAGCGCGATGTAGGATCGTGCGTCCGTCAGCGCTATCTGTTGCGGAGTAGCTAAACTGAGTTGTTTGATACAAACTACTTGCTACACGGATGTTTTTTTTTTATAATAGCAGAATTACCTATCACATAAAAAAGATAAAGCAAAAGACAGATAATGAATCAAAGTTTCTGAACAGATTCTGTAATGAACTCCGATGGTACTGCAGGCCTAACGCATAACAGTCTGTTCCTTAAGAGGCCTTTTCGTGATTTTACAGTTAACATACTGCTTTTCTATAAGTTTTAATGCACATCATGAAATATCATTTCAGTTAGGATCAAATAACATAAAATACAAAAAGAAAAAAAAATGTAATTTCGATTTTTACGAATGAATGAGCTACTTTTATATTTTTGTGGTTTATTATAATGCGAGATTTAGGTTGTTTTAAAACACTGTAAAAAGCTGATTTTTTTTTTTATAAGGTAAAGGATTGATTTTGAACAGAAGTTTATAACTGAGGTTTTAATAGTATGAACGAGAGTTTCGAGTAGCCGAAATCAAAAACATTTTGCTGCCCATTTTCAATAAATGGTGGTAAAAAGTTATAATATAAATTGTAATTCTATCATACCTTGTAGACGTCAAAATGATTCGTGAATATGCGATATTCTAATCCTCAAACAGCAAAATTCACAAAACAGTCACCCGTTTCAGGTCGATTTATCAAAATAAAATAATATAAACAAAAAAATTTGTTGAAAATCGAAATTATCTTTTATGTTGAGCATTAAAATTTGTAGAAGTAAACTATTTCAACTGTAAAATCACGTAAATCAGCGGAATCGGCAAAATTTCGTACACGGCCTCTTAAGGGTGTGTTTACGGAACGTCAAACGACGCAGAACTTCAGTCGTGCATCAGCCTTTCTTTCGTCAATACGTGTTAATTGAACAGGTCACTTGAAGTGAAACGCACGCGGGATTTATTATGTATGAGTCGTCCAACAAGGGCTCAAACTCATTAGCTGTTTATGTGTACTAATATATTAAATAAAAAAACTATACCAATTCTGCTGAACATAAAGATGACATTAATTTACGTACATAAAACTGTTTCCATGGCTACAGAATTGTCAGAAAGATGTGTACAACGCAATGTCAGTGAGGAAACAAGTGAGAAAAGTAATGTGCAGTTTTCTTCACCAAGAAGGCCTAAGCAGAGGAGAAAAACCGGGTAAGAGCATGTCGACCATGCTCAGTGCAGGGTTCCGAAGCCGTTGAGTACTACACACATAACAAACCGGGTAAGAGCATGTCGACCATGCTCAGTGCAGGGTTCCGAAGCCGTTGAGTACTACACACATAACAAACCGGGTAAGAGCATGTCGACCATGCTCAGTGCAGGGTTCCGAAGCCGTTGAGTACTTCACACATAACAAACCGGGTAAGAGCATGTCGACCATGCTCAGTGCAGGGTTCCGAAGCCGTTGAGTACTACACACATAACAAACCGGGTAAGAGCATGTCGACCATGCTCAGTGCAGGGTTCCGAAGCCGTTGAGTACTACACACATAACAAACCGGGTAAGAGCATGTCGACCATGCTCAGTGCAGGGTTCCGAAGCCGTTGAGTACTACACACATAACAAACCGGGTAAGAGCATGTCGACCATGCTCAGTGCAGGGTTCCGAAGCCGTTGAGTACTACACACATAACAAACCGGGTAAGAGCATGTCGACCATGCTCAGTGCAGGGTTCCGAAGCCGTTGAGTACTACACACATAACAAACCGGGTAAGAGCATGTCGACCATGCTCAGTGCAGGGTTCCGAAGCCGTTGAGTACTACACACATAACAAACCGGGTAAGAGCATGTCGACCATGCTCAGTGCAGGGTTCCGAAGCCGTTGAGTACTACACACATAACAAACCGGGTAAGAGCATGTCGACCATGCTCAGTGCAGGGTTCCGAAGCCGTTGAGTACTACACACATAACAAATCATCAAGTAATCACTAAATGGTTCCAGCGGAAGATCGGCGCTGGTTTGAATGCCAGCATAACGCTGAGTTGGAACCATTTTGTGACCACACAGATCGTTTGAATTTTGTTACTTTTTGTTTGTCACGAATAAATGTTTTTCTTTCTTTCTTTCTAATTTTCTATTTAAAGTCAATTGATGCCGTCGTAGATGATTTTAGTAGGTATAAACACTTTAATCGCCTGTATCTCAAGAACCAATGATGTCTACTTATTCGTGATAGTTTTCCTTTAAAATTGGTTATATGCTCTTTTATTCAAGATTTTTTTCTGATTATTAGTATTTGTAGTTTTGGCTGTAGTGGGGGGGGGGGGGACACTTGAGTCTAACAAAACTTTCATAAACGGATTACTTAATTAAAAAACTGTTTCCACAAACCCATCTTTTTGAAAGACCTATCCAACGACACCCCAAACTATAGGGTACACGAGGAAAAAAAATACATCCCCACGTTACGTGTGTACTAAACAAAATATTTATTTACTTTTTATTGTTCCACTTTGTTGGCGTGACTAATATGCATATTCATGCCAAATTGCAAATTTCTAGTCCTAATAGTCTTTGCACTAGGCTGCGGACGGACGGACGGACGGACGGACGGACATGGCTAAACTATACCTAAGTGTTCCTAGTTTGACTACGGAACCCTAAAAAGTAAATAGAAATTGTCGATTTTGTTAACAAGTAAGAATACGGTATTCTACGCAATAAGAAAGGAAATTCCCATGAGCAATAAACTAACACAAGTTTTAGCGAACAATGGGAGTTATTAAATGTGGTTATACCTTCGATCAACAATACACAACTAGATAACGGGTCAGAGGACAAAACACGGCACAGCGAATACATTCTCACTTCAAATTGGGAGCTTATTTGAATTTAGTTCGTTGTCAAATACGCCAACAGTGACACGTGTCTCAATACCTCTGTGTTTTCAGAAACTGTAAAAATAATCACCGTAACAAAAAATTTACAGAAGGAAAATAATACTTTTAATAAGGAAATGTCGATTCGTAATATTAATGAAGAAATAACTAAGTATTTCTGAAAAAAAAATTTATTTTAGTTTCCGACCAACAATTGTCAATAATTTTGGTTGTTGCAGAACAGTGCATCTATGGAGTAGTAATAATACTTTACATTTTTTGCAGTCGTAAATTTAATATTCATTTTTAGATTTCCTGGTGATCCATTTTAATGTGCAATTTGGAATTCAATTGTCGCGAGTGAACGGCAGGAGGAGTTTTTTAGACCAGGAAAAAGTTTCGTAGTATGTTATTGTTATGTTCGATCCATTTCGACTTTAATGTCGTAGGAAATTCGCAAAGACGTCGATTGCGTGTTTTAGCTGTCCCTAAATTGCAGGTTATTTACCTTGCCAATAATATAATATGCTATTTATCGTAATTTTCATAACGTGGAACTGTAGCTAATTATGTCACTAATATCATAAATGATTAAAAACAGATTCTACCACTAGGAGTAGGAGTCCTATGGCCACCCTGAGTATCCATCATCAAACCAGCTCGATGATACAACATTATTGTACTGTCATCAGAAATAAACGCGTATGCAAATTTTCAGCTTCATTGGAAACCGGGATGTGGGTCAAATTTAACTTGCAAGATTTGACCCTTACTCGTACTCGTACATGCATACATACATACAGAGCAAGTTAAATAAAAGCTTGTAAAATAACGTTGAGTTGTTTCTTATATTTAACCCATACCCACCTGAGACGTCAAAACAGAAATAATATTAAGTGTAAAGCTACTCCATTTGTACTCTGTTCGCGATGACATTGGCACTTCGCTAGTAGAAACTTCATAAGGTAAAAAACGAGAATCTAGTCAAAGCCACATAAGATGATAAATTGTTTCAAGCAAAATTAAGCATTGCGGTACCAACATACCATTTAAATTAGAATGTTTTATTTTGACAATGATTTTATACAAGTATGAAGTTAGTATAGGTCGCCCTAGGACACTTTTCGAAGAGAATTTTGTATGGGACCCGGCGTCTATTGGTTAGTATGTCGATGGGTTATACACACTTGAGACTTATATTACGTGAATTAGGATTCCAATACAGAAAATTCCAATCAAAGAGAAAAATGTTCCTATAACGCCATTCAATTCAACAATGGAGATTTGTTAAAATTAGTAAAACGAATTAAACCAGAAAAACCTTGAATTATTGATGTGATGTCATATTGAAAGAAAACGGACATTCATTACTTTATTTGTCACCGTATTATCCGGATTTAATCCCTATCGAATTGGTATGGGGGGATATCACGGGTGAACTGGCACGAAATTATATTTTTTTAAATTTAACTGAGAAGAAACCAGCTCTGAGAAATTAGCTCATAATTTCTAAGTATTCAATGGAAAAATGGCAAAAATGTGTCAATCACGGGTGGATAAAGCTCGAGTGTCATAGTTTTTTAATCTCAAGCACTTTTCACTACGATTGCGGAAATAATACATATAAAGAAAAAAAACAAATATAAATATCAGGGGGGACTATTTCACACAAATTGACCTAGTTAATTGGCTTGTACCTACTATGAGTACTAGACATCGATAAACATACTTAAAGAGAGAAACACATACTTAAATAGGTACATAGAAAACAATACATGTTTCTAGAGGTTCACAGGAGGTACTAATTTCTCGCCATGGATTGGATGAGTTGGGTTTTACGTTTAAGGTCCCTACTATCATGCATTTTTCATTCGAGATGAAAATAACGAAACAATATGGTGTGTTCAGGGCTGAGATTCCACACGGTGAAAACGATATTGACTTTGACGTGTTTCCGTATTGTCAACGTTTTGACAACTCTTATTTACTTGACAGTAATGCCGGCGGAGTTAAAAAAAATACCTACTTAAACACGTCAAATGCAATATCGTGTTTGGTTGATTTATTATTATTTCAAGATATTTCGCTGTAATACAAAAATGATTGATAGATTTTCATTGGTTCTGAAACATGTACAACAATGTCGTCAACCGGTCAGCAAATACGCCGATGAAAACATTCTTGGTTAGACCATAAAGGAGTTTTGTGACCCGAAACCAGGCCGCAATATTTCCGAGCAGTGTTGAGTCAAACATTGTTTTTAAATTAGTATGAACTTTAGTGTCTTAGAGTGAAAAGTTATTAAAAAGAAAAAATAAGTATTATCGTAGCGTACCTCAGCTGGCAGTAAATTCTTCTCCTTATTGGGCGGCAGGTTTTGCTGCATGCTGCTTATGACGGATAACCTGCGGTTAAAGTATATCCCGAACGCCACCGGTGGCAGCCAGTAAACCCATAGAGTTGCGAGTACTTGAGCTAAGACATAAAACAAAAAATACTTATCCTTCAAGCGTAAGTAGGTACTATAAACCGCTAATATTTTAGACCGTTTTCTATTGGGAAACATATAACACTATTGAGAAGAACATTCTCAATTGGCAATTTTGCATGAGCACTATAAAAGCCAAAATGAGTCAATTTCGCCCGGTAGGCAGTCATATCTCCGCGACAGGGTAGAGATAGAGGTCAAAGAAGCTAATCCCTTGGCCCCTTGCGCTTGGGAAAAAATCCAGCACTTGTATTTGGCCAGCTAGGTCTGCCATACGTATTAATAAGTGTTACAACCAAGATACTACTTGAGTATAATTAGAGTGCATGCTCGTACACAATACATTATTTAGTTAACATAACTATTTGCATAAGTCATAGAACTAAACAGGGGGGTTGTAGGTATGATTAATAAACGTTTATGTAGGAGGGTAGATTTATGAAAATATATATGCAGTCGTGATTCAAGCCTGTTGTTTAATTGACGTGTCCTTAATAGTTAACATGGCGCAGCCGATTTAAAGGAACCAACAGAGTGAATAAATACATTCAGAAGCCAAGTACAGTATAGTATAGTAGTGAGTTGTACGAGTACTGTAGAACTTGGATTAATTAAGAATAACCGATCTCAAGAAAAATGGAGGCAGTTTTGCCACCACCACCGCCATTTGTGTTCGACAATAATTTAGAAAACGTTACTTCAGGAAATTTATCAGTGGAATGGACGAAGTGGAAAAGTGCATTTCGAATTTACCACGATGCGTGTGAGTTATCGAGTAAAGATAATAAAGTGCAAAAAAGCATTTTATTGCACATTATTGGTGAACGGTGTCGTGAAGTGTACCTTCAGTTCGGCGACACGACTAAATTAACAGACCCAGAATCAGAATCAGAATAATCTTTATTCAAGTAGGTTTACAAATAATAAACTCTTTTGAAACGTCATAGTAGCGACTTAGCCTAAATTGACTGCAGGTTCAAATCGCGACCGATCAGAGAAGAACCTGTAAGAAACTCTGTCGGATGTCTTTTTTTTTTTTTCAACGTTCGCAACCTTTTGTCGTAAGGACTAAACATTTTATTACAAGCAATTCAGTCCCAAGCATTGTTATCATTAATATAGTCTTTAATACTATAATATGCTTTAGAAATTAGTTTACGCTTAACGTAACTCTTAAATTTATTTACTGATAGTTCAGTAACATTACTTGGGAGCTTATTATAGAACCTAATACAATTACCCATAAAAGAGTTTTTTATTTTATGGAGCCGCGTGAAGGGCACTGCGAGCTTATATTTATTTCTGGTATTAACATTATGTATGTCACAGTTCTTTCTAAATTTAGCGATGTTTTTATGAACATAAATAATGTTTTCATAAATGTATTGACTGTGCATGGTCAATATATTAATTTCTTTAAACTTATCTCTAAGCGAGTCTCTCTGGCCCATCTTGTAGACAGCACGAATAGCCCTCTTCTGCAGAACAAAGATGCTATTTACATCAGCAGCACTACCCCACAGTAAAATACCATATGACATAATACTATGGAAGTAACTAAAATAAACTAATCGAGCGGTATCTAAGTCTATTAATTGCCGAATCTTATTAACTGCAAAAACTGCTGAACTGAGTCTACCCGCCAATCCAGCAAGATGAGGACCCCATTGGAGCTTGGAGTCTAACGTTATACCAAGAACACTGTATCATTAACTAGGTCTAGTTTGTCATTTTTAATAGTTACAGTAGTTTGACTATTTTTCACATTAGTAGTCATGAACTTTATACATTTCGTCTTTTTTTCATTCAGTAATAAATCATTAACACTAAACCAATCGACTACTTTTGATATAGCATTGTTTACATCGACATTAAACTGCTGTTGTCGTTTAACTTTGAACACAAGTGACGTATCATCAGCAAACAATACTATATCATGGTTGTCCTTTATAAGGTAAGGTAAGTCATTTATGTAGATGAGGAATAAAAATGGACCCAATATTGAGCCCTGTGGTACGCCCATTGAGACCAATGACCCAGGTGATCGTACTCCATTCACGTCTACCCTTTGTATTCTCCCGTATAAGTACGTTTTTATTAAGTTTAGCGCAGTACCTCTAACTCCATAGTGGTGTAGTTTCCTGATCAATGTGTCATGGTTAACGCAATCGAAGGCCTTGGACAAATCACAAAAAATACCTAAAGCATCCTGTGACCCTTCCCAGGCATTAAAAATGTTTTTAATCAACTCAACACCAGCTTCGGTTGTCGAGCGACCCCGAGTAAAACCAAATTGTTTATTGTGTAATAAATTATTATACCGAAAATGTTCCGCTAACTGTGACAAAATCAATTTCTCAAATATTTTACTGAAAGTGGGTAGTATGGATATTGGTCTAAAATTTGTGGGGTCAAAAGTACTACCCGTTTTGAATAATGGAATTATCTTACTATGTTTCATAAGATCAGGAAACTCACCACAATCAACACAGTGATTAAATACGACCATTAAGTCAGATGCTATGACTTCAATTAAGGATTTGAGTACATGGACCGACACTCCCCAAAGGTCACTGGTTTTCTTTATATTGATTGAGTTGAATGCCTTAATTACATCCAAGGCAGTAACGCGCTTGAATTCAAAGTATATACTGCATTCAGGCACGTTATCTTCTAAAAGTACAATGGCAGACGCAGGCGAAGAGTTCAAGCACTTAGTCGTGGACACTGGTATATCGGTAAAAAACTTTTCAAATTCAATTGCGATATCTGGATTGGAATCTGTTATTTTACCATCTACTTTTAAACGATAGTCGTTAATGTTCTTTTTTCGGCGACCTGTTTCTTCATTAATTATTTTCCAGGTCGTTTTAATAACATCAGAACTATTCAAGATTTTGTTACTTAAAAAATTTCGCTTAGTTATACGGCAGTCTATCTTGAATTGCTTAGAATACTGTTTGACATGTTCCTTAAACTCCTCTCTCGCGTTATACCTCCGTTCCTCATATAGTTGATACAGTATTCTTCTACGCTTATGTAAGTCCGCAGTAGCCCAGTCACTGAAAACCTTTGCACCACCAACCACAACCGATTTGGATGTAAATACTGCGTTAAATTGTTTCATGAATGTGTGAAAGAATGAGTTGTACATGTCATTGGGTCCCTTATCAGTTGTTAGAAAGGGCAAATTATGCACTAGGTTATGTCTCATTCTTTCCACACGGTCTGCAGTTACTGGCACAAAAGGACTTTGGAAAGTGTGCTTGAGCATTTTGATTTATTTTTCTTGCCAAAGAAGAATCTAACCATAGAGAGACACAAGTTTTTCACTCGTGATCAGCGTCAGGGGGAGTCCATTGGACAGTACTCCTTTGAGCTCAAAAAGTTAGCTAACTCTTGCGAGTTTAAGGATTTAAAATACGACTTAATCAGAGACAGATTAATATGTAGAATCAAAGAGAGTGCCCTTCGGGAACGTTTGTTACGTGAACCAGACTTGACCTTAACAAAATCTTTGGATATTTGTAATTTGGCACAGATATCAAAACTACAAGCAGGAAGTATAAGTCAAGAGTCAGTGGAGCATCATGCATATCATATTGATAAAAAAATGGGTAGCTTGAACGATTACGATTCAAATGAGCATAGTCAACCAAATAACGTAAGGTGGGTAACTCGAAGAGGGTCACCTGGAGGCCGCGGTGCCACGAGAGGGCGCGCGCGCGGGCGCTGGCCGGCCCCCGCTCCTGCGCAGCCCCCGCCGCGCGGACAGTATGAGGAGCCCCCGCGTCGCGGTGGTCAGTCATATAATCAACATATGCGTGGATTTGGTGTTAATAGTGGTGCAAGGTTTATGTGCTCTCTGTGTGGTTTGGCTCACGCCAACTCAAAATGTCCTGCGGCGGGCAGGCGGTGCTTAAAGTGCAATAACTATGATCATTTTTCACGTATGTGCAACGTGTACGAGGTTCGAGCTGACGAGTCTGCCGATCAGGTAATCTACTACTGTTCTGGTTCGCGTAGTGATTGGTCAATTGATTTGTTGATAAATAAGGCAAATATTAAATTTAACTTAGACACTGGGGCTGACGTTAATGTATTGCCGCGAACTTATTTACGTCAGATAGACCTTCTTGAAGGCGATTTAAGCACTACGGCGATTAAAATGTGTGGATACTCGGGCAATGATATTAAAGTGGTTGGCCAGTGTAATTTGAAAGTGCAGTATAAAGACCGAGTATACATCTTGGACTTTGTAGTTGCGGATGTGTCGTCTCCTCCGATATTAGGCAGGGATTCGTGTAGCGAATTAGATGTGATTAAGTTAGTGTTAGCCGTCGGCAGTAATCGGGTAACGGAAATAGAGAAATATATCTATAAAGAGTACTCGGATTTATTTGAAGGCGTAGGATGTATGCCAGGCGAGTACAAGATTGAGTTAGACGAAAGTATTAGGCCGGTGGTACATGCGCCGCGAAAACTGCCGATAGCTTTGAAAGATAGCGTAAAAGCGAAGCTTGATGAAATGACGAATGATAAGATTATTGCTAGGGTTGAGGGTCCCACTGATTGGGTTAATAGTATGACGGTGGCTAAGAAGGGTAACGGGGACATCAGGATATGTTTGGATCCGAGAGACTTAAACCAAGCTATAAGACGCGAGCATTTCAAGCTACCTACTTTGGATGAAATGACAGTCAATTTAGGAGGATCTAAATTGTTTAGTACTTTGGACGCGAAACAAGGGTTTTGGCAATTGCGCTTGCATGAAGAAAGCACAGATTTGTGTACCTTTAATACTTGCTTTGGTAGGTATAAGTTTTTGCGCATGCCCTTTGGGATAACGTCTGCATCCGAGGTGTTCCATAAGCGGATGTATGAGCATTTCGATGACTTGGAAGGAGTTTGTTTGTTTATCGATGATCTACTAGTATATGGCAAGAGCAAAGAGGAACACGACATCCGGCTCAAAAAAGTGCTAGACCGATGCCGTGAGATTAATTTAAAATTAAATAAAAATAAATGTAAGTTTGGCCTCTCAGAAATAAAGTATTTAGGACATAAAATAACTCCAAGTGGTATTTATCCTGATGGCTCATACACTTCTGCAATAAAAAACATGCCGCGTCCAAGGAACACGAAGGATCTAGAACGATTTTTAGGTATGATTAATTATGTAGGTAGCTTTATACCAAATTTATCCGACAGAAATTACTGTCTTAGGCTGTTGTTGCAAAAAGATATTGAATGGCACTGGTTGGATGAACATGAAAAAGCTTTTAAAGATTTAAAGCAATGCTTGACCAGTGTACCTGTTTTACAGTACTATGATTTAAAGAAACCCGTTGTAATTTCGGTCGATGCGTCAAAAAATGGGTTAGGTGCCTGTATGCTTCAGGACAATTTGCCGGTGTGTTACGCTTCGCGATCCTTGACGAAGGCGGAACAAGCATACGCTCAAATCGAGAAGGAGCTGTTGGCGTGTGTGTATGCGTGCGAAAAGTTTTACGCATATGTATATGGCAGAAATGATGTTACCGTAGAAACTGATCATACGCCACTGGTTAGCATCATTTGTAAACCAATTGCCACTGCTCCGGCTAGATTACAAAGGATGTTACTCCGTTTGCAACCCTATGCGTTTAAACTCGTGTATAAACCCGGGAAGTATTTATTTATGGCCGACACGCTGTCCCGCGCTGTCGAACCGGCCACTGCGCGTGCCATGGAGCCGCGCGATCTATTAGACGCACGTGCGCAAGTGTGCGCCGTCCTTATGAGTAACCCATTAGTTGATACACATTTCGTTCGTATACAAAAACAGACGCAAGACGATGATGAGTCGCAAACCTTGCTGAAATATATAAAAACTGGATGGCCCGCGCACAAACAAGAAATAACGAATGACAAAGTAAAGCCATACTGGAATTTCCGGGACGAGTTAACGGTAGCGTACGGCATGGCGTGGAAAGGAGACCGAATTATAATTCCGACGCCCATGCGTAGTGAAATGCTAAGACGCGTGCACACTGGGCATTTAGGTTTAGAAAAGTGCAAGTTAAGAATTCGAGAGTCTATTTTCTGGCCAAATATTAATTCACAATTGGAAGACTTCATTAATAATTGTCAGGCTTGCCTAACATATAAAAATCAAAACAGGAAAGAAACATTAATGCCACACGAGTTGCCAGATCGAGCGTGGTCAAAAGTGGGGGTAGATGCCTTTCACTTCAAGGATAAAAAATACTTGTTAGTTGTAGATTATTACAGCAAGTTCGCAGAGGTAGTAGAACTAAGTTGCTTAACATCTGAACACGTGATAAACCAGTTAAAATATATTTTTTGTCATCAAGGAATTCCTGATATAGTTATGTCAGATAACGGGCCCGAATTTCGATCGTATCAGTTCAAAATGTTTGCTCAACAATGGTGTTTTGAACACATAACGTCGTCGCCCCTTTATCCACAATCTAATGGCCAAGTGGAGCGATTCGTGCAAACAGTTAAGAACATCATGAAGAAAACATGTGTTGAAAAAACTGATTTCAGGTTAGCATTGTTGGAGTATTTAACTACTCCCATTAGTAGTACGTTAGGGTCCCCATCGCAATTGCTGAATAATAGAAAATTTCGAAGCATTGTTCCGTGTTTGCCTCGACTCCTGCGGCCTAAAATTCAAAAACATGTCAAAACAGAGTTACTAAAACGACAAGAAAACCAAAAGCGATGTTATGACAAGACAGCGAAAGATCAGTTAATTCCAGGTCAGAAAATAAAGGTCAGAGTAAATAAAGAGTGGGTAAGTGGGACAATTTTAAGCCTGAAAGGGATACGGTCATATGTGGTTCTAATACAACAAGGGGGTACTTTGATACGAAACAGACGTCATTTAATACCAGATTCCCAACAAAGACCAGAAATTCGCAACTCCAATTCCGCTGTATACTCCCAGCCTTACGATGATATCATTGCCCCAAGTGATAACGCGATAGCCACCAGTGCTCAGTCGCCCGAGCGCAGCGGCGCCGGCGCTCGCGCAGCCCCAGCGTCCCACTGTGCCAACAATGATAACAACTATGTCACTCGCTCCGGCAGGTTGGTGATTCCTCCTGATCGGTGGGGCTATTGAACACCTCTACGAACACGCCGATGCACCATCGTGTTACAAACTTAACTAAAACTTATATACGTTCTCATATAGTATATAATTGTTAAAATATATAAATATTTTTTTTAATTATTGTGCATGTTAGGTATATAATTTACATTGTGAAAATTTAGATAACTATTAAAAAACAAAACAATAATAACAATTAATGTGATATTTACTTTCCTAATTTATTTCAACATAAATTATAAGAAATGTAATACAAATGAAACGAGAATGAGCTTGTCATATTATATAAAACTTAGATTAGTGAGAAAGAATAAGTAGTAAGGTACTCAAATGCTTTCTATGGATACTATGTAATTATTAAGAAGGAAAATGTTACAACCAAGATACTACTTGAGTATAATTAGAGTGCATGCTCGTACACAATACATTATTTAGTTAACACAACTATTTGCATAAGTCATAGATAAACAGGGGGGTTGTAGGTATGATTAATAAACGTTTATGTAGGAGGGTAGATTTATGAAAATATATATGCAGTCGTGATTCAAGCCTGTTGTTTAATTGACGTGTCCTTAATAGTTAACAATAAGGGACCCGTAAAATATGAAGTACGACCAGGGGTGTTCTACTCCGGCTTAGCCTTATGTAAATAAAGTTATCGTATTGTCATAGCTCTTATTTACTGGTCAGTAATGGCGGCCAAGTTAAAATACAATAACATGAAAAAGTTAATCAGGTTTTACTGAGTAGAATAAAACACCTAAACGACCTATGACAGAGCCTTTGTGTATACCATTTTAATATTCAATGACATCAAAAATAATCCTACTTTTAAAA
The DNA here is from genome assembly GCA_949316455.1 of Acleris holmiana. NCBI lineage: Eukaryota > Metazoa > Arthropoda > Insecta > Lepidoptera > Tortricidae > Acleris > Acleris holmiana. The sequence goes on along the minus strand of OX438762.1, from coordinate 37,910,362 downwards.
TTAAACAAACAAGGACAGATGACGTACCCACGTCAAATAAATAATAGGTAGTCAAAATAAAATGATGGCCGAAATCAATACCGAAACTGGTAATAAACGCAAGGGTCGCCTGAATTTCACTACTATTATATAAAGCACGCTGATAGATCCACATTCCCTTGTCCGAAACAGCTGGTGAACGTACTGAACCGCCAGTTCATGTCCAACAGATTCCGACTATAAGTGATTTAGTTCGATTCAAAGGTCCCCACATTTGGTGGTAAATGCGGGTTGCGGGGGGGTCGGTTACGGCGCTGCGTTTGGTTGTTTCGAAAGTAGCGCGCTTTAGAAATAGAAATATATTTTTTGCTTAAACATGGTAAAACATTGTGTTAGGATAATAAAAATCATATAATAATAGGTACGAGTATCACATGTTATTATTAATTACCAAATTAATTACATCGGTTCATGTCATTTACTCTAAAAAAATTGCAATAATTATGTTAATCTATGTCTAAAAACTCATGTAAATTATAAAAACATCTATCTATTAGCCATTTTTGTAATTTTATCGCGAAAATTTTGTTGTTACTCAATTGGAACTTTGTTACACAATAATAATCATCATACGTTTTTTTTTTCTAAAAAATGCTGATTTACACTGTGGCATTTGCAATTTTAATTCATCCCTTTCTCTCAGCCTCTGGTTGACCTTTGGTTTTTTAAAATATGTACTGTGGAAAGCTACGAGCAAAGCAGCTCAACTCGACAGTATATTGACCAACCAAAGTTAGTAGTCCAGCCTTGTAAACAGTGGTTTACAAGAATTAGGTTTAGCCCCACAAACCGCCCTAATGCCTTTTTTCTATACAACGAAAATCTTACCCAATAGTAATATCCCATACTTTAAGACAGATGTTACGTAACCATGATACGCAAGTAGCGCCGTTTTTCTCCTGTAACTGTCCTTAGTGGCTTTAGTGCGTAAACAAACCGTTCCAGTTTGTCACAGGTTGATTTTATGTGTGATTTCCAAGAGCAGTGTTCATCTAATGTTATTCCCAAAAACTTTGTTGCCTGTACTTGATATAGGTTTTCCTTTCGGCATTTTAATATTCATCTTAACCTTTGTGTTCGGTGGTTTCAAAAATGTAAATAACATGTTTTCGACACATTTGTGCGTAGATTATTTGTCACATCATGGCGCCAGATGCCTAGTGATAGGACGCGTTGGTCGTTAAGGGGTCTTAGCTGTGCAGCAATTAATTGTGAGTAGACTTTTTTACAAGGCGTAGACACCTGTTAACATTGTTTAATTTTTTGAACGGCTGTCATCATCATCATCATCATCATCATATCAGCCGAAAAACGTCCACTGCTGGACATAGGCCTCCCCCAAGGCTCTCCACTTTTCTTATGAGGCCCATCGTTAGCGCCCACGTCTCAGATCCGGCAACACACACTGGTCAAAGACTTTTGACTTCAAACACTGCGGTAATTTGGACGAAAAGACACTGCGAAGCTTCCCGAACGCTGCCTAGCCGAGTCGGATTCGACGAGTGACCTCTTTCTCGAAGTTGGACCTACCTAACTGGACCGTTTGTCCCAGGTATACATAGTCGTCGACAACTTCGAGTGCAGAGCCTCCGACAATCACGGGAGTTGGCACAACATGGACATTAGACATGACTTTCGTCTTGTCCATGTTCATTTTCAGGCCAACTTGGTCGGAAACTCTGCTGAGGTCAGCGAGCTTAGCAATGAGGTCCTCCATGGTTTCAGCCATGACAACGATATCGTCGGCAAATCGAAGGTGAGTGATGTACTCGCCATTAATGTTGATGCCTCGTCCTTTCCAGTCCAGAACTTTAAAAGCATCCTCCAATGCAGCGGTGAACAGCTTCGGAGATATCACATCCCCTTGTCTGACTCCTCGCTGCAGAGGAATAGGCTTTGTGCTCTGGTCCTGTAGTCGGACGGACATAGTGGCGTTTTCGTACAGACACTTCAACACTTCGATATATCGGTAGTCAACTTGGCACCGCTGGAGAGACTGCAGCACAGCTCAGGTCTCGATCGAATCGAAGGCTTTCTCGTAGTCCACAAATGCAAGGCAAAGAGGGAGGTTATACTCTTCAGTCTTCTGTATAACCTGCCGCAACGCATGTATGTGGTCTACGGTACTATAGCCTTTTCGGAAGCCGGCTTGTTCGGGAGGCTGGAAGTCGTCAAACCTGCGCGCGAGACGATTCGTGATGACTCTCGAAAACAGCTTGTAAACATGGCTCAGAAGTGAGATGGGTCTGTAATTCTTCAGCAAGGTGTTATCACCTTTTTTGAAGAAGAGCACCACCACACTTCTGTTCCATGCTTTTGGCGTTCTCCGTTCGTGGAGGACGGAACTAAACAGCGTCTGAAGGCCTTTAAGAACTGGTTTACCACCCGCCTTCAGGAGTTCGGCTGTAATTCCATCGTCACCTGGGGCTTTGCCATTCTTAAGCTGTTTGAGAGCCATACTAATCTCGTACAGGCTGACGTCCGGAATATCGTCGGTATAGTGCCGGGTTAGTCTAGCCCTCGGGTCTTTAGCTAGATTTTCAACGGGTGTTCGGGTTGTCGTGTAAAGTTGCCCATAAAACCTCTCGATTTCCCCCAGTACCTCAGGCCTGGATGAAACGATCCTGCCGTCGTCGGTCTTCAGCTTCATCAATTGGCTTTGGCCAACAGACAAATCTCTGGTAAAAACCTTAGTGCCCTTGTTACGCTCAATAGCCTCTTCAATACTTTTAGTATTAAATCGGCGTATATCGCGCTTCAGAGACTTTGATATCTGTCTGTTGAGCTGCCGATAGCGACAAGCATCACCAGAGGACCGCAAAACCATCTCGCGCCTTACCTCCATGAGCCTAAGGGTGGAGTCCGAGAGCTTCTTGGTTCTGGCACGGCGGGTCTTAAAGTACTTGGACCCAACCGCATGGACAGCTTCCACAAACCCGTCGTTGAAATCGTCCACGTCACTTCCTAGGCATTCGAAACGGTTTTGGAGTTCGAGCTGGAAGCTCTCGGGGTTTTGGAGCTGGGTGGGTGCCGGGCGGAGCGTAGACTTCATCAGTACAGACCTTTCAAGCTTGAACTGGATATTCAATGAGCCTCGTACCATACGGTGATCACTCCCGGTTTTAACCGCACTGATCACGGAGACATCATTGAATATGTGCTTCTTCGTCGACATGATAAAGTCTATCTCGTTCCTCGTTACACCATCCGGGCTCATCCAGGTCCACCTCCTATGCTCACGTTTTCTGAAGAAGGAGTTCATCATATAGAGTCCCTCCTTCTCCATAAAACTGGCCAGTAGGTGACCCCGGTGATTCCTACGCCCCACCCCAAATTTCCCCATTCTCAGCTCTTCACCGTCTCGTTTGCCCAGCTTGTCGGCTGTCACTGTTATATTATTATAATGTTTCGTTCATTGACTAATTTGATCCCAACGTAACATAAAAAGTATGTAAATCACGTCGAGTAGACATGAAAATTATTTATTTCTAGGCATTTTACAACATTTACTGCATTATCGTGTTTATGTTGGACAAGAAGCCTTCGTCCCCTTTGTATTTACATACGTACCAAGAAAGGACGAATGCGATTTATTCTAAATTAACGCGAATGTGCTAGCTAGGCTTATGAATGATATTTTGAGATTGGTATAGCTAGATATGGAAGACAAATAAAAACGATGTCAAAAGTACATATTTTTTTTCCATGTCATAAAGTTATGATAATCCTCATCATCATTTAAGAGGGCGTTAACGTGCTCACTAGCGTCAAAGGTAATGGTGACTACTTAAATTTAACGATAGATATTTAAAAAAGGAGGCCACTGCACACTGTATTTTGTATTAAGTTCATTGTGAATACATCAAACTAGTTTTGTTGCTGGAATTGCTGGATTCGTCACGTACGTAGGTAATTCATTATTTCCTATAATATCCTAGTGAGCGGTTCAAGTATGCTATTGTCAACAACGCTGGTGGGTTCAAATCTCGGAGTTTTCGGAGTGAGTTTTTTGCAACCAAGGCTGTTTACATATGCGAAGTTCTACAATACTCAAAATTACCCAATAAATAAAATACAACTACATAATAACTAATTATAAACCAACAAAAAACTTCCAGTAGGTACTACAACAATATATTCCGTTAAAAGTGCATTGGCTTTATTTGTGGACTGCATGCTAGTACAAGCTTTCATCAGCGGAATCCGTGATTTGGAAGTCAGAGCTGCTGTACAACAGGGACATCATGGGAGCCTGAAAGATACAGTTGCCCACGCATTGGAACTGGAAGCTGTACGCCAGGACTCGAGACCTTTTAGGGTGCCAGAAGTTTCGATCAGAGAGCCGACTACTCCTCGCCGTGAATTTGGACCAATATGTTACTGGTGTGGAGAACGTGGACACTTGGAATCCTATTGCCCAAAGAGACATAAAACTCACGAAAGGGCAAGCAAGCTCTCATGCATCAGAGCTGAATCCGGGAAACGAGTAGGAGTCTAAGCTTAGGGACGAGTTTTGGCTGGTGGTCAAAATATCCCACGTAAGATCCTGTTATTTGACCTCTGAGATCATATCTCACAGGTGAATAATGGTAATAGATAGATTGGTCATCAATGAAGAAATTAGTGGAATACCGTCTCACCTTACTATCGACACCGGAGCTTGTCGGACTGTGATCAGTTCTCGGCTACAGAAACACTTAACCAGAGATCCTCTAGTCCGAAACTATAAATTTTCAGCTGCAAACGGCTACCGGCCAGTTTATTTCCGTCCTGGGGAACAAGGAGTGGCGGTGCAAATTGGTGAAAAGAACTACTGGCACAAAGTCATCGTCGCTGATATTATCGAAGTTTGCATTATTGGATTGGATGGCTACAAAATCGACTTGAAATGTGGAGTCAAGAAATTCGGGGTTGATGAAGTACCCATCGAAGGTGTAGTGAGTGGACAAGTCTACTGTGCTAGAAGGACCATTCTGCAACCAAGATGGCAAACCCTTATTCCTGTGAAATAACCGCACTATGCGGGACGGGGATGTCATCGCTGCGTATTCGTTGACAAATTTGAGGGTAATCAACCGAGAATAACAGCTCGCATGGTTTTCCACGTTGGATTTGAAAATTGGGTACTGGCAAGTGGAAATCAACGACCCAGATAAAAAGAAAACGGCCTTCTCGACCGGAAAAGGACTTTGGCAGTTCAATGTTTTGCCATTTGGACTGTGTAATGCACCAGCAACTTTTGAGAGATTGATGGAACATATACTTGCTGGTCTACTAGGAGATACTTGCCTGGTATATCTGGATGACATTATGGATGACACCTTGAAAAATTGGGGCAAGTTTTGACTAGGCTACGAGTTGCGAACCTGAAACTTAATCCGAAAAACGCGCTTTTAAGGTTCCATAGTCAAACTAGGAACGCTTATAGTTTCGCTATGTCCGTCCGTCCGCAGCCTAGCGCAGAGACCCTTCGTACTAGAAAGCTGTAATTTGGCAAGAATATGCATATTAGTCACGTCAACAAAGGGGTACAATAAAATGTAAAGAAAAAAAAATTAGTGTAAGGACCGTATCGAAAAGAAAGTTGACAAGTTAAAAATGACATAATTTTTATTCTGGATGACATTTGGAAATAAAACATAAAATAAACTAAAATATAACACTTTTTCAAGTACTAATTTTAAGAAAACTGTCGTTGACCTCCTATTTAGCCTGCAATCTTACTTTCTTTTTGATGTCCTTCATTAAGTTTTAGACGACAGTATTTGCTATTTTTCCTGACACTCTGTTCCACTTTTCTTTAAAGTCCTCGACTGATGTTGCAGCTTTGACATTCTTTTGGAGCTGCCGCTTCATAATAGCCCAGTACCTTTCGATAGGGCGGACTTCAGGGCAGATGGGGTTTCATGTCTCTTTCGACTATATCAACCTTGTGGGCCTTATGCCATTCCAGTGTAGCTTTTGAGTAATAAAGCTAAATAAAAGCTTGATGCCAAGTCTGGCCAAAATAAAATAGGCTTCCTGTGCATTTTAATGAAAGGCAGTAGTCTTTTTTTCAAGCACTCCTCACGATATACTTCAGCGTTTAAGTTACCTGTGGTGAAAAAGGATTTCCACCGCATGCCACATTGACAAATTGCTTGCCAAATTAGTATCTTTTTACCGAATTTCTCAACACTGATGGCTTTATCTTTTTGAGAAACCTTTTTACCAGCGGGTACAGTAAAAAACTGAGGTCCGGGCAATGTTTTAAAATCTAATTTGCAGTATGTTTCGTCGTCCATAATAATACATTGCGTTTTCTTGGTTAATACACGATCATATATTTTTCTTGTTCGTTTTCTAACGGATGCCACTTGCTTTTCGTCTCTTTTAGGTTGTTTCTGTTTTTTATAAGTCTTTAAGTTACTTTTTTTTTAATTCCACGTATCTTACGCCATTTAGAGTACCGTTTTCGATCAGTACTAGCTCTGTTCGGCTTTTTGCAGAAATCCCAGCCCACACGAGTACCTAACCGCCACCGTACACAACCTTTTCTGCAATGCAGGCTTGCATGAATCGTTCTCCTGGCCTTATGTACACCTTCACCCTTCCGTCATGTTGATACAGCATAAACTTTGATTCGTCTGAGAACACAACTCTTGACCAATCTTCAGGTGTCCAATCTGAGTGTTGGCGTGCATAAATTTGTCTTGCTGTGCGATGGTGCCTTTCCAGTTTAGGGCCATTTGCGGGCCTAAAGGGTTTCAAATTAGCTTCAACAAGTCACCGTCTTACAGTCCAAGCACTAGGATTGCTCCCACCAAGCCGTAAAAATTGTCGTGTCAATGCAGTTCCCGTAAGGAATCGATTTTGAAGCATAGTATTGACTAGATATCGATCCTCCCGTACCGTTGTACACCTGGGTCTGCCTCCTCGTGGTAAGCTCGAACCAGTTTCTAGAAACCGCTGAACAATACGCTGTACTGTTGACAACGTCACTCCGCCTATTCTTGCAGTATCTTGCTGTCTTCGGCCGTTTTCCAGTATTGTAAGGATTCTCGTGCAATTGTCATATTTATTACATTAATAATGACCACTGAACATTTGGGACCCTTTTTATATATGCATTTTATGACAGAACGAAAACAAAAGCAATAACAATAGGAAAATGGGAAGAGTTCTTTATTTCATAAACGATTATTTGGTTTTAAATATTTTTTTAATGTCATTATTTCATATTACCAATTAGTTTTAATACCTGTAATTAAGGAGGATTAAATTGTCTATAAGGTTCAATTTATTTTACGTAGCTAGGTGTATTCGTTTCCGAAATATTATAATTTATTATAGTGACCCGAAAGTTTTGCTCTCGAGTGTAATACGAGAAAATTTCGGAATTGAAACGAAAAAAAATAAGTGTGACTACGAGATTTCCCAAATACAGGCTTTAAAAAATGTATTTCCGGGTATACTGGCTGCTACTACCACTATTCAAAAGCAATTTGGAAAAGAGCGGAAAAGTAACGCATGTCATCAACGGCTAAAGGAAACAAGGAAATTACGCTCTGTGCAAACTTACCACTACTACCACCTCAACACATATTGGAAGTATGGCAAATCATTAAATCACAATTTGATGAAAGTTCAGATACCTCTGTCCAATTTGCTAGTTACATGGAAAAGCAATGGATTAGTCAGATTCCAGACCTTATTAGTTGTGCAAAAGAAGTTCACAGAATAAATAACTGGCTAGAAGGCTGGCACAGGCGACTAAACGCCAGAATGAAGAGCATGCCAGGATTAATCTCTTTTCTACATAAGTTGAGACGAGAGTCGGGGTGGCAAACCCTGAAGCTGAAATAGTCTCTATTTGAAGGTAACCGCAGAAGAAAAATAGACGTTTCTTTCAATTCGAAGTATAAAATGGAACTTAAAAAAATTCAGGAGGAAGAAATTTCACCAATGTACTTCTTAAGCAAGCTTTGCAAGATAAAAAGGGAAATGATGTACATGTAGAATAATAAAAAATCTAGCTTGAATATAATATAACATTAGTTCTACCATGCCCATATTTTTTTGTAAATTTGTATGAACCTGCGTAATATTATTGCGACAGTCGGCGACAGGCTCAACCCCTGTCACGTGGGGTTTGAATACTTTTGGCGAAAAGCATGCAATGCAAGCATGTCGATCATTGACGAATTAATATATTGCCTCTGACTACCCCGTTTGGGAATATAGTCGTGACTAGTCGTGAGATATATGTATGTAATGTAATGTATGTGTACGAAATAACATGAAAATAGTACTTCTCAATCGAAATATATTTTCGGCACCCAAGTGAAACGATTGTCACAAAGCATTTTAGTCTGAACACTGCTTTAGTCATAACGCGATTTAGTTAGAAAGCATTTTAGTCCTAAAGTATGGTTGTCGCAAAGCATTTTAGTCCAAACACTGCTTTAGTCAAAAAGCGATTTAGTTAGAAAGCATTTTAGTCATAAAGTATGGTTGTCGCAAAGCATTTTAGTCTAAAAACTGCTTTAGTCAAAACGCGTTTAAGCCTTATTAGGATGTAGCTCAAACAGTTTGTCTTAATGCATTGTAGTACAACAGAGATGTAGGCGTAGTGACAATTAGGAAAATGGCGTTTTAAACAAAGTGCGACTTAGACCATATAGCGACATAGGTATATTAAGTTTTAGGCAGGCGTAGAACAAAGGGTTGTAATTGCCTACTTTAGTATATCGCTATCGAAGCCAGAGATAAATTACTGCTTCACTCGAAGGGTATTGATGGCAGTTGTCAAGACGTTGCAGCATTTCAGTAAATATCAGCTAGGGCGCAAACTTCGTATCACGATCACGCTGCTATAAAATGGTTGTTGGAGTTTAAAAATCCTGAGGGTCAAGTAGCGCACTGGATTGAACAACTCCAAGAATATGAATTCATCTTTGAACACTGTAGTGGAAATCACACGGAAATGCGGACGCCCTTTTCCGACGACTGTTAACATTGTTTAAGGCAAGAAGGCAAAAACTGTGTGAGAATGTTGAGAACACTGTTAGCGAAGAATGGAGTACTGCAGTCATGCGACTAGCGCAGCAAGAAGACCAGGACATTAAACCCATTTTCGATTGGATAAAAGCAAGCGATCCCAAACAAAGATGGTGTTGAGTAGCTCGTATGAGAACAGAAACAAAACGCTACAGGGTCCAATGGGAAAGCTTGGGAAATGGAAGTCGGCATATGGATAAGATGCTTTTACAGGTACCTAGTTGCTCCTAGGAAAAGAGTAAGTGATGTTTTGAGATCCTTCTATAATGGAATTTCCGTTGAGCAGCTTGGAGTTAAGAGGCCTTTAATAAAAAATTCAACGATTTTATTGGATTCACTGCCGTAAAGATATAGAAGGCTGGTGCAGGAAGTATACAAACTGCTCATCAGTCGAGGGGCCGCAAACACGCAGTAGAGGAGCGCTCAAGTATAATGTTGGAGCACCTCGGGAAAGGATTGCTTTAGACATTGCAGGTCCATTTCCGACCTCCAAGTCCGGAAACAAGTACATCCTCGTAATTATGGATTACTTCACCATATGAACTGAGGCATTTGCCACCCCCAACCAAGAGGCATTTACAGTAGCGGAAAAATTTGTGATGGAGGTGTTGTGTCGGTACGGAGTGACTCTCGAAATTCAGTGATCAAGGCAGAAACTTTGATTCCCTGGTGTTCCAGAGACTTGCCGAATCGTGGGAATTCACAAGACGATGTTAACGCTATCAATTGAGGTAGGCAAAATTTCAATCACGTCATCATTCCACAACAGTTATGTGTATGAACATTTTGGCACAACATATCACCAAATTAAGATCAAACTAATATTTACTTATTAAAACAATCAACATGGCACAATTATAACAAACGCTCTGCAAAACTGTTATAACAGTTTGACTGCAGAAATGAGTCCGTGAATAAATCTGTTTAAATATAATAATTATAAAGTAATTTTAAATATAGGTTACAGTAGTTATTTCTAATATGGAAGTGACGGTAATAAAAAAAATGCCTCTTAAATCTACGAATATTTGGCTCTTGCCGGACACCCTCGGGCAAACTATTCAGCACATATGACACACATTTTTTTAATGTTCTATCACCTAAGTAATTATTAATTCTAGGTACCACATATTTACTACTATGATCAACTAATATAACCTCCTTTCTTTCCTACTCGTATTATAATTAAAATTAAATTAATAAATTAAAATCCTGAGACACATGGATGCTTGCCTAAATTTGTTTTGTTACAAATATACTTAGAAACGTCACAATTCGCTCTTTAATTACAGAGGTTTTTCAGCTTGGAGGAACGTCAACGTCCGTAATGCTTGCTGCAGCAATATTTAGTTAATTAACTTTGTTCTTTTTTTGTGTAAAACTATGCAAAAAAAACAATACATGAATTCTGCATGTTGTACATGAAAATAATACCATCCGTGCATGGATAAATTACAAAATTGACGAAAATTGACATGATTATTTTAGCAGCGGTACTTCTATTTAATATTAGCCTCTATCTCTTGAACAATATCATCACTTCGTGTAAAGTGAGACTGGTTCAAAGCACTGTTTTATTGTAATACTGGCTCCGTGACAAGTATTTTATTTTAATTTTAAGATAATTACTTAAACCAATATGACATACATGTAAAATAAAGAAAAAATGGGCTATTTTAATATAGGTATATTTTTTTGTTATCAAAAATTTTTCATAAAAATGATTCAAGGTAATTTAAAAAAATGTAAAAATATTTCGCGTGTTTTTATTTGTATTACCATATTTTTAAAAAAAAAACAGTTTAATATCAAAAATATGTTTTTTTTGTGTAACGCAAACATCAACAAGCACGACCCTAAAGCACGTCCCCACACCTTGAAAAAAAATCCATCTGGTTTTATTTTCATCTAATTCCTTATAATTGCATTTTATTGTCATGTAAAAGTGGCCTGCGAAGGTATGTTTACCGGAAAGTGTGATGTAGTTAAGTTGCTGGTAGTCCATCAGCTGGAAGTGTGTGAGGAGCTGCGCTGTGACGCCAGACAAGAAGCGGCCCGTGAGCGCCGCCGCGCGAGCGTAAGATGATACGAGCGGGTACTTTGCCGAGTCCACCTGCCGTCAACAAACCAGCTTTAATTATTGCTATTCTTTCAGCACTTTACTCTCATGATAAATTTTTAGGCTGCAAAGCTAAGGCGTCAAACTAATTCGCATTGCAATTTTTTGGCTTCTGTGTATATGTCACCGTATGATTGTTAACACCCATCGTTTATAAATGACTAGCTACCCGCCCTCGCTTCGCTCCGGATTAAAGTATTATAAATATATATATAAACCTTACTCTTCAATTACTCTATCTATTTAAAAAAACCGCATCAAAATCCGTTGCGTAGTTTTAAAGATTAAGCATACATAGGGATATAGGGACAGAAAAAGCGTCTTTGTTTTATATTATGTAGTGATCTATCTCGCGAGATTGTAAACTGGCGATAAATTGTAAACTGTACATTACTGCGTATTATATGACATACAACCAAACAAAAAGACGGTTCAATGTTTGTGAGTGATACAATTGGACAGGGCCTCTATTGTACCGTGTAAAAACGATCCCACCAAAAACATAAATGTAAAAAATGAGAGCCAAGTTCAATACAAAAATTATTCTCTGCTGTGGGCTTCGCCGCAAAAAGAATGCAGATCTGAGATTGAGTGCCAAGTTCTATGCAAAATCCAAATATGTAGTCTAAGGGCTGACTTGGCTGGTTTTCCCATACGAATTATTATTAAGTACCTACTTTTACACAGTCATGAAAGAGCCTTATGTTCGATGGGTAGTTTCTACCAGCAAGCCAAATTTTCGGAATAATAAAATAAGAACCGAAAGGTAACAGGTTTAGAACATGCGAAGGCTATATAATTCGTATGGGAAAACCAGCCAAGTCAGCCCTTAGACTACATATTTGGATTTTGCATAGAACTTGGCACTCAATCTCAGATCTCCATTCTTTTTGCGGCGAAGCCCACAGCAGAGAATAATTTTTGTATTGAACTTGGCTCTCATTTTTTACATTTATGTTTTTGGTGGGATATCATTACTTTTTGTAGGTAAGTCTTACCTACTTACTAAAAAATACAATTATTATTTATTTAAACTATTGCATATAGTGCCTATACTATACTAAACCTACGTACCTACTTATTATAGGAATTGTAATAATAATAAGTATATACACCTACCTACTTATAACTATAAAATTATTATTTATTTAAACTATTGCCTATACTATAATACTATACGTACGTACCTACTTATTAAAGAAATTGTAATAATAATATTACTACAAATTATAAGTTTTCCTTAAGAAAACTCAGCAATGTCGCAGCATAAATCGCAACCTTATAGGTCAGATATCGAGAGACAACCGGACAGCAAGACGGCGCTCGCGCTTATGAGCGCGGCTGCCGCTCGCTCGGCCACGTTCGCGTCAACAACGGTTCGATTCGGTTGTCACAGCGCTCCACCCACCCCGCCCGCGCCGCTCCGGCGTCACTCGGCGCGTGCGCGTCGTGTATACAGGGCGTCCCAAACTTATGGGACATGAAGGGGAAGTACCTTACATATCGTAGATAGTGTATTTTGCTGAAAGAAGACTTTATGTTATTTTTTAAAGTTAGTAATTCTGCATTCATAGATTTTCTAAAAATTACTTGCTGTGTCTGGGAATCGAACCGACTTAAATGTCAAAAAAAAAACCTACTTTTATGATGCCAATCGAAAGAATAGCTAAAAAATAATAACTCTGCTTAAGTAACATTGTATTTTAAAAGAAAGGAACAACGTAAAATGGTTGAGTCAAATTTCAAGAAAGTTATTTATTGCCGTCGACGACGTTCGAAAAGTAGCGATATTATCATTCCAAAGATAGCACTGATTATTCGTAAATAAGTACCCACTTATTTTTTAAATACACTTCATGTCCCATAAGTTTGGGACGCCCTGTATACCTACCGAAAATCTAAATGCCTATTATTTTATAATTATTTATGAGTAGGTAATGATTTTACACTATTGATGCGCACTAAATATAAAAATAATAATTAATCCCAGTTAATAACGTAGGTACCCTAAGTAATATTAGGTATTTATGATAAGCGTTCATAATAGATTCTAATTATTTAAAAATTGTCAGTTTTATATTTATTCCTTTGTATTCATCTAATTACCTATCTGCATACCAAATTTTAACTCTCTAGGTCATCTGGAACTGGGTTAGAGTTTTGGTCTATAGGTCAGTCAATGATAAAAATGTGGAATTTTGGACATTAATATCTAAATAACCGTTTGAGATAAGCTTATGAAATTTAGAACACATATGTATCTCGCAAGTCTCAATATATGAGCCAAATTTGATACGTTTATGTAAAATAGTTTTTGATTTATCAGGGGGTCAAAAGTGGCTCCAAATGGTTCGTGTAATATTACACACGGTGCGGCTCGCCAGTTCTGTTTCTTGAACTTGGCTTGACACGCTCCCGCGTGTCTAGATAATTGACTTGTTTTAGTATCGTTTTTAACTCGGTCGCCATTACTGTCAAGTACATAAGAGTTATCAAAACCTTGACAATAAGGAAACACGTCAAGGCGATATCATTTTTACCCTGCAGAATCTCAGCCCAGATTGTGTAATGTACCTTTCAATAAATCAATATTTCTCTCACCTCGGCACCTCAAAAAGAGTGGTTTTGCTGTTTAAAGACAGCAAGCAAAATTCGATTTTGCTGCGAGCGTGAGACAAAGCAACTTTTTAATTTCTGTTCACAATATAGAGGTGGCCGTGATGCGGCGCACGGGCGGCTGGGGGATGTCGTTTTATTTTTACCATGTTGTTTTTTTACCTCATAGTATTTATGTGACTGTTACATGATAATATCACACGAGTGTTTTAATGCCTAATTATGACAGTTATAATCTACATAGGTACATATATTATTATAAAAAACAAAACAAACTAAAATATTTTTTGCGACAAATAGAACTTTAAAAAATGCCGGCACTCGTAGTTCTTTTTTTATTCAGAGACAAACTAGGTCGGCCTGTACTATCATATCGTTCGATATCAAGTAACAAGCGAGATTTGTCAAAATCGTATGAAATTGACATTTCATTTAGAATAAAATGTCATCTCGAGTGATATTAGAATCGAGGTCAAATAAAATTTCTTTGTTTTTCAAAGTTGTTCAAAATTTGAACATAAGAAATATGTTCTAACAAATCCAGTTTAGAGTGTGTCGTGTTTTTATAAAATAAGTATTATTTTAAATACCATCCATCGGTTTGTAGTGGCAAAACTTTGTATTGCCGCCAATTCTTCCCGAAAAAGGTGGGAGGCGATAAAAACGGTTGTCAGGACAGACGAGGGGCATTCTGTGAATTTATTTCAACCAACGTGAACTTAAACTGTAACTCTGAAAGTGTACACGTTTGTACTGTGGAGAATTAAACAACAAGTGAAGAGATTACTGAGTTTCATTATATCTCAGAAGTGGCGGATCCAAGCAATGTAAGTACGATTGGACTATTTAAACCATTATTTTGTGATTTTGTTTAAAAATACAATAATTGCTACTGGCTTATTCAACGGATCATTTGAACATTACCTATCCCCTGTTTATTAAGGACGGAGGGTAATTTTTGAAGGCACGTTGCATGACATCGTGAAGAGAGTATTTGGTTAGGGCACTTCCTGATAATGTTCCTTTTAAAGATGGCCCCAGTATCATTCGGTCAGGGTACTCCCTCCCTGACAATGATCCGCAGCAATACAACGAGCCTGTACTACAATTTTATCGAACAAAGTTATTATTATAAACCTTCATATCGTATGAATCTATCGATTGGGCAAGTTGTCATTATATTATTTGGTCAGGGCACTCCCTGATAACAATATTTGACGATTTTACACTCGAATGAAATAAAATTCCGATCTACCTTCGGTTTTTATTTTTTTCGGGTGGCGCAGTTCATAGTTGTTACATTTATTATATTTAACTGAGATTAAAATGTACAAATAGTATTGTTCCTGAACTATCAATGAGGAAAATCGAAACCGCAGTATTTGGACGAGGTACTCCTCGATATTACTATGGATATGGATCATTAACAATAATATTGAATAAGTGAGGAGTAATGTCCCTGTTGCTACTGTTATAATATAATTTTTCTCGTTTGGTCGAGGACAATAGTAGACAATAGGGCACCCATCGCATCATGAATATGTATAATTGATCCTTATTGTCAGTGGCATAGAAGCTTGTAGATATTTTTGACGTCGTGGGAGCGTGTATATGTTTGTGATCTCTACTGTGCGTACCGATTTTGGATATCTTGCGTACGTAATTTTATTTTTTAGAAGCCAAATGTGCCTTGAACGGCTGTGTATGCTTAATACGAAAAGCCAAGTGTGCTTTGAAGGGTTAAGTATGCCTAATATGAAAAGCCAAGTGTGCTGTGAAGGCTAAGTATGCCTAATACGAAAGTACTTGACTTTGCTTTAAATAAGAAGGGTAGGGTAAGCAAAGTGCGCACTGATTTATTTTGTGATGTGGTCAGTAAGAATATGATAGGATATGATTATATATTACTATGATTTATTGTGTTGGTATTTCAATGTACCTAGTTTACGACTATACGACCAAGTTTCTATGAGAATTAAGTAATTCTTAAACAAAGTACAAATTATTGAGTTGCAATTGAAATTCATCTATCACTTTTTGCTTTGAGGCTTCATTGAAAGGATGGGTATAAGGTCACCTCTTAATCTTGGATCTTTTTTTTTTCTTAACAATTGAAAAGGAGATATAAACACATGACAATTGTTTCAGTAAATACAATGGCATCTGATGATGATAACAATGAAGCGAATATCTCGACTACACCACCACCAAAGCGAAACAAAAGGAAAAGGCGAAGGAAACCGTCCAACAGCACCTCGTTTTCATCCAGTGCTGAGAATCCACCGCGAAAGTCAAGGAAGACTTCGAGCCGGCTAACTACTAGGGACCTGGTCAAGCTGCTGACTTCATGGAAAAGTGACTCAAGTAAGAGTTTTGTATTACATAGTAACAGTATGAGCAATGTTGTACCCGAATTTAATCCTTGTAATAGGGCTCAAAGTATTGAGCATTGGCTTAGGAAAGTGAATGAATGTGCTGTTTTTTACGGGTGGGACGAGAAACAAACTATCCATTTCTCTTTGCAAAAGCTAGTGGGACTTGCAAAAAAATGGTTTGAGGCTCTACCATCTGTCGTATTTACTTGGAGCGAATGGCAGATCAAACTTAAAAAGGCTTTTCCTAGTAAAGAGAATTACGGACGTTTACTTGAAGAGACGTTAGGACGCACGTCTCGCTATGATGAGAGTCTGCGCGAATATTTTTATGACAAATTAGGATTGTTAAATAGATGTGACATTAAGGGCAAGAAGGCTGTTGACTGTGTTATTCACGGTATTAGCGATCGGTCTATAAGAAGCGGTGCGCAGGCACAAAAATGCACGGAACCGGAAGAACTACTAGACTTTCTGTGTGCTCAAAGATCTTCATCTCAATCGTCGTTTACTAACAAAGGTCGTGAACGTAGTTTAACTAAGAATACATCTAGTAGTGGCAGTATTGTTCAATCAAATGCGAATGAAAGCAATGTTGTTTGTTTCAACTGCAAAATAAAGGGGCATCCCTTTTTCAAATGCCCTAAACCCATAGTTAAATGCAGAAAATGTAATAGAGTAGGACATGACACTGAAAATTGTAGACTTGAACCTATAAACTAGATAATGTACAGCGGAATAAAACGAATAATGATAAGAGGGTACTGAAAATTGATACGAATAGTAATGCAAATGAAAAGTATGTTAAACAGATTAACGTTAATGGTCAAATGTTATCTGCATACATTGACTTTGGTAGTGAATGCAGTCTTATTCGTTATAGTGACGCGAAAACTTTAGGACTAGCTCAGAACTTTTGCGAAATACCCATAGTGAAAGGATTTGGCGACTCTATCATCGTTCCCTTGTTTAAATCGATGAAGTGGAGGCCTCTATAGAAGTTTTAGTGATTAACGATCAATACATGCCAACCCCTTTCCTGATAGGACAAAATTTCACAGAGCTTCCGTGTGTCACGGTATTAAAAAACAGCACTAAATTAGTTTTTTATAACACCCCTGTAGTTGAATCTATTGATAGTGATGACAGATCTTTGAAGCTTTATATGTCGGAATCGGTTACTATTTCGCATAACAGTTCCGTAGCGGTCTATGTTGAAAATAAAACTTTTACCGGTGACGTTCTTATTGAAGGTTACAGTAATACGGAACCCAGCAAAGAATATCATCTGCTCTCTGGAGCTTACCACATATCTGAAGGGAAAGGAATAGTGGTAGTTACGAACTTGTCGCCAAGTCCAGTACACATTAGTGCGAATACAATGATTGCAAGATCAACCCCTTTTGTAGAGAGAAATGTACGTCAGATTAACAGAATCAGGTTAGACCCTTCTAGTTTAGAACTATTAAACCGATTAGATGTTAAGGTTGGACAGGAATTGAATGATAGCGTTTTAGATAGGCTCTATACTTTGCTACAGGAATATCGCGACTGTTTTGCAGAAAAGTTAAACGAGTTAGGCTGCGCGGTAAATGTAGAAATGGATATTAACCTTTTAGATGATAAACCTGTAGTTTATAGACCTTACCGATTGTCGTTTTCTGAACGCGAGAAAGTACGCGAAATGATCGACGAATTACTGCAAAACGATATTATAGAAGAATCCGACTCTGATTATGCCAGTCCAATTTTAATGGTTAAAAAGAAAACCGGTGACCAAAGGCTATGCATAGACTTTAGAGCGTTAAATAATAAAACTATAAAAGACCGGGTTACGTTACCCTTGATAGAGGATCAGATAGCTAATCTCAGCGGAAATAAGTTTTTTACCACAATAGACTTAGCATCCGGCTACTATCAAATTCCTATGGCCCCTAGTAGTCGTCACCTTACGGGTTTCGTGACTCCTTACGGCCATTACCAATTCAAAAGGATGCCTTTTGGATTGGCGAATGGGCCAGCTGTTTTTCAGCGTATGATAAATAAAATGCTTGGAAACAAGCGGTTTGAATACGCTCTAGCCTACTTAGATGACGTTCTCATACCTTCTAAGAATGAAGATGAAATGTTTCTATGTCTAGAAAATATCTTGCAGTTACTAAGGCAGTTCGGATTAACCTTAAAGCTTTCAAAGTGTCGTTTTTTTGACACTACCATTAATTACCTTGGATATGAGATTTCATCCGCTGGAATACAGCCAGGTGAAGCAAAATTAGTTGCCGTTAGAGACTTTCCTATACCTCGAAATATACATGAAGTTCGGCAATTTCTCGGTCTAACTGGTTATTTCCGCAAATTCATTCGAGGGTACGGTGAAATCGCACATCCACCGACACATTTGCTTAAAAAGAGCACTCAGTGGCAATGGGCTGAAAAAGAAGAAAGAGCTTTTGCAGAACTTAAAAATAGACTCGTTAGCAGGCCTATATTGTCTTTATATGACCCGAAATTTGAAACGGAAGTGCATACGGACGCCAGCGCTCTAGGAGTAGCGGGAATTTTAATGCAGTGGCAGAACAGCCCTAGAGTTTTAAAACCTGTTGCTTATTTCAGTAGACAGACAGCTCCAGAAGAAAAACATCTGCACTCTTACGAGTTAGAGACGCTGGCAGTTGTGTGTTCACTGAAAAAGTTTAGGGTGTACCTTTTAGGGTTATACTTTAAAGTTTTTACCGATTGCGCAGCTTTGAGAACAACACTAACCAAACGAGATCTAATCCCGCGAATAGCTAGATGGTGGCTTCAAATTAGCGAGTATAACTTTGAAATAGAGTACCGACCCGGGGTTAAAATGGCCCACGTCGACGCACTCAGTCGAAATACTGTCCTCCCTATTGAAACTGATAGTAATAAAACTGTCTCAGTTTATAATATAGAAAAAGAAAATTGGCTCTTAACTCTTCAGATGGTGTGACGTCTCTCCTCTCCAGGATGTGGAGTTTGTTAAATCAGAACAACAGAGTCATCAACAAAAATTTATTTAACTAATATGGGTCATGAAGTTTTAAAACCTAGATCTGGTTATGCCGTCGTAGGACGGTACTCCCCTGTTCGGTGGCGGTGGCTGCTAGGTCTTCGGGAAGGCAGCAATGGGAGATGCACCAGGACCGGGAAGCGCCGGTTGGAGTCAGAGTAGTGGATATAAAACAATTCCCAACTTGTAGGGTAAAAGTGACACCCCTTATCGGGGTCCAAGATGTCACTTACTCAATTATGTGTAACCAAAAACGTTGGAAATAACAATGTTATATCGCTGCGAAGCACAAATAAATATTCTTATCTATCAATTGTTTAAATGAGAAAATACGGCGGCGCGTAAGAAGACACGAATTTAAGTCGTGAACGCTCCGACATATATGTGTGCGGTCGCTGGCGAGTGAAAGGCGATTCAGTCGCTGCGCCGGCGCAACAACGAATTTTTCAAGAACAAAGAGCGACGCGTAAAGTATAGATCGCTGACTCCAACCAGACATAGATGAGGAATATAAAGATATACAAACAAATTACGTAGTTAAAAATCATGCATTATATAGGAAAATAGATAACCGACTATGTTTGGTAGTTCCACGAAATGCGCGATGGCAGATATGTCGCGCTAATCACGATGACATAGGGCATCTAGGATATTCTAAAACGCTAGAAAAGATCCAGGAAAACTATAGGTTTCCAAAATTACGAAAATTTATAAAAAAAAATGTTGAGGCATGTATCGAATGTGCGTACAACAAAGATGGCATAAATAGGCAAAAGTCCGGATATCTTCATCCCATTGAAAAAGTTAATATACCGTTCCATACCGTACATATAGATCACTTAGGCCCATTCGTGAAAAGTAGAAACTGCAACACTCAAATACTACTTACTATAGTTGATGGTTTTTCCAAATACGTATTTATTAGGGCTGTGAAGGACACCAAGACCAAAAATACTATTAAAACTCTTCAGAGTATTTTTTACGACTTTGGTATACCAGCTAGAGTCATATCCGATCATTTTGCGATCGTCACGGCATAAAACACATAGGTACTCAATGCAGTAGCTTGTCCCAGGGCCAATGGCCAAGCAGAAAGATTCAACTACTATATTAAATTCATTAGCAGCCCAGAACTCTGGTAAAGCTTGTCCCAGAAAAAAGTGTCGCATATTAACTTGTTAAAAAACCCCACCAAACAATAAAATTAATTAAATTTTACAACACAGTTGTATTTGAATATTCTTAAAATACATTTTATTCCTATAAACATCGGTTTAAGTTTTGTTCATCCAGAAACTCCTTAATTTTGCTTTAACCCGTGCCATTAATTTTTGTACATCATCATCGGTGATTAATTTGGAAGCTTCATTCCATTTCCGTTTGAAGTTTTCCACTGACGTGGCATTACTTTTGTGTTTTAAAAGCTTTTGCTTCATGCGAGCCCAATATTTCTCAATGGGCCGTAAGTCAGGGCAATTGGGAGGATTTTGGTGTTTTTCAACAAAATCGATACTATTTGCTTTGTACCACTCTATTGCCCGCTTCGTGTAGTGACACGTGGCCAAATCAGGCCAAAAGAGGACAGGTTTACTGTGCTTCCTAATGAATGGCAACAATCGTTTTTAAGGCATTCATTCAGGTATAATCACCATTAATGGTTCCTTTGGCAAAATACGCTGTACTGCGTTTGCCACATGAACAAATCGCCTGCCACACGAGAACTTTCTTTGCAAATTTGTCCATTTTTATGACCTTATACTCTTCATCAACAGTTTTTCTATCAGTGGCTGAATAATAGTGGTGACCTGGAAGTGACTTGAAGTCAAGTTTACAGTAGGTCTCGTCGTCCATAACAATACAATATTTTTTCTTAGTCATTTCCGAATAGAGCTTCCTGGACCGGGATTTAGCCTCCGTTTGTCGTTTCGCATGTCTGTTGGGTACTTTACCTTGTTTAAATTACTTTATAGAATTATGCTTTTTCACCCTTTGCACCGTAGATTTAGATTTTTTGTATTTTTTGGCCAAGTCCCGTACAGAAAGAGTAGGTTTCTTCTGTAACGCTGCCACAATGTTCCTCGCTATATTTTTATTTACAAACCCAGGTTTACGGCCACTTCCAGGCTTTCGTTGTATGCTACCACCCTCTCTGAACCGTTTTAAAACTATTTGATCGGTTCTTACTGAGGTTTTAAGCTCCGATGCAATGTTTCTCACAGATATACCGCGATACTGAACATATTTGTACAGAATTTTTTCATGAAACTTTTCTTTAACTGACGACATCTTTGAAAATACAAGTACTAACATCTGTTTTTTTTTTATCTTAATTCAAATAATAGACAATATGCTAACTAGGAAAATAGTTTTCAAACTGATTTGATTGAAGTCTGACAAACAACCTTGGTTAGTAAAAGCGACACTTTTTTCTGGGACAAGCTTTAGTCATGAAAGAGACTGGGACGAGTGTTTGGGTAAGGTGCAGTGGGGTATCAACAATACAATTAATGCTACCACTCAAAAAACTGCGACCGAAGCTTTGTTTGGCGTCAAAATGAGGGATGACTTGATCAATAAACTACGTATTAGTACGAATCCACCCACGGCAAATTTCCAAGAATTAAGAGACGATATTGGTGCTAATATTAAACAAAGCCAAATAAAACAGAAACTTAAGTATGATTCTCAACGCGTACCAGCTAGTAAATACGAGATGGGTGATTTAGTCAAAATTACTCGTAATAATTATAATAATGAAGGAAAAAGTACAAAGCTTCTATCAAAGTTTGTAGGGCCTTACAAAATTACTGAAGTATTAGGTAATGATAGATATAAGATAACTGATATCCCAGGGTTTAACAGGAAATGAAAAGCATACGAAACTGTTATTTCTGTAGATAGAATTAGACCTTGGATAAATGTAAAGGCTCTAGAAATAAACAACAGCGATAGTAGTAGTGATGATGACTGATATTTAAAGATAAGGTTTACATAATTTAAACTTAATGCGGGTAAGGTATGTTGGGGTAAGAACGGATCGGGTCAAGAACGGTTAATTCAATTTTCTACTAAACTAGAAGAGATTTTCGATTGCTGACAACCCACCTGCCTACGCCATCTTGTTGCGCCCCACACCTCAGTCAGCCGCGTGGCTGAAAAGCGACAGGTTATGTGCGGCAGCGAGAAAAATCGAAACAGTATTATTTGACGAGTGATCAGGAAATCCGAACTTTCTCGTGGCTACGTATCTCAACAACCACGTAAGTTTGACCTGTTTTTGTGAGTTATTTGTGCATATTATTGTTATAATACTTGTTTTATGTAAGCTAGAACTACGAATAACGGCTGGATTAGGCTGTACGATTTAATCCGATCTTCGTCTTGCGGGTCAAGATCGTACTAAATTCAACCGGTGTTGACCCGTTTGTGAGTGTATGGAAAAAAACAGCGGTTCTCAAAGTTAATTTAATGCCGCAAGTCAGTTTTTTTTTTTAATAAGCGTTTAATTAAATGATATAGATTGAATAAATGTATGTGTGTGTGTGTGTGTGTGTGTGTATGTGTGTGTGTGTGTTCACGCAATACCGACGCATATTGATTGAACCTATCGATTGATGTCATAGAAGTACAGTGTGGTTTGTAAGAATTTTAGCCTGTTCGATGCTTGGGTGTAGGAAGCCTGTTTATAAAAATCATTGAATGAAGTTTTGTTTGCTTTAAAAAATAAAGGAATGTTTCCTTTGAGTGGAATTTGCTATCTCCATTGTCTAGAGTATTTTCCCTCCAGGTGGGATTTACATTCCACCATGTATACCTACACTGTAGCCATAAATGCTTTCTTTTTCTATTTCAGATGTATCATGCCTAGGAATTACGTTAGAAAATCTAACAGATCAAATTATTCGCAAGAAGATTTGCAAGAGGCTGTTAATAGGGTTAAAAGTGGAGAACTCAGAAATTATGCTGCTGCACAACAGTATGGCATTCCGACATCGACTCTAAACGACAGAGTGCTTGCAAAAACTGGCTTAAAAAGTAAAACATTGGGTAGAGCACCTGCCATACCATGGGAATCCGAATTAAAGCTAGCCGATTCCCTACGAATATATATTTTGATATTGTTTTCGCATCAGACTGTTACGTCAATTTGATAATGTAAGTTACTTTAAGTATTGAAAAGTGAAAAAGAAGTGAGTAAGTACTTATTCAAATTGTTTGTTGTTCATACATTCAATATTTGTAATAAAAGTTTGAGAAACGTGGATTTACTTTTATTTTGCCATGGGAAAGATCAGACGTGGTGGGCCTTTTTAAAAATATTTCTCGCTTGTTTTAAAAACATTCTGAGCTTGTAGTTCTCACAGTAAAAGAACGGATATTTATTTTTATGAACCATACGCGTAACTGCACAGAGTTCGTTTTTGAACATAGTCCGTTGTTACCCCGAATACGTCCGATGTTTCACGTTGAAAAAAATATACAATTACTAACTTTAGACATATATTAAATAAAAACGGTTGCATATATGAGGGAATTAAAAATATATTTTGAAAATATATTTCATACTTATTTATAACAAATGATAACAATTCAAGGAATCGTTAGATAAGTTAGTCAAAAAAAAAAACCCCCGAGGGCTTACCAAAGTGTCGAAAATTAGTCCGATGTTACCCCAACATACCTTACCTACTAAAATTAAGTAAATGTATTTATATGTTTAAAAATAATTATTTGACCTAATGTCGTGTAATGTCATTTATTTTTGTGAAAAAGTATCTTTTTCACTGTTTGTCTGATATTGATTTCATTATTAACTCTTAATAGATAACTTTTCCATATCATCACAACAGAGGTTAAGGTTTAAAACAACACAACGCCGGGAAAATACATAGATCTGCCTGTAGGTATAAATTCGATCGTAGCTCGGGAACGGATTCGGAAACCGTGGTTGCACCCGAAGGGACTTTTGATCAGGGCATTTAAGTCTATAACATATCTAAATTTCATGAAAATTGACTGAAACCACATTTTCCTAACAACTTTTTCGGGGTCCTTTGTATTTAGAACAAATTGCATATAGTTCAAATTACTTCATTCTTTTTCAAAGAGTTATCAAACTTATCAACGTATTCACGCCAGCCACGGAATCATTTCCTCGAAATAAAATAAGTTGAATAAAAGTACATTAATTCAAATGGAATCCAATAAAGAAAATAAACGTTTTTTGGCATCTCATTCTTCACAGGCATCATCGTTTAGCTTCATTGAAAGTAGCCACAAGGGAAGAATGTTGGTCAAGGCAGGTCGTAGACATTATCTTAATAGAAAAAAATATTAATCTGGCACTTCCATGTGGATCTGTGATAAGACTGGTATGTGTAATGGCTCTGTCAAGCTAAATTCTGAAAAAACTGAAATCATTAAGGAGCGTGAACATTGCTGCGTACCTGACTATCACAGCATAGACATTGAGCGCAGTATGGTTAATTTAAAGAAGACGGTGACTACTTCATATAAGCCTATTCCTTTCTTATTTCACCAAGAAATGAAACAGTACGTGACCGGGGAATATGTAGACAAACTCCCGGTATAGATGAATTATCGAGAACATGGAATTGCATTTGTAGTGGTTGTACCGTTTGCAACAAAAGGAGAATAATTTTCTCTTAATTTAATAAAACTACATACTCTTAAGAAATGGAATAAGTAATGGTCCTCTGTTTTTTGCTTTTACTCGCTATCATGTTCTTCATCTGAGCTGTCACAAGTATTGATAATAGATTGCTTAAAATTCGATCCATTTCCCCTTCCTGACATCGATATTTATTTTCTTCACTTTCGACATGGCGACAAATATTTTCCCAGTCCTCAGCAGTAATAGTATTCATTCGTTCAGTTGCTAAACTCATAATGCCTTGCATGTTTAAAGAAACGTTTCTTTCCGCTACATGTCCTTTTATCATGGACCAAATATTTTCGATCGGATTGAATGTCGGGTGATACGGTGGCAATCGTAAAACGGAGTGGCCATGTTCTTTTAAAATTGCATCTATGTGGTACTCACGAAACCGCTCTTTATTTTGTTTCATTTAATCATACAAACTGGTTTTGTATATCAACGGGCTATATGAAATGTTGTGTTCTGTCAACCAATCCATCATTTCTTGTTTATGAGAATTTGACGTTGGAGCACGATTCAAAAGTTTGATGTGATAGGACGCATTATGTGGGTGAATCAACTTTTAAAATCCTCCTTTTCTACACGCTAATAAAAACTTACTAGAATATGTGAGATTGATAATGGTTTACACATGTTAAAATTAGATAATCAGATTTTCGGATTTCACTATTCATAATCATAAACCAATTCTATAATTGTGTAAAAACATGGTAACGCAGTGGAAAATGCACGTTTTGCATACAAAACCCGGAGACAACGTCGTCCCCTGCGTTACCTGATATATTTGTGTAAATCATAGAAGAATTTTTAAAATTGTCAGCTAGAAAGTAAGTTTAATTGTCTGATTTATTCAATATATTGACCACATCAAAAAAAAAAATTGCATTCTACCAAATTAAGGTGACATAGTGAGACATGTCGAAAATTGGGGAGTACCTTAAAAGTTGATTCACCCATGTACGATAAGTACGCTATTCGGTTTAAGGTTCGGTATTCATTTTTCTTTTAACCATTTTTCGTAGTTGACAAAGTTCATCTGGTCATGGTAATCTCCCGTTTTTTGGGTTTGCCTTAAACATTAACAAAGCGTTGGGAATAAAACCATCTTTTCCTCCTGCGTGCATTAACCGCCGGCCTGTACTGATTTGTTTTTTACACCAAATTCTGTTCCATCGGTCCAAGCGTCTCCGGACACATGTGAAGTGTGGATGTAGGTTTCATCAGTATAAACTAGTGGTCTATCTTTAGACCGATATTCTGCAATTTTGGTAAGGTAATTTAATACTTAGCAGTCGTATGTTGTGTCTTTCCATTAATATTTTTCAGTTGTCCTCGGTCTTTTTCCATTTAAATCCTGATTTATCTATTTGTTTTCGTAAGGTGGCTATGCCAAATTTGTAATCTATATCGGATTTTAACACAGAGTGGAGTGCCTCTAAGTTTGGAAATTGCTTATGAGACAGATGAAAATTGCACATAGTTCTCCGGATGACTTCCTGATCAAAATCGTCTACTGCTGATGACGGACAAGTAACGTTTTATTTCTCGGGAAGGTGAATTTCTTTGTTGATGCGAATTTCTCACTATTGCTCTCAGACAAACACCTGTAGAAAGAAAGAAAGAAAGAAAGAAAAACATTTAATTGATAACACACCTCACCAACATGAGAAAATATAATAAGACTTAACCTAATAATGTAATTGGTGGAATGAGAAACCAATAAGGGCCCCACTCAGCATGTGTTGCAGCATCTGGTGCTACAACGCTGGTTTTCTGTGGATCCCTTTGTAGTTCACGTGCGACGACAAGCGACATTTTGGACGCCATGATAAAAACATTAAAATATTCAAAAATACCGAGCCTTTTTGTGTGTAAATAAATATGGCATGTAAAATAAGTAATGCGCAATGTATGATAGGTACATACTAACAAACCAATAAATAAAAAAATAAAAACAGATTGTGACACTGTACGGGCGGGTCAAGATTCTGATTTTTGTAAATTTAATAAATATACTTTTAATTTGAGCTTGAAAGAACCAATCGTGCGGGAATTTCTTAATGGCGGTGGCAAGTTGTTCCAGAAAACTACCTACTACGAAAAGCAGTCGTAGTGTCTTGGACAAACTAGTCGAATCGCGGTTCGCATCTCACGCCGAGAAAATATAAGTTTCTGGAAAAGGTATGGCGGTTGACGAGTAGTGACTATGCCGAAAAGAAGAGTAGCGAAGTGTAGTAAACGTCTTGCGTCCATCTTGAGTTGGTTGCTCTTATTTAAGTACGGCGTCCGCGGGGGGATGGGGAAGCAGAATCGTGCGCAAGCGTTCTGAACGAGTTGAAGTAAAGCTTTAGAACGAGCTAATAAGCAACTACCAATCACAGTGTCGACATAATTCAGTTTTGACAGTATTAAGGTATCACAAAGATGGATCCTCAGTTCCTCAAGTGATTTCGAACTTTGTATAAGAGTTTAAGTCTATAAAAACATTGTTTCACGACATCAAGTGAATGCTTTTCAAATCGCAGTTCATCGTCCATCAGCAGTCCTAGATTGCGGGCTGTAGTAACCCGCTCCAGAGGCTCATTCTCTATCCTTACGTTCAAGTTGCTGCCACGCATATTCATAATTTGAGTTTTAGTTCCCAAAAACATGATTTTAGATTTTAAGGGATTTAGGATAAGACCGTTTCGACTCGACCATTCAGACAGACGATCAAGGTCTTCATTAATTTTTACAACAACTTCAGGAAAGTTAGATGGTTTAAAAGTAGATTATTTGTTGGATTATTTTGTAACGTGATACAAATTAATCCGTAAAAAAGAAATTACGAAAGTAGTGTCAACCCTAGTATACTGTATACCTAAGATACTGAACTGACGTTATTTAATAAAGGTTGACACTACTTTAGATACGAATGAATGAGTGTTGCTAGCGTAAAAACATGTATCTCGTTTGGTAAAACTTAAAATGAAGTTTACCAAGTGTCCCCTAGGGATCAACCCTCCTCAGTTTCCCCTATAGTCCTTATACCATGTTTTTGCCTACATTATGTTATTGTATCTACTTAAATAAATTAATAAATAAATAAATACCCAGAGTTGGGAAGTATTTGAATTACTTGTAATTAAAATACGTTATTGAAATACTAATACGTTTTAAGATAATTTTATACGTATGTTTTTTTGCCAGTGACTGAATATGTTTACTAAGTTCAGGGAGGTGATACTCTTAACACAGCGCTGCGTCGAAGGCAAAGGTAAATGTAAAGCTCCGCTGGGCCATGCCATGAGTCCGTTGTATAATATGGCTCTATACCAAAGTGTTTATTGTTCTACTCCGTTGCATAAATTTTTAAAGATTATGAAGTCTTTAGGAATTGCGTAGTAACGAAATAGCCGCTATCATCAAAATACTAATCCTTGTATATTACCAACTACATACCTATTCATTACGGTAACAGCTACTTAAACATTAGTTAAACATGCACTAAAGATACATAAATATGCCCGTAAATTATTTAACTTTTGTTCAACAAGGCTAATTGCAACTCAGACTGTGATGAGAATAAAATAATCCTATATTACATACATACATACATAACTCACGCCTTCATTCCCAGAGTGGGTAGGCAGAGCTACAGTTATACCAACAACTGTAAAAAGACTTGTTGATAATTCTGTAACCACATTTTGCACAATACAGTCAGATTTATTAGATTATCATAATACTAACCCCCGGTAGCCATAGTAAAAGGCCACTTGAAAGTGTAATTCCGATAAGTTGACGTAACATGGGTGACCAAATTATTATATAGGTAATATAGGGACAATAATCACACTTTCATATTTTTTTATTATTTCTAAAGCTAATCATAGTTTAAACTTTATGAACTGAGCTCATCCATTTACCTGTAAACACAATGTCATTGTATTTATACTACAATCCTATTATCTAGACACGCGGGAGCGTGTCAAGCCAAGTTCAAGAAACAGAACTGGCGAGCCGCACCGTGTGTAATATTACACGAACCATTTGGAGCCACTTTTGACCCCCTCATAAATAAAAACTATTTTACATAAACGTATCAAATTTGGCTCATATATTGAGACTTGCGAGATACATATGTGTTCTAAATTCCATAAGCTTATCTCAAACGGTTATTTAGATATTAATGTCCAAAATTCCTAATTTTTATCATTGACTGACCTATAGACCAAAACTCTAACCCAGTTCCAGATGACCTAGAGAGTTAAAATTTGGTATGCAGATAGGTAATTAGATGAATACAAAGGAATAAATAAAAAACTGTCAATTTTTAAATAATTAGATTTGTTGTTTGCACTAAGGTTCACTTTTGGATGATTGTTAGAGAGCGAATTGAAACACGACTTGCTTGTTTGATGACTTGTAATGCGACTAAATAAAATTACGTAGCAACAGTTTTAATATGCATATGACAGCGTTAACATACCGCCCACCAAAGGACAACTTTGTCCTTTAAATAATTACAATATCATTTATCTCGCTATACATGCATTTTTAACTAATTTGCATATCTTACTTAATCAATTTCAATTGGCAGCAAACACAATTTGGTTACGGGTCTCTTAGTAACACTTTCACCACTTTTAACACTATACACTCGTGTTACACTGTCTGGTCCTGGATGCTTGTCGACAACTCGTCCGAGAGCCCACTTACCAGGTGGAAGATGGTCAGTTTTTATGAGGACTATCTGGCCTATCTGAAATTCCTCTATCCTTTTCAGCCATTTCGGTCGTTGTTGTAATCTGGAAAGATATTCTTGTTGCCATCTTTCCCAGAAGTCTCTAACTATCTTTTGTGTGTATTGCCATCGTGACAGAGTACTAATTCTCACGTCTTTTAAATTAGGAGACGGAACATTTATAGGGGCTTCACCGATTAAAAAGTGTCCAGGCGTTAATATGTCCACGTTGTCTATGCTATCGGCATCGATTGGGCACAATGGCCTTGAGTTTAAACAAGCTTCAATTTCACATAAAACCGTATTCATCTCGTCAAAAGTCAGATTGGTAGTGACTATTCTTTTCAGGTGGTATTTCATTGATTTGACGCCTGCTTCCCACAAGCCACCAAAGTGTGGACTGTATGCAGGAATGAAGTGCCACTGTGTACCGTCTAACGTCAGTGATGCGGCGATCTGTCCTGTGAAATCAAGTTGGGCGTCTTTCCATGCCGCAACTAGTTCTTTATTGGCACCGACAAAGTTCCTGCCTTGGTCACTCCACAAGTGTGCGCATTTACCTCTTCTAGCGATGAATCTTTTAAATGCAGCTATAAAGGCTTCCGATGTTAGATCACTCACTAACTCTAGGTGTATGGATTTTACGGACATGCAAATAAATATCGCCACATATGTCTTAGTAGTTTTAGCTCCTCTACCCTTTGACATTAGGGTTGTGAAAGGCCCTGCAAAGTCGACGCCACTGTGTAAAAATGGTCTAGTAAGCGTGACTCTTTCTTTCGGCAAGTCACCCATTAACTGTGGTTTAGGAGAGGCGCTTTGCCTGACACATACCAAGCACTTCTGTACATGTCTCTGCGCCAATGATTTTGCTTTTATTATCCAATATTGAGCTCTTAGGTATCCCAGCATTAGTGTAGTTCCACCGTGTAAGGTTTTAGTATGAGCGTCTGCTACTATTAAAGGAGTCAGCTTGTTTTTGTTGCCCAAAATAATAGGATGCTTGGCATCTTTATCCAAATTTGCGTTCCTCAGTCTGCCTCCTACTCTCAGTATAGCTTCTTCTAAATAAGGGTTCAGGAACCTAATCTTACTCTTTCCGGTTACTTGCTTGTTCAATTTTAATCGGTCTATATCTTCTCCAAATTCTTGTTGTTGTACTAGCCTTATGCACCTGTGTAAGGCGTTTTGCAGATCATGAGTAGTAGGATTTACGTCGCAAATTTGAAGTTTCTTCATGTTTAAGAATTTAGAACAATAAGCCACTGTCTTAAGTAACTCTGGTAGATTGTCAAAACCCTCAAACTGCTCAGTTAAGCTATTCTCACATCCAGTTTCTACCTTAAAATTTGTTTGTATCATCTTTCTTTCTACATCTGTGTTTGTGTCATTAGGTCTTGTGTATTTAATCTTATGTCTTGATAGCCATTTTGGACCTTCCCACCATAATTTAGATGTCTTAAGTTCGGACAAGGACATTCCTCTAGAAGCGATGTCAGCGGGGTTATCATTTGACATGACATGGTGCCACTTATCTTGATTGACATTGCCAGTGATTTCTACGACTCTGTTTGCCACAAAAGTCTTCCATTTTTGTGGCTCACCCAAAATCCATGAAAGCACAATAGATGAATCCGTCCATGCGAATATTTGTGAGGCTGGTATTCTCATCGCAAGACCAACTTGTTTTAATAACTTTGATAGTATGACAGCTCCGCATAATTCGAGTCTAGGCAAGGATACAGTTTTGACTGGAGCTACTCTCGTTCTTGATGCAATCAAATGTGTGCTGATCGTTCCATCAGCCTTCTTCACCCTGATGTAGACTGATGCGCCGAATGCATTGATGGATGCATCACTGAACCCGTGTATCTGCACACTGCCTGTAGTTCCAGTGCTTGAAGTGTTCAGCCATCTATTTACGCGAACATCATTTATATGTCCTAAATCAGCTCTGATGGTAACCCAGTCTTCTTTAAATGATTGGTTGACCTCCTGGTCCCAGCCTACTTTAGCCACCCATAACTTTTGTATAAGTATCTTGGCTCTGAGAACGCATGGCGAAATCCAGCCGAGCGGATCAAAGAGTTTTTGTATATCTGACAAAATGCTTCTTTTGGTGATAGGGTTTGTAGGCGGCGGCAACGTAAGGTTGTACTCAAATTGATCTGTTCCCATATTCCACTGAACACCAAGTGCTTTGATAGTGCCATCCATATTCAAATCAAGATGTGCATTTACTGATCTTTCTTCAGGCTGCAAGCTTCGCATGAATTCGGTGCTGTTAGATGACCACTTCTTTAGCTCGAATCCACCCTTTTTGAGGATGTTTTTAATTTGCATACTCAATTCTATTGCTTGCTGAGCTGTATCACAACCTGACATTAGGTCGTCTACATAAAAGTCTTCAGTAATTACTTTAGCTGCAACTGGATAGTTGCCTCCTTCGTCCTCGGCCAATTGCATTAGCGTTTTTACTGCTAAATACGGAGCCGACGCAGTACCAAATGTCACAGTCAGGAGGCGATAATCCTTCATATCATGAGTGACATCATTTCTCCACAAAATGCGTTGGTAGTCAACATCTTCTTTTGTAGTCAACACCATTCGATACATTTTGTGTATATCTGACACGAAGCAAACCGCATGCATACGCCATCTCATTATCAACCCTCTAAGATCTTCTTGCAGCACAGGCCCCACAAGAAGGTCATCATTGAGCGAGGCACCGTTAATACCTTTACATGATGCGTCGAATACAACTCTTGTTTTGGTTGTTTCCTTTTCTTCTCGCACTACTGCATGATGAGGTAAGTAGATGCTCTTGACTGTATATATTTCTTCTGCTGGTACTTCTTCTATATGTTTCATTTGAATGTAGTCTTTAATAACTTTCGTATAATCTTCTTTCAATTTTGGCATTCTTTGAAATTTCTTCTCTAATTGTAACAACCTATTTTTTGCAAACTCTCTTGTATTTCCTTCACATGCTCTTGGTGGTTGTGTTTTGAATGGTAATTTAACCACATATCTTCCTTCATCATTTCTTGCATGAGTATTTTTAAATATTGTTTCGCATTGTTGTTCTTCTTCAGTAAAGCTTCTTTTTGTGTCACAGTCAACTTCCCACATTGACTTGAGAAAATCTTCCACATCGACTTGGTGATGCATAACGGTAAAAGATTGCGTTTCTGCATTTGAATCTATTTCTCCAAACAAGATCCAACCAAGGGTTGTCTTCTGAGCACATGGTGTACCCGGTG
Organism: Acleris holmiana; assembly: GCA_949316455.1. Classification (NCBI taxonomy): domain Eukaryota; kingdom Metazoa; phylum Arthropoda; class Insecta; order Lepidoptera; family Tortricidae; genus Acleris; species Acleris holmiana. Next base: position 37,877,474 of record OX438762.1, on the reverse strand, counting down.
GACCTCTGATAATATCATCTTCAATAATCTGTGCATATTCCTTTACCCCTAGGAGTAGATCTATCGGACCTGGTGCATTGTAACTCGGATCTGCCAGGTGAAGATCTTGTATATGAGACCAGTTGGTAGCCGTTATAGTTTTCGTGGGCATTTTAGTGGTCAATTGCTTAGAAATCACGTAGGCTCGAAGCTGCATTGTAAACTTCTCATAATGCGACGAAACCTGTAGTTGTACCACTTGATTTATGTTTGTTCTCGACGATCCCACTCCAACTATATTTCCTCTTGCTGGTTGCCTTGTTAGTTTGAGCATCTGAGCCGCTTTTTCACTAATAAAAGATGCTTGTGAGCCTTGATCTATCAGAGCTCGAAGTGCAACGGTGTGTCCTTGTTCACTTCTTACGTTCACCATTGCAGTTGCCAATAAAGCTACGCTCTGTCTGGCAGTATGATGCGAAGCAATTGCCATCGAAGCTTGAAGCAATGGTTCATTGTCTTCCGTGTTTAAAGGTGCCGAATTTATTTTGGTTTCTGACTGAGTAGGATCAACACTCTTGGTAACGTGGACAAGAGAATGATGTCGCTTGTGGCATATGCGACACGACATCGGCACTCGACACCTGAAGACAACATGGCCTTGTGCCAGACAGTTAAAACAGAGTTTATTGTTCTTCACGTATTCACTTCTCTCAGAAGGTAGCATCTTCGTAAATTCTTTGCAATGAGCAAGTGTATGGTTGTCACTACACATAACACATCGTTTTTCATGATTCATGACGTGGAACGTGCGTTCTTTTACTGTGGTTTTCTCACGTGATGGAGCCGATGATGAAGCGGTGATAATCTCTAACGTTCGGAATTTAGCTTCTAGAAATTTAACGAAGTCTGTCCACTGAGGTAATTCATCCAAATTATCCTTGTGGGCATACTCCTCCCATTCTTTGTGTGACTCCGAGTCCAACTTCTGTACTACCAGAAATATCAAAATAGGATCCCAGGAATCGGTCTTTATTTTCAAATTTTGCAAACTGTTCAAACACTCTGTTGTTGTGTCCAATACTGATTTTAATTGGCTCGCCGACTGTGTACTTAACTTCCTTTGCATAAATAATCGCTTCATTATCGTATTTACTGTTATTCTTTTATTCCCGTAACGCTTCCGTAAAACCTCCCATGCTTGTGTGTAGTTACTATCGGTGACTTGAATGTGTTTCAATATTGCCTCTGCTTCCCCAGATAAACTGGTTTTCAAATAAAGCAATTTCTGTACGTTGGTAAGTGACGCATTGTTATGCACGATCGAAATAAATAAATCTTGAAAGGTGGGCCATTGTTCATAAGTACCAGTGAAAGTGGGCAACTGAATCCGAGGTAATTTGCCCAGCTGGTTGTCTGATTTGTCCACAACACTCGTGCCTTGCTCAGGTATCTGAATAGACGGTAACAAGATGTCTCTCAAATCACCCTGCATGTTTAGGTACAAATCTTCATAGATATAATATTCTTCATTAACAAAGTACGCAAGATTGCCTCGTTGGTCCCGCGTAGTACATTTAGTTAATTCTCGATGTGCCTGTTTAAACGTCAGCCAATACTCTTCAACGCATTGTAATCTGGCTTCGATATAACCTCTTGTTAACCGTGACTTCGGACATTTCTTTAAGTTTACTTGACTTTTCTGCAGTTGTTCTGCCGTTTCTTGTAAAAGACTCATCAATTGTTCCGAATTAGACATTTTTGCGTATAATTCTTCATAAACTTCTTATTAAATGCAAATTAACTCTTAATGTCGAAGCACGTTGTTAAAGTAATGAAACTTAAATTGCTTAGTTAATTGCATAAACACGGCTGTCTCGGTGAATCCTTATCTCCCGCTATTGTTCTCGCGGCTACCTGGCCGCCGGCCGCTCGACCCTTTCTCAGCTGGCGCGTTAGCCGTCCGGTTCGTTTGGACCATATGTTGTTTGCACTAAGGTTCACTTTTGGATGATTGTTAGAGAGCGAATTGAAACACGACTTGCTTGTTTGATGACTTGTAATGCGACTAAATAAAATTACGTAGCAACAGTTTTAATATGCATATGACAGCGTTAACAAGATTCTATTATGAACGCTTAACAAAAATACCTAATATTACTTAGGGTACCTACGTTATTAACTGGGATTAATTATTATTTTCATATTTAGCGCACATCAATAGTGTAAAATCATTACCTACTCATAAATAATCATAAAATAATAGGCATTTAGATTTTCGGTATATACACGACGCGCGCGCGCCGAGTGACGCCGGAGCGGCGCGGGCGGGGTGGGTGGGGCGCTGTGACCGTTGACGCGAACGTGGCCGCGCTCATAAGCGCGAGCGCCGTCTTGCTGTCCGGTTGTCTCGCGACTCGATATCTGACCTTATAAGGTTGCGATTTATGCTGCGAAATTGCTGAGTTTTCTTAAGGAAAACTTATAATTTGTAGTAATATTATTATTACAATTTCTTTAATAAGTAGGTACGTACGTATAGTATTATAGTATAGGCAATAGTTTAAATAAATAATAATTTTATAGTTATAATTAGGTAGGTGTATATACTTATTATTATTACAATTCCTATAATAAGTAGGTACGTAGGTTTAGTATAGTATAGGCAATAGTTTAAATAAATAATAATTGTATTTTTTAGTAAGTAGGTAGGTAAGACTTACCTACAAAAAGTAATAATATCCCACCAAAAACATAAATGTAAAAAAGGAGAGCCAAGTTCAATACAAAAATTATACTCTGCTGTGGGCTTCGCCGCAAAAAGAATGGAGATCTGAGATTGAGTGCCAAGTTCTATGCAAAATCCAAATATGTAGTCTAAGGGCTGACTTGGCTGGTTTTCCCATACGAATTATATAGCCTTCGCATGTTCTAAACCTGTTACTTTTCGGTTCTTATTTTATTATTCCGAAAATTTGGCTTGCTGGTAGAAACTACCCATCGACCATAAGGCTCTTCCATGACTGTGTAGGTACTTAATAATAATTCGTATGGGAAAACCAGCCAAGTCAGCCCTTAGACTACATATTTGGATTTTGCATAGAACTTGGCACTCAATCTCAGATCTCCATTCTTTTTGCGGCGAAGCCCACAGCAGAGTATAATTTTTGTATTGAACTTGGCTCTCCTTTTTTACATTTATGTTTTTGGTGGGATTCGTATTTCAATTACTTGTTTAAAATGTAATTTGTATTTCGTATTTTTAAAACCTGACGCATGGATATTTGTAAGTATACTGTAATTCTATGGAACTTGCTAACTATGTAAACAAACAATATATTGAAATTGACATCTAATGTCAATTTTAGTATGGCGGCTTGTTTACATAGTTAGCAAGTTCCATAGGATGACACTGTAGTTAGTATTTCAAAAACGTATAGCATCAAATAAATTTGAGCATAAATACATTTAACCTTCATTTAGCGATCTTATTACTGGGGGGGTTCTGAAGAAAATAGCCCTCGATACCTTTCGTAAGCGCTATGACGCGCGCCATGTTAATTGTGTCCTACTGTACTGTTATGTTTCTGTGCCGTTAACCTGAAATCATGAAATTTAGGAAAAGCAAGCTCGCACAGCAATAATCATAAATTACCATTTATTGCTACTTAAAACTTAAATTTGCAGTTGGAGCATCGACCGTAATGCACTTAAGCATGGGAGTATAATTATTCTACTACATAGTTTAGTTTCTACAGAACCCTCAGCGCAAGAGTTTATTTTTAGGGTTCCGTACCCAAAGCGTAAAAACGGGACCCTATTACTAAGACTCCACTGTCCGTCTGTCTGTCTGTCACATGACTGTATCTGATGAACCGTGATAACTAGACAGTTAAAATTTTCACAGATGATGTATGTCTGTTGCCGCTATAACAACGAATACCTACTAAAAACCGGGCAGGAGCATGTCGGACCATGCTGTGTGGGGTTCCGAAGCCGTTAAGTACTACAAACATAAAAATCAACAAATAATAACTAATTTTCTATTTAAAGTCGGTGCCGTCTTAGATAATTTTAGTAGGTTTTCACACTTTCATTGCCTGTATCTCAAGAACCAATGATGTCTACTTAGTCGGAATAGTTTTCTTTTAAAATTCGTTATAAGCTCTTTCATTTAAGTTTCTCTTTTTTTTATTTTTAGTATTTGTTGTTTTAGATGTAGAGGGGGGACACTTGAGTCTAACAAAAATTAGCGCTTTAAAGCTTAATATTTCCTAAACGGAATCTTTAATCAAAAAATTGTTCTATCTCTTTGAAAGACCTATACAACGACACCCCACACTATAGGGTAGACAAGAAAAAAAAAACATCCCCACGTTACGTTATGTTTTTTAGCGTTCCCCCCCGAACGCTAAAAAACATATTCACGCCAAATTACAGCTTTCTAGTACTAACAGTCTCTGTGCTAGGCTGCGGACGGACGGGCGAATGGACGGACTTGGCGAAACTATAAGGGTTCCTAGTTTGACTGCGGAACCCTAACCCCTATTTTCGATGAACGATGACTGATGAAAGACCGATGCCGATGAAAACGAACGGGCGTCTAGTGACTTTCATCATAGAGGCACATCAGCGATGAAAGATGAAACGTCATAATTAGACACTTCATTTTTGATCAAGCATCGAAAATAAAATGAAATGAAAGCAAAAATGAACTGTCTAATATCAGCTTTACTAAGTAAAATGACAATTTGTAGTTGGATTCAAGCCGATTGCGAGTTGTCAAACGAAAGCGGAGCCTCCGTTCTAACCAAAGAGCAACCGTGTTAACCGAGTTAGTGAACGTAAGTAAGTTTTTATTATAATTTATACTAAAATAAAATAATAATAGACTTAAATGGGCTCCTTGGAAATGTAAAAATAACTCGAATATGTTTTTCTTTGATCAGAGTGATTCAATATGGCTCATAGCCATTTGCTGGCGATTGCTGAGAAGGAGCGTCTGAAAACGCAAGTGAAGGTGTTGAGGCGGCTTCTGTGGCTTGCAAGCAATCCTCTGGAGATGTCCAACCACTTTTTAAGGCAAATATCAGGCTGGCAAAGTCACAATTTGGTAGGTCGTGCATTGAAATTTGGCTTGCCATCAAAAGTTGGCGGCGCAATACAGCCGGAGCTAAAGGTAATTTTCCAAATTTATTGAATCAAGTGATTACTTAGAGTCTTAACTCTTGGCGATTTGCGGGCGAGTTCAAAGCGAGGCAAGAGCGTAGCGAGTTCGCGGGAAGGTCGCGGCGAGTGTTCCGCATTTTGGATAGAGCCTCATCACACTGTCGATTTGTAAGTGAATTCAAAGCGAGGCGAGCGCGCACTGATTTCGCTAAGCGCTTGTCTCGCTGGTGGCAGTTTACACACACAGTGTACGCGTGGTTCTATTTTCTGTCCAATTATACAATCAAATGTTTTATGTCCATGCAGCTTAGTTTGCACACAATAGGGTGTATAATTACTATAATACTATTGCAGGTGCTAGCAGCCATCAGAAGGGGGCTAAGGTCTTTTGGTCTCAATGCGCAACAACATTCAGGGTCTGCACTGGCAAAGGGTGCAGACGTACCTAGCTGTCTTTGCACGTTTGGCACTTTGATTAGATCTTTGATCTTTATACAAAGTAGACATTACTTAAGCATTATAAACATACTGTAAAATGACAGTTTATTTCAAATAAATTATTTGCTTCTACCTTTTGTTTAGATGTTTTATTTTCTGTAAATTGGGTTTTTATACCATAAATATTTAAGTATAAAATAACAATTCAAGTACCTACAAAAAATAAATGCTATAAAAGTACTGTTTTCTGTATCGGCGCTTGACCTAGCTATCTAGAGAGTGTCTTAAGGTGTTCAGGTTGGTCGAGACTTCGCTATAAGACCTTTCGCTGAAACAACTATTGAGACAATGAACGTCAATTCAAGGGTCTGAAACAGAAGCAGCATTAGATCCACGATATGCAGTGCAGTGAGGTTAGTTCCTCCCTCAACGCAATATGCAATGCGGTTTTCGTAGTTCGATACAGTCCATCGCATGCGGCGCACTGCACCACCAGTAGCGCTCGCCATGCACTCCGCGGATGCCGGCTGGCCCGGCGCGGCGGCGCGTGCCGGCGGTGTTGGTCGCGGCGGTCAAGGCGGCGGCGGGCGGCGCTCGTCGCTGAACTCGCTGCTGTTGGGCGCGGTGGCGAACTCGTCAGACGAACAAGAACGGCGATGAGTTGGACGAGGCGGGCAGAGATGGAGGGCGTGCATTAATTGTACCAGCTTTTCTATAATGCCTATATCTTGTTATCATTTCGCTTTGGTTTATCTATATATATTGTTGTTGTCCGACGCTATTGTTAAATGCTAATCTATTGTTATATTATTTTTTAATCTCATTTCTTTATAATATGTAAGAAAAAATACATAGTAAAATTATAAAATATAAAATAATCATCTTCTTCTTTTTTATTAATAGCGGTCCACCGCGATATACGCAGTGATTTCGCCAATATCAAGTGAGTAGAGTAAAACAGTAAACACAATAAATCAAAATCAAAAGCCGGACATCTTTCAATCGGCCATCTTCCCTCCCGAAAGTTCTTCTTCTTCTTCTTCTTTTATATTAATGGCGGTCCACCGCGATATTCCGCAGTGATTTCGCCAATGTCCAGTGAATAGAGTAAATCAGTAAAGAGAATAAATCAAAAGCAAAAGCCGGACATCTTTCAATCGGCCATCTTCCCTCCCCGAAGGTTACCGGAACGAGTCTCCCCGAAAGTTACCGGAAGCATAAAATAATCTACTTTGTTGACAACGCTGACTGACATTAGTTGACAGTAGGTACTGACTGCTGACACACTGTCTGTTCACAAAGTTAGCTTTAAAGAAGTTTACAACTTTACGTTAACGAAGCTTCGCTGAGTTTCACGTTGAGTTTAATTCACGTCTTTTATTATTTCACGTTATTAATGAAAATATTTGTAATTTTAATATTATTTTTGCATTTAACCAAAGAATATTACGAATACGGTTATTCAGTGAATAAAAACGGTACAATTAGGGACTTTTGAGAGAATCTAACTCCTTAGTTAATTAAAGAATATTAGCAAAAACAAAACGTCTCATTACACTCACTTGGTTTCGTTTATGAAGGCGATTACGGTCGTAATCAGGATCGTTCTGGTACACAATAGCAATGTTTCGAGGCGCTCGTAATCGTAATCGCTTTCGACATTCAAGTTGATCGCGATCGCGAGTACGTTAGGCAATAAGCCTGCGGGACAGGAGAAACTAAAAATATAGTGTCTAAATTTGTATAGATGATGGTACGGAACATTTCGTGCGCGAGTCCGACTCGCCCTTGGCCGGTTTTTTTAATACGTATGCTGTTTCTGTTTTTCTGGTTACTCAGACAAATCTTTTTCTCTAAAATGTAAGTATAATGTGCAATGTACCTCCTAAGACCCACCATACAACGAAATTTGCCAATGGAATATGAACCTATTACAAATGCAATAGATTCAATTTTCTAGTTTGATAGTCCCTCATAAAAACAAAGGAAAACCTATTTTATTCCCTTTGCAATAGGTCTATTTTCTAATGAACGTATTATGTACATTTTTTTGTACGAGAGGTCTTAGGAGGTTATGTACATAAAATAATAAAATATTTAGTACTTATATTGTTGTTTTTCATTGCTATTAAAAACGATTTAAATACTGTGTTCCTTTCCCACGTTTTGATTTATTTTTTGTTTAATAACGTAAACTGTAAGTATGTAGTGTCCTTAACTCAAGATTCAACGTGGTCACCTTAAACAAGGGGACAAAAAACATAAGCGAAGTCATTCAAGGAGCAATCTCCAGTGTCATATTTTAAGCTTCTTGGTACCGGATAAGCGTTTTATTTAAAACTGCACTGCGATATGACACCACTGAGACGCAAAATATTTAGAAATCTTTTTATCCGACTCCGCTGGTGTATAAAGAAGGTTATGGCTTATCATATAGTTTTACAGATAAATAAAGTAATTCCACTCGAACGAGGTTGCGGGCTCAGTTAATATTATATACTTGTGACAACCCTAATTTTGCGGCAGGTGAGAGAGAGGTAAGGCGCGGCGTGGGGCGCTGAAGGTAATTATTTGACGGCTTTGCTGTCAAATCCATACAACGACGCCGAAGAAAGATGCCCTTGTAACAGTACCTACTTATTCTTATAGTAGTGGCATTTTTTTGAACAATAGGTAGTCTATATTAGCGTGAAATCATGTTTAGTCTGCTAGTTTATATAATGTCTGTTATGCTACGTTACCTTGGCATACATATAAGTATAATACGCAATTTCAGTGGCCATATACAACCCGTATAAGAATTGGGACACTTTAAGCCATTCTATACTGGATGTCCATAGTAGTATAGAGTAAATAGATATTCCACTCAATCCTGCAACAATAAAAATAAGTAAGGTAGATAATTTTGCACCAACGATTGCCTGGTAGTCATAACCCAACAGTACAGTTCGCCAAAAATAGGTCTGCCACTGTTATGTTTTATTTCATTAGCACATCACCTATAAATAACAAGATCGAGTGAGTGTCAACTGTCGGCTAGGTTATTAGGCGCACATTAACATAATAAGATAAGACTCTTTTGGCCGACTGAGTACAGTCGGCTATGGCCCGAAAAAATGAAACCCTTAAAACATCACTTCGTTGTCCGTCCGTCTGTCTGTCACGGCCCTTTATCTCGGGAACGCGTGGAGGTATCGAGTTGAAATTAAAACCAGATACAGTCCCTTGAAACTGTGAAAAACTCAAAAACCTACGTTAACCCTTTTCCAAGCCGCACCAATCTAGATGGTTTAACATAGAATGTTAATAAACATCAAAATTATTTACATGTTGGGTTATAAATTTCAGAGCTTGTAACTTTTCGCGTATATTCCATCAGATTTGAACTCTTAACTAAGGTACTAAGGTAAAAATTGTAACTAAACCTATGTGGTTAATACAGAGATTCTGCCTGGTAAAGGGTTAACGTAAAGAAAAGTTCCCGTGTGGTTGTCGGGTTAGAATAGTGCCACTCCACAATTCCCGTGGATGTCGTAAGAGGCGACTAAGGGAATTATGTTTTGTAGTACTGGTACGAGGTGGGCTTGCATGCAACCTGTTGCTTATACACAAGTAAACTTCTTAGCTTGCTTGTGCAAAATGTAATTACAGAATTATAAACAAGTCTTTTTATAGTTGTTGGTATTTCTGTGGCTCTGCCTACCCCACTCTGGGCGTGAATGTAGGCGTAATGTTATGTAGATATATTATGTATGTATGTAAAAAAAGATGCGGCCGTTTATACCGCAAAAGACGTATATTACGAAACTTAAGGGAATCAAAATTTATAGGATACTTCCCATAGATCTAGAATCCTGAAATTTGAAAGAATGGTCTTACAGCACAAGTAAAGTAAAAAATCCGAAACTCGTTCATTTGTTGCTTCTTGACAAAAAACAATGCGCGTGCATACTTATTTGCTGTTGCTAAACCAATCGCGACCCACGTCAATGTATGGAAACAACAGTTATTCAACTTGACCGGCCTTTTTATTATTGCCAACGCACACTGTAGCAAAATATCAATAAGCGCGTTGTACTTATTGCACATCCTTTTTAACAGCTTTATCGCAGGACACCGTAAGTTCAAAACAACCACGTGCCAGAATACCTGAATTTCTAGCTAGTTAACCTTCATGTATAATTTACTTTACAATCTTTAGTGCTGGCCACTTAAATTGAAGTACCAATATTATAAAGATAATACAAACTATTTAGGCATTTTGAAACTGTGTTAGTAAATTAGTAAATTAGGTATTGTAAAAATTTGGTGGAATAAGCCCTACTCCTGTTTTCATGTGGCATTACGAATATTATTTTAGAGCTGCATTGTTGGCGTAAAACCGCTGCGAGTCTCGCTAGCGCTGTTTTTTTTTTGCCGGTCGTTTCCTTGTAATTAATGGTTTAAAATCAGCGAAGCTTTTTCTAATCTGTTTTACGTCTCCCGTTATTACCGGATTATTCGGCTAAGATATGTGGCCAGGCTCGAGTTCCGTTGCCTTTAACATTCTGCTGTCGGTCCGTTTTCATATCGTACCTTTTTAATTTTAGCGAACCCGCCACCCCGAATCGGAAAGGTTTTATTTTATGAGCATACTGCCGGAACTTTCCATACCGTTGGTCGTCGATAAGCTGCACATACTACGTGAGGTGATTCTGAGTCACAAGCCGTACCTCCAGCCACCACAAACCCAGCGCGATTGGCGCGCCCACTGCTGCACGCGCTGTCGAAATACGAAGCCGCATCTCCGCAGCGAGCTGAACTACGACTACATTCTTAAGTGTTCACACAATGTTTATACCCAGTTTAAATTGTCATCGCATTTATTAAGGTACCCATTTTTAATAACCTAGTCCTGTAGAGTAATAGTTAAGCGCGCTTAGCTAGAAGTCTGCTATTTTCTAGGCTAATTTCCCCCTAATATTTCCTGGAGCGTAACAAAAAAAAATACATGTTGCTCTGATCTGTACTACGTACGGTACAGAGCAACATGTACTTGATTCGATTTTCAAAGAATGTATGAAATGCTTTTATGTTTTTATTATTTGATTTTGATTAATCGACCTGAAAACTGCGACTCTTTTGTGAACTTTGCGGTTTAGAATATCGCATATTCACGAATCGTTTTGACGTCTAAAACGTACGAAAAAATTACAATATACTGCTGTAAAAGTCGTCTAAAAAAATTATGAATTACTTTTCACCACCATTATATTTTTTTTTTGTAAATAAGTAATTAATTTTTTTTTTTTATAGAAAATGGTATAAAATAGTTTTGGATTTCGTCTACTTAAAACTCTCGTTCATAATATTAAAACAACAGTAATAAACTTCTGTTCAAAATCTATCCATTACCATAAAAAAAACATCAAAAAGGTAATATATAAAATTTTAAAATAACCTAAATCCCGCATTTAAATTCTTAATTGTTTTCAGATTTATTGTAAATGGGTCAATCAAATATTCCTAGTTTTTCTGTGTCACCGCCTATTTTAACTCTCAAAATATAAGAAATACATTGATTCTGATCCGTAATCATTAACTTAGACTACCTAAATGAGAACTGAGTTAAGCAAAAAATAAATAAATTTTATAATTTATTGGTTTTTAGGAGACACATTTTCACTCCCATTCAATACTTTCGTGTGTCTGAACATATAATAAATGTAACATTCCATATTGGTGTAAAAAAATCTATCACTCGCATTAAATGTTAGGCCTTATATGAGTTATTTCAATGCCAATCCAAATAAGAAAAATAGTTTTTTTCAACATTCAGTTTGAAAAAAGTGTCCCCGTGAAAGTAAATACTAAGTCTCTTAACTCAGTATCCCCAAAGTAGGTAATAAATGGCATGATGCTACACGACCTTGGTTCGACCAATAGACACCCGATCTCAGTCTCACGTGACTTGATCCACCATTCCTGCGACCTTTGTAGAATCGTTAACTTCGTCAGGAGCTCTAACGCAGGTAAGGTGTCTTTATTCTATTCTTCCTGACTCACCAGGATTTTTCGTAAGCTTTTCGTGATTTTGGTTTCGAGTTTAATACATGGTACGGAGGTATAATATCCTAAAACAAGAAATACTTAATTAATTAATTAATTAGTTAATTTTACTTTTTCGTTTATATTTTCCTTTAACTGGTTCTAACATGAATGTCTTTTGGGTCCCCTGGCTGGCCTTTCCGGGAACCAATGAGACGCTCTTGGTAAGCGCCGAGTCATTTACCTGTTTGTTAAATCACTCATTAACTGAATGCACTAATAGCTATTAAATAATTATATTTTTTTGTTTGCAAATGTGTCGTATGGCCAAAGATATATAAAAATGTAGTTTACATTTATGGTCTTTATCTCGTCGATTATTGTGCTTATAAATGCTTATAAGAAGGCAAAAGCGAATGCTAAGAAGAAATTGGTGATGGACTTGACGCTGAAAAACACTATTGTACCAAAATAATATCCTTTCGACGCATAATGCTAAAAACGCAAAACGCCACTTTATCATTTTGCGTAATTAATAAAAATTTTACGCATAATACCATATATGCATAATACCAAATACGTAGAATGCCAAATACGCATAATACCAAATACGCAGAATGCCAAAATTTTGGTAGCAAAAACGCAAACCGCCACTTTGTCGTTTTGTGTAATCAACAAAAAAAATATCTACGCATAATACCATATCGGCTTTTGGCCTTTCGTAGCATAGTACCAACTATGCAAAGTGCCATTTGGTGTTTCGCAAAATGTATTTTTTTTTACACGCGAAACGCCAGTTTCTCAGAATATCAAAACGCTTAGTGCCATTAAGCATGATACCTAATTCCTAAATTGCCAAACTACCTAGAAATATAATACGTAGCATACATACGTTTTGCAGCAGGCCCGGACGGCCCAACCACAGTCAGGATAAGATGTTTACCAGTGTATTAATAATAAAGCGGTGAAATTACTAGCATAGAGGCATTTTCTCTTGGTCCTTAGGGGTGGCAACGCATTTGCAGTCTTAGGATTGCAGTCTTGTGAATGCGAATGTCAGTGGGTTACAGTTTCCACTTACCATCAGGTGGCCTGTGTGCTTGTTTGCCTTCTCAATGCCATAAAAAAAAAGCTAAAATATAAAACACACACAAAGCATTTAATCCAATCCACCTTAAGTGTCATGAGTTACTAAAAAAAAACACTCTAAAAAGTATAAAACAAGTAAATATTCTCATCTGAAATTGATTACATACACTGGAGGGTCAGATGATATCTCTAACATAGCAGGAATAAACTGGACAAACATTGCCAAGATTAGAGACAAGTGGAAAGACATGGAGGAGGCCTATATCCACACAGGGGTCCTTAATATAAAATAAGGATGAAACTAATCATAGCAACTAATCATTACAACTTATTTCTTTAATTAATGAACTAACAACATAATATGTACATAACTGTGCTTGTTGAATAATAAAGGCTTATTATTATTATTATTATTATTATTATTATTACTTACATACATAAGTCATGCCTTCATTCCCAGAGTGGAGTAGGCAGTGCTACAGAAAATCCATCAACTTTAAACTTGTTGATAATTCTGTAACCACATTATGCACAGTCAGGCTAAGATGTTTACCAGTGTATTAGTGACAGGTTGCAAGCCCATCGCCTAACAGAACTGCAAGCCTTTATTCCCTTAGTCGCCTCTTTTGACATCCACAGGAAGACATGGAGTAGCACTATTCTAACCCGGCAACCACATGGGGGACCACAATTTACATACAATATTCAATATTTATTGTCTACTAGCTGTTGCCCGCAACTTTGTCTGCGTAGCAGTTGTTTATCCCTATTCCTAGTGAACTTCAGAAGATAACAGTGGTTGTATGCCACCTCATACAATATGGTCATAATTAAAGTACCCACTTGATACAGGTATAGCAGACCTCATATCTGATAACTTCTTGCAATAACTCTATGCACAGCAATTTCCTTCGCAATTGACGTGACCTCAAGCTTAGACAAATTATGAAGGACTAAATTACAGTATCATTATTTATATAATGATAACAAAGTCCTTTTTTCCAAAAATGTGATTTGGAGGATTTGGTTGTACATCATAGATTATGGTAGCCTTAACCAGGAACTATGAATATGTAATCAAACATATTATCTAAAATGATATCAGCAATGATAAAAATTAATGAATTTTGGGCTTATCATAAAAACATGTGGTTATCAGATTCGGAGATGAGCTAAACGCCTAGTGTGCAATGTATAAGCCAAAACATTTTTAAATCCTAACTGCCCATGACTACAGCGAGCACTGAGCGTTTAGTTCAAATTTATTATGGCTTATGTCTGGGCGGTTAAGCTAAATGTCACTTTGTACAATGTGATGTACATTGGGCGGCACGCGGTGTTAGAACTATAAACATGGGAAAAATAAAGGCGCTATCCTTACATAACATTTGACTATTCCGATGTTTAGAGCTTCATAGAACTTGGATAGACATTACCTGACAAGATGATAACAGGCTTGAATCTCAGGAAGTCTGTCATTAAAAATATCAGAACTAACAGCGTCATGTAGGAATAAGTTGCAACAGGATAAACATCTCGAAACAGTTGCTCAGAGGTTACATTGCGCCATTCTCCACTTAAAAACTCTGTAACGAATGGCTCGGACGGCCTGATTTCGCGCAAAGTTCCAAAGGCGCACAAAATTAGACTTATTTTGACCCATTCTTGCATCTTTTTTGCGAATAATATTTTCAATTTGTTTTAAATATCTTTAAATCAACAAATGAAATTTTACTTAAAAATAACTTGGATAAATCACTGCACGTATTTTCTTATTTAGAAATTAGAAAAGGTCCAATCCGCGCTAAACTTCATAAACTTTAGACAGATTAATTATATCATTAATGACATTAATTCATTTTTTATTTTTTTTCGTTTGTTCTTTCGAACAGGCTAGGGCTAAAAGCCATGCTGCCTCGTCTTAAGTAATTCTCCTTCCATCCAATTAGGGGTTATAAAAGTCTTCAGTATATATTGTAATAGTCAAATCCAGTGTTGTGTTCAGTTTCTTCGATACTTTGAGAAGTAAAATCAATTACAAATATCTTCAACTATATATATTGTAGACAAATCCAGTGTTTAAGTCTTCAGTTGAATTTTATACTTATAGTCAAAACCAGTGTTAGTCTTCAGTTTTTATTTTTTCTTTATCGGGTTCAATCCAGTGAGTCAAATCCATTAAGTACATATGCCTCGTTATAAAAAAACATTTTTATTTAAATCCGGTCAGTGAGTGTCATATCAAAACCAGTACAGGTACACATTACAAATCAAAGTTTGCGAGATTCAGACAATAGGTACTATACAAACATTATCAGTATTATTTACAACATTATACTATATTTCTCCTACAGTACTAACAATGAATTTATACAAAGGGACGTATGTACAATTATTTACAAGAAGTTTTATGATGTCACACGGGACCAAATCAGACTTATAAATTTGAGTAAGTTCATCCAACAACACAAGGCGCTGAATGCCGAAGGATGAACAATCGAAGATGATGTGCGAAATGGTTTCTTCATGAGAATTGCAATAAGAGCAGACAGAGCTATCAACCATTTTTAGACGATGTAGATGGAAATTTAACCGGCAATGACCAAAACGAAGGCGTAGAATAATCAAATAGAATTTTCTATTAATGTAGTAATTACTCTTACAGAACCAAGGCTGGCTATTGATTTTAACATTAAAAGGAGCATACCAAAGTCCCTTATTTTCCACTTGTATAGTATGATTCCAGTGCGTTTTCCTTTTTGAAGTCATTCTTTGTTTTAAGATATGAATCAGATCTGTATATGGAATTGAGACATTAAAGCAGGTTGTTTCAAAATGTGAAGTATTAATTGATTTTGCTAAATAGTCTGCTTTTTCATTCCCTACGACACCTATGTGAGACGGAACCCACATGAAACTTACTATAACTTTATCGGTAGCAAAAAGATCGTACCATAACTGTTTAATTTCAAAAATTAAGTAATTTGTTTTAGCATGCAGTTTATGATTATCCAAATTTTTTAGTACGCTCATGGAATCACTAACAATAAGCCATTTTTGGAATCCTTGATTGTGATGCTTGATATGTTTTAAAGCTGCAAAAATGGCGACTGCTTCAGCTGTAAATATACTACAATTTTCATCTAGTTTATAACCCAAACCTCTATTTAGATCAATATCAAAAATGGCAAAAGAGACATTAGAGTCCATTTTAGACCCATCAGTATAAATCAAACGATGATCATCCCATTTAAAAAGATTGCAATTAACTTCCTCTTTAGATGATAATTTACTGTCAATAACAATTTTCATCGCAGGAAATTTACTTTCAAAACTGCCTTTGTAACATGGCAACACACAAGAAGATGGTTTATAAATATTAGAACTGTCAAAGAGACTAAGCAATTCAGTTAAATTCTGAAGAACGTATAAAGGATTTCGGCGCATAGCACATGGTAATGCAATTAAATTGGACAATAGCTGATTATTAGACGAAAACAATTTTAAGACAAATTTTTCCTTTAAATAGCTGAATCTGATAGACAACGGAGGAAGGTTACATTCAACTTGCATTACATTTATAGGTGTGCTTTTAAAGGCACCAGTTATCAACCGCATACTTTTATTTTGTATTTTATCTAAAATATATACAAGTTTACTGTCACCAGCAAAACACAAGAAACCATACTCAAAATGGCTACGAATCATTGATTTATATAATAGTAGAAGAATTTTTGGGTCGGCACCCCAATAAGTTGAGGCTAAAGATCGTAAGACATTAAATGCTTTGTTAGCTTTTACAGTAATTTTATCAATATATTTTTCCAGGATAGATTATGAGTTAGTATGACCCCTAAAAACTTTGTTTCTAGAGAAATAGGAATGACAACATTATTATAGTAAATATTAGGCATTATAGCACTTTTTTTCCCAAAAACTAACAGTTTTGATTTGAGAGGATTGACATCAAGATTTAAGTACGAAAAATATTGAAACAAGTTACTTAAAGCATTATTCATGGAGTTAGCCAAGTTTGTTAAATTTGTACCACTTGCATAAACAACAAGATCATCAGCAAACTGCAGATTTTTTACATTTGATCCTAAGATTAAATTTAAACGACGAATGTAGAGTATGAAGATAAGAGGCGACAAAATACCCCCTTGACACACCCCAACAGATGCTAGTCTAGGTCCATAAAGACAACCATTATGTGTAACAAATACTCTTCTTTCAGACAAAAAGTTACCAATCCACTGAACCACTTTCCTTGGGAGCCCAATAGAAAGCAGTTCAATAGAAAGCACATCAACATTGACACTGTTAAATGCTCCTGCGATATCAAAGAAAACAGACACAGAACAATTATGATTGCTTAAGCTATGTTGGATGTCAAGATGCAACTGACAAAAACTCTCTGCAGACGATCGACCTCTACGAAATCCGAACTGGTTGGATGGAAGTATATTATTACTTTCAACAAAAAACTCTAACCTTTGTTTCAAAAGCTGTTCAAATACTTTACCAACACAAGAAGTCAGAGCAATTGGCCTATATGAATCTACATTTAGTTGAGGCTTACCAGGTTTAATAACAGGAATCAAGCAGTCTGTCTTCCAAGATGAAGGTATTTCATTACTAACCCAAAGATGATTTAAAATATACAATAATTTTAATAGACACTTTTCTTTCAAGTTTTTTAGCATTTTGTATGGGATTCCGTCTAGACCAAAAGCACTATCTTTTCTAGAAAATATAGCTGATTTCAGTTCTTGTAATGTAAAAGGTTGTATTAAACAAAAGTTATTAGAATTACTTTCATGAGTGCTAGTAGAAAAAAATTGTCTATTCATTACATGATCAGGAGTATATTTTTGAAGAAATTTAGGTACCCAACTACAATCATTACTATTGGTAGGAACATATGACATATTGAATTTACGCATGTATTTCCAGATAACAGAGAGAGGGGTACAACGATGAAATGAACTACACAAAGATGCCCAGCTTTTAGCTCTTTCCTGTTTCAAAGTAAGTTTTTTAAGAGCTTGTAACCTTTTAAATTCTAAATATAACTGTTCAGAAGGGTTATTTTTAAAATTTACATAAGCGCTTTTGGACTTTTGTACAGCTTCAGAACATATAACATTCCACCAAGGTAAAGAGGGCTTACTTCTTAACTTCGTAGAAAAAGATGTATTGTTATTTGAGGAACTATTTTGATAAGGTAAAGATGATTCTACAGCACATTTAAGAGTCTTACAGAATAAGGAATAAGCTTCCAGAGGAGAATAAGATGCAACATTAAAGTTAGACAACAAAGTTTCAGTTTTATCTTGATATTTTTTCCAGTCCACCAGGTTAAAGTTTGGAAATTTAGGAAAACATAATAAGCTATTTTGACTAGGATCGACATTACAATGATTATTAAGAGAGACATTTATTATTACAGGAAGGTGATAGCTACCAAGTGGATCATTATGAACAGACCAGTCACAGGACAAAGCCAATGATGGACTAACCAAAGATAAATCAAGAGCATTTGGTCGCCAACTTAAAGAACCAACTGTAGTAGGAAGACCATCATTAAGAAGCACTAGATCATTATCTTCAATAATTTCAAGGACGTCTCTGCCACGTGGAGAAGTGGTACCACATCCCCAAGAAATATGATGAGCATTGAAATCTCCAGCAAAAATCATAGGACCAGGAACAGACTTTATTAAAGCATCAAATTTATTTTTATTAAATACTGGATTGCAATTTGTTGGACTATAGAAACTAATGATACTGATTTCTTTATTACCAATAACAATACGCACTCCAATATTTTGTATGGAATCATCAAATTTAGTGACTATTTTTGAATATGTAATGCTATTATGAATCAGAATAGCCACTCCGTTATGTTTATTACCAGTGTCATTTCTTTCAATATTGTAACCTCTAATGTTAAACCGTTGGGTTGGTCTTAACCAAGTTTCTGATATAATTCCTATATGTATATTGTTTACGTACAAAAAGTTACTTAGTACCAATTTATTACTAACAATACTTTGCGCATTCCATTGAACTATTTTTAATCTATCCATTAGAAATAATTAAGTTTTTTTACTAAAGGTGGATCTTAAACTTTCTTTTATGGATGATGAATTAATTGGTGTAGTTTTATTTGAAACTAGTTTCATTATTGACTCTACAAGTAAGTTCATAAATATGTCTGATTTTGTTAGATTATTTATGTGAGTTTCTATGGATTTAGCGTTTAGCTGTGGGAAAGATTTTTCATTAAATAGATCTGAATATTTAGCTGACCGGGATTTTATTTTGTTTTCTTCAATTTTTTGTTTTTTTAAAGGGCATGCTGCTGCTATGGCAACATGGTTGCCACCACAGTTTGCACATTTGGCATTAGCAGACTGTACTGAACATGACCGAAAACTGTGATTTTCAGTGCAAATAGAACACACCTCTGCATTCTTACAAAATTTAGCAATATGGCCAAAACGCATGCAGCGCAGACACTGTTTGACTGGAGGAATATATAGGCTGACCTCGTGTCTCCAGTGATCCAGGAATACATGCTCGGGCAGTTGGGTTGATGCAAAGGTTACTGCGACAGTCTGTGTAGGTTGGTATGACACGGCGCCATCTTCACCCCGCATCCGCCGCATGAAACGCCTGACCTGGATAACGTTCCTCGAGCTTCCTATCAATGAAAAAATTTTTTTATTCGACAATTCAGTGGGAACAGAGGTTAAAACTCCCGTAACTTCGGTGTCCGCTGCAGGTATGGTAGCCACCATGTCCAGATCGTCCAGCAAGTTGGTATTCTGTAGGAACACATTAGCATTGTTCGATAAATCGAAGGTTACACCAACTTTATATCTGTTTATAGGTCTCAGATGTAGAATGCCGGAAACGCAGTACTTGCGAATCGCCTGAGAAAGTTTTAAGCGATCCTTATCAGTAATTGGGCTGTCCACTTTACTGTGAGCTAGGAAAACCACAAACTCTGTTTTGTTGGAGTTTTCCGGGTATTTTCTGGCATAACTCCTGACTTGATAAACCCTATATTTATCCTCGTCGACCTCGGGATCATCGGCAGAGCCGGAGGTTTTGGGTCGCTTTGGGGCCCCCCCCATCTCTATATTACAAAACTCTTAATAACTAAATATAAACAGACCAATTTCACAACAATATATACAATTAACGCAAGAAAAAGGGAATTTTCAAAAAATATTTCGAAATGTGCGCCTTTCTCAATCAAAGTTCCCGCGTTTTTTTTCTGACATTAATTCAAGACGCTTGTATATGTCACTGGAGATCATAGATAAAGGAGAGAATGGATATGACACGTTGACATACAAATAATCAGTTATGTAGGTAAATACTATGGGTTTCCGGTAACCATCGGGGTCCGGGGAGGGAAGATGGCCTATTGAAAGATGTCCGGCTTTTGATTTTAATTTATTCTGTTTACTGTTTTCCTCTACTCACTTGACATTGGCGAAATCACTGCGTAAATCGCGGTGGACCGCCATTAATAAAAAAGAAGAAGAAGAAGAAGTAAATACTATGCATTCCGACATCGAACACTCAAAAATAATGTTCTCTTTTTAACTTAGTTCTATGTTCCTAAGTAAAAAGAGAGAGAGAGAGAGAAGAGAGAACAGTACGTCAGCTAGTGCAATAATGGCAACATTTATAATTTGACGTTCATACAAATACCTAACGTGCCTAAAGTCAGCTATGTTGAATTAGCTTGTCATAAGTATATGATGTGTCAACCGTGCCGAATTTACTTAAAAAAATATTAATATCTTGTTTTCCGTATTATATATTGCCAAAAGTTACACATGGATTGAAAGAGAAACTTCATCGTAATGTCTCTTAAGTGTAGTTTGTTAGGATGTGGTGCAAGAAACAGCAAAAATCAGAAATATTGAACATTTCCTCGGTTTTTGTTAAAATATTGGTCAGTTTTGTCATTATTGGGGGACTTAAATATGTAGTACATTATTAATAATTTATAGATCAAGATTAGTTCAAGATTATTTTACGATTTGCCTTTTATTTACAATATTTTGAAAGTAAACAAACCGGAGAATTTGACAGCTAGAGTTGTTCTTAAAATATCGATAATACATACATACATACATAACATCACGCCTTCATTCCCAGAGTGGGGTAGGCAGAGCTACAGAAATACCAACAACTCTATAGACTTACTGATATTTCTGTAACCACATTTTGCACTAACAGGCTAAGATTTTGGTAATTGTATTATATAGAACGTATTTGGAGTATGCCAAAGAAAGCAAAGAACCATCTTTCATCATGGATTACTATTTTTAAGGATTTTGGAAAAAAGTACACTGAGAAAATTTCATTCCGAAATTATTTAAATAAAATAATATTATTACAAAATGAGTACCTAGTGACTAAAGTTAAATCTACCAAAAATCGTCTAAGACAGCGGCAAATATTTTTATTTGTTTACTTGACAACACGTTAACCTAGTTGATAGTGACCCTACCCATGAAACCAACGGTCCTGGGTTCAAATCCCGGTAAGAGCGGATATTTGTTACGGTCTGATAATATAACAAGTCATCTTAACTATACTTTGTAAGTATATTGTCCTCCTTCCAGTGGGCACATAAGAATGAATAGACTGCGCAATGTTATTAGAGACCTTCCTAAACCTATTTTTATTAGTAGAGACTTTAATGCTCATCATATTGCATTTGGTTGCTTGTCAACTGAGGGTCGAGGTCAAGATTTATATGATGTAATAGATGAGCGTGATTTATTTATACTAAATGATGGCAGCTTCACAACAGTAAATAACCCCAGAGCTAATCCTTCAGCTATCGACGTAAGCTTTGTTAGTGCATGCCTAGCACCACTTTGTCAATGGTGTGTACATGACGACCCTATGGGGAGTTACCATTATCCCACTATAACTGAAATTACACTTTCCATTGAAAAATATCAAATTACTCGTAATCCCCCCGTTGAGAAATATTTATACAAAAGAACTGACGATGACGAACTGAAATGTTGAAGATCCACTTGCTTCCTACACAGAGCAGACAGTAATTCCTAAATTCAAAAAATCTATCAACTTTACTAGTAGACCTCTTGCTAATATCTTTATCTTCATGTCTTGGTAAATTATTTGAAAATATGATAAAAACCAGGTTAGACTGGTTTGTAGAGACTAATGGTATCATCCCAGATGTACAATATGGCTTCCGTCGAGGGCGTAGTTGCGCTGATAGTTTTATCTCCTTGATCTCTGATCTGAAAAATGCAAATAATTTTTTTTTTTTTTTTTTTTTTTTATGTTAATGAGGAGGCACCCGAGCACTCAGGCCACCTGATGGTAAGTGGAATCTGAGACCCATAGACATTTGAATACTCAAGACTATAATCCTAAGACCTCAAATGCGTTGCCAACCCTGAGGACTAAGATGGAATGCCTCTATGCTAGTAATTTCACCGGTTGTCTTATCCCCACACCGGAACACAACAATGCGAACACTGTTGCTTGGCGGGTAAATAATGGCGGGGATAATTCAAAGTCACAAACAGTTTGTGTATTTCTAGATGTACAAGGCGCTTTTGATAATGTTGATCCTATTTTTTACCAGGGATACCTATGTCAGATAGGTAACCCTGGTAAAATTATGTCAGTAGATATTATTTTTTTAACTAATAGAATACTTTATGTTAAACATAATACTATTTTACATGGGCCAAGAATAACGTCAAAAGGCACAATACAAGGAGCCACACTAACGCCATTACTAGAGTCTGTCAAACGAAAGCTGTCCCAGAGAAACAGCGGCAATTTCAAAAACCTGCAGCTGTTTACACTGACTCTGTACACTGAATAAACGGAGTTGATACTATTTGATTTCCTGATCTTTTCACATCAGTGTTGGAGTATCAACTCCGTTTATTCAGTGTACAGTCAGTGTTAAAAGCTGCAGGTTTTTGAAATTGCCGCTGTTTCTCTGGGACAGCTTTCGTTTGACAGACTCTATACAATTTATATACTTGTGAAATATGTAAATATTAATGATGTAAATATCTTACAACTTGCTGATGACATTGTCTTTTATAGTACAAGTTGCCATGGACCATATAAATTTGACTTTAAATCAGCTATATTTTTATTATAATGCTAAATTTATTTGAAAATTAATGCTTCAAAGACTAATTTAATGATCTTTGGTTACGATGATCCACGTCATGATATTGTTTACTTGTGGTGATACATTTAATAGGGTAAGATCAAAGAAATTCTTGGGCGTTATCTTAGATCAAAAATTATCTTTTAAAGAACATGTCAAATATGTTTCTAAGAATGCATTAAAAGCTGTAAATATTATTAGATGTCTTGCTGGTATGTCATGGGAAGCAGACCCAAAAATATTGTCTATCTTATATAAAGCCATAGTGAGGAGCCATTTTGATTATACCTAGTCCCATGACATATATGAACAGTCATCATACACGAAAATTAGATATTTTGCAGAACAAAGCTTTAAGAATAATTTCTGGTGCTATGTGCTCAACTCCCATTAGGGCCATGAAAGTTGAGACCAAAATAATGCCACTTATTTTGAGACGTCTCATGCTTGCCGAAAGATATTGCCTCAAAGTTTTGTAAGTACTAAAATAATTCTAATATTATCAATAAAAAAATTGCCAACTGGTGAGGGGATCTTGATTGGTAACTCACCCATGCTGTTCCACATTTTTTTTTAAATTAAAAATAATTGTAAAAAAATAAAAAGTAGCGCCCATGGCCTTGTTATTCCTTCCATTACAAAAGCATAATACATCCAATTAAAGAGATAGACTCTATCCATAACAATTCTGCCATGTTACAACTTCTTACTGAAAATAACTACTATACATTATACGCAGATGGCAGTAAAGGAGAAGACTATGTGCATTGTGCTGTAAATGACCCTTAAGTAAAATTTTCCCAAAGTTTTGTATTGCACAATGTATGTACAATATTTACTGCAGAAGCCTATGCAGTATATCAGGCTCTTAAGCGAATTAATAATGTAAACTATTGTAAATATTTTTTAAATAATTACTGATTCACTCGGTTTAATCCAAGGTTTAAATAATCTGAATATTCATTTGAAAACTAATTTTATCTTGTATATAATTAAAGATTTATTATATGAAAACAATCTTAAAGGAATAGATATTTCCTTTATGTGGGTTCCCTCCCATAGAGGAATTACTGGAAATGAAGTGGTAGACAAAATTGCATATGACAGAATTAACTCACTCGATGTTTCGAATGCAATGCAAAAAATGCAAGGCACGTAAGTCTAGCGGTGAACGGAACGTGGAGGGGATAAGTAAGTAGCTGCGCATAGGTACTGTTACGCACGCAATTGTTATCTCTACAAATTGATTAAAATAAGAATCCTTACTAATAAAGAACGTGTTTTTATTTATCCTTCTTTTATATACTTATAAGCTAGTTTGTTTAAACTAGTTTCATAACTAATATTAAGGGATAAAAATAAAATACAATAAAAGTTGGATTTTTTTATTACAAAAGCCTTAATTCTGAATCTGATAGGGGTAGCACGCCTTCCACTAAACTGCCGTGTGCCTGGCCCGTACAATGTTTTTTTCTTGATGAGGGCCCGGGCTCAGGGCTGCTTCGTTCATCGTTATCATTAGCATCGTCATTATCAGAACTGTCTTCATTGACGAAAATAACAAATTCCTCTGTGAGCAAGTCAACATGGTCACTCTTTGCATATTGTTCTTCAATATCCTTCACCTTCCTGCATAACTTGTTCCAATCCCAGTCACCCATTTGTGAAACTTTTTGTTTAATAAGCTCTATACACGTATTAAGATTCCATTTTACATTTTTGCTTGCTACATATTGCTTGCTAGCGGACCTGCCATTTCAATCGGATTAAGGTCTGGGTGGTATGGCGGTAATCTTAGCACTAGGTGATTTTCTTCTGCTAGGATTCGGTCTATGGAAAATGTTTTAAATCTTTCCTTGTTAGCTTTTATTAAATCGTACAAGTCGGGCTTTAGTAATGTTTCGTCATACTGTATGTATACCTTTTTACGTGAGCCAAGCCTGCATGTCCGCTTTTTTCGTATTTGAAGTTTGTGTGAGATCCCATTGTTTGTTATGGTACGCTGCGTTGTCGAGTACCACAACGGAATCAGGTGGTAAGTTCGGAATTAACTGTGTTCTAAGCCATTTCTCGTAGTTTTCATAATTCATGTTGTCGCGGTAGTCGCCTGATTTAGTACCGGCTTTAAAAGTAAGTAACGCGTTCGGTATAAACCCAGTTTCAGATCCTGCGTGGACAATGACAACTCGTTGTCCTTTAGATATCGGTTTTTTATGCCCTTAGTAGTACCATCTGTCCAGGCTTTTGGAGTAGGTAGAGTGCGACGAATCTACGTAGGATTCATCGGTATATATAATAGACTTTCCCTCTTGACAGTATTGTTTAATTTTACGTAAATAATTTATGCGTTGTAAACGTATATTTGACGTCTCTATCAGTACCTTACGGTTGTTTTCAGTCTTTGTCCACCGAAACCCTAAATCCTTGATGATTCGCCGAAGACTTCGTTCTGAGCCTTGGAAATTAATGTCTTCCTCTAGTTTGCTTTTCAGCTTTGCAATGGTGGGAAGTTCGTTGTTTGTTTTGTGAAAATTGTGTACACATCTCTTTATAACTCCTTGGTCGAAATTATAGATATTGGTAACCGGTTTTGTTTTACAACGTTTTTTGCCAGGTGTTCTGAACACTGCAATCAAACCGGAACTATTGGCTTGAGTGGAGATGTTCCTTACAGTTGCAATTGATGTTTTTGTGGCCTCTGCTGTTCTTTTTGAATTTTCCCTAAATCACTGACTACACAATTTAATTTCATATTTTCCGTCTTAATAACTTGTGCAGTTTGTTTCATCATGTTTAAATCCACAGTGCCGCTGTCCAAGTGATTGAGTAACATATTCGTCGTTTCGTCAATCTGAATTTTAATGTTTCAAAGAATCAATAAATGTACTAGTTTCTGCCTTTAAAAAAAGAGTGCACATCATATACCATTTTCCGTGCCTGCAATGTCTTCTCAAAACAGTATTTCTTTTAAGCATATTTACTGTTTAAAATCACAAATAAACACAAACTTAATTAATACAGTCAATAAAAAACAAACTCAAACTTAATAGAAAACAACAACAGTAATAATAACAATGCAATTTAGAACGCGACTGTGCACCAGAAGTCAGCGGGGCGTCGTATCGGTGCGCGGGACAGAGTACGACTGGAGAGCCAATAAGCGCATACGCTCACCCGCGCGCGCCCCCTTCACTCCCCCGAGATACCTTATTTTCGACTTCTGCGCATAAACGGTCAGCGCTAGACTTACGTGCCGCTACCTGTATACAGTACCAATGATGGATTACCTTTGTCCTATAAAATTATCTGTGAAAACTTTATGGAAAGAAATGTGGAAGATCAGGAGATTTCAATTCAATTCAATTTTCAGAAAATAGCTCCATTGAAACTCTCGATGATTCTGCCAACGTCAAGGTTAAAGAAGACGCGGTAAGATTGAAAGTTAGCCGGTAACTTGCGACTGCAATCTTGACTCTGATAAGAAGGAAAAGACATCACATTCATTTACTGTTAGACTAACTAGTCACAAGTACAAATTATTAATTTTGATGAATTTACACAGAACATACACAAAGGGGGAGTTCACTATTGTCTGGAGGAATTTAATGTTAACGGGACGGGGGATATTAGGAGGGAGAATGTCGTACAAGGGAGTGATGATACGGTTACAATAAAAAAATATATGCTTAAGAGTACCCTCTTCCAAACCGCACTCACAAAGAGAGTGATCTCTGACGCGGATTTTAGCCAAAAAGACAGGGGTACAAATGTGGCCCAAGCGCAAACGAATGATGGCGGTTGTAACTTTTCTGGGAATATTTCTTCGAATAAAGAACCAAGGTCTTGTTGGTATTTCTGACTGGAGATTACCGAAGTATTTTCCCACAGAGAGACGAGATGTTTGCCACCGAGTAATCCAAGCATCACGCATTTGGGAGACCGCAAGAGACTTAATATCGCGAGGAAAACATCTATCGTGTAAATTAATGCCCCGAACAGAGGCCTCCTTCGCGCAAAGGTCCGTAGTTTCGTTGCCCGCTGTGGCCCGGAATCCAAGCCAGAACCACATCTCTATTTTCTGTGTGACATTTGTGTAGTATTTCTTTTATTCGGAGCGTGACAGGAAAATTTTCTGTAGCGTGGAATGGTCGCTTTACGAGGTCTTGCAAGCAGCTCAAGGAATCTGATAGGATGAGTTCAGACGGTGAGAGTGGACATATGTAGCTGCTTCCAGTAGGCCAACTGCTTCACCAGAAAAGACGGAGTTACCAGGAGGGAGTTTATAACTTAGGATAATCCTGTACTTGGGAATCCACACTGAGATCCGAATGGTCCATCCACAGACAGTTTTGAGGCGTCCGTAAAAATTGTGAGGTAATCAGGCCAATTTTCTTGTATCTTTTGATTGAAGATACTATCCGCACATAACTGAGAATGAGACCTTTGGCATAAATACTAGGCTGTCATCATTAGTTTCAAAAAGAGGGTTCTTAAAGGTTTGAAACATTATGTACGGTAGATCTCTGAAGTTTTGATAACTATGTACTAAGGGAAGAGTAACCTTGTAGGACCAATGCGAGGAAGAGGATACTTACATGATGATGCAAGGATTCAATGATAGGAAGGAGAGGGTGTGAGGACAGCTGAACACATTTAACGAAGAAGCGGTTAGCCAAATATTGACGCCTTAGAGCGAGAGGGTGGTCCATACACTCAACTTGCAGGGCATTGGTTGGAGAAGTTTTCATAGCCCCTGATATTCTAAGGCATCTTGCCTGAATCCTGTCCAGTCTAGCCAGTGCTAATTTGTTACACGGCTCTAAAACGAAGCAGGCGTAATCAAAATGACTTCTAATAATAGCATTGTATAGGAGCTTCTGACTGTAAGGATGTGATCCCCACCTGACTCCTGACAGGGCACGGATGATATTAACATTCTTCTCTGCTTTTTGGCTAATATAATTCAAATGGTGGACACCCGATTGACTCCCAGAAATTTTACAGTGTTCCTGGTTATAATAGGTTGATCATCTACATGGATATATACGTCAGGGACGCACCTTTTGCGGGAAAAGATGACGACATTTGCTCTTCTCGGCGGAAAGTGATAAGCCATGATCAAGAAGCCAAGTGTTTAAGTAGTATAGCGCGGAGTTAAGGCTTTGTGAAGTTTCTGATATAAGCTAAGATGAAGTATAAAGAGCAATATCGTCAGCATATTGTAAAATTTTGCAGAAACAATTTACAGATGTGTCAAGGTCAGAGGTATATAAGTTATAGAGAAGGGGACTGAGGACCGACCCCTGGCCCCTGGGTAGGCCCTTCCAGATAAGATTAGGGGACGTTAGATTTCCATTGCATTGGATATATATAGAACGTCCCATGAACATGTTGCAGACGATATTCGTAATCCTCACAGGGATACTCAGATTGAGCTTTTTCTGCCTGAGTATTAGAAGATCTACATTATCGTAGGCTGCCGTGATGTCCAAGAACACCCCAACCACATGCTCACCACGAGAGAGAGCCAATCGAATGTCTGACGTAAGTAGGCTCAAGCTATCAACTGTTCCCATACCCTTTCTGAAGTCAAATCTAAAACACTTTAGAGATAATATTTTTACTTTCCGAAAACCATTCCAGACGGATTTTAATGAGATGTTCCTTGATTTTAGCAAGAGTTGATGATAAAGCAATGGGTCTATAAGAATTTGGGTTTGCTGGGTCTTTACCCGTTTTCAATATCGGGACAATGATTGGGGATTTCCAGCTATCAGGGACTATACCGGATAGAAAGATATTGTTTAAGAGTTCTAAGAAAAAAAGTTTTGAGGGTTTTGAGATTTGCAACAAGAAGGAGTATGGAATGCCGTGTATGCCAGGCCAGGGGCAGAGTCACGCAAGTGGTCAAGTGCACAACTAAGCTCGTCATAGCTGAAAGGATCATTCATTCTGTCAGGTACAGCCGGGTGAATTTCAACAAGCGTCAAATTATCCTAATTTTGGTGGTATTTTTTATTTTCTTAGTAGGGTTTACAATTAAACGTTTAAGTGACGTCATTAGTCATTATAAAAACAGTGTTAAAATGGCCCTTTATTATACTAAGTGTTTTTTAAGATATAACGATTTTACTAATTATGTACCACCAAAATTGTTATTATCCACCAAAATTACTTTTCTTAGAAAAACTCACGATCAATAATAACATATCGGGCTAATTAAAATATAATCGTTAGGGAATCTTCCTTGTTATTTTTGAAAATCCAAAACGTAGGTTTCTAATATAATAAATAATGATTATTTGTTGTTTAAATAATTTTGGTGGAGACCAGAAATTTTGATAATTTTGGTGTTTTACAAAAGCCACCAAAATTGTACCACCAAAATTATAAAATTTAACATTTTTTTAAATTAAAAACAAATGTTTTAGTTTAAAAAAAACTTAACTCGTTACAGTTAAAAAGACACCATAAACACACTTGAAAAAACTATCACACAACAAAACTTTTTGCGAAATAATGACTTATCTAAGTTATCACGATTAATAAAGTGTATTCCATACCACCAAAATTAGATACTTATGTGCTTAGCTGGAAGACGCAGAAAGATGGTACAAATCTTTCACCGTCTATTGCTGGAGTGAAACTGAACGAACATCTGACGCTATATTTGTTTGTTTAATCACGTTTCGTTCGATCATAAAATCAATTTCAATATTCACCACCAAAATTAACTATTTCGCTTGGACAGTTTTATTTACACTGCTCCCAGTTTCCTTTTACTTGTAAATGCAATAATTGATACATTTTAAAATACCTCAACTAATAAGGAATACATATAACTAAAATATAAGTCTAGTTGAGGCTTAATAAGTTTGTACCACGACATATCAGTATATGCGGGAAGTACAGGACACGACACCAAAATTGATTTTGGATTGAAAATATTTTTTTACGATAAATATAATAAGTTAATAATAATTTTAACTTTGGCTCAATATGGTACTTTGAGTAAGATTATTTATAAAATAAATAGTTTTCCAATACATGTACTTTACACCCCAATTATCACGTCCGCCGCTCAAAAAATGTGGTTGAGATAATTACCTACTTCATGGTAGGGGACAAATGGGGGAGCCAATTTAAACGCGAACGAAGCAAGCCAAGCAGTATCATTACTATTGATATTATTATCCATACCGGAAAATCTAAAGGCCTTAATTTTTTACTCACCTGTTGAAAAATAAGGTAGCTAGATAAAGATAAATCTTCCGAAAATAAAGATTCGGCTCGGTTACGCTCCTTGATAATAGCGGAACATTCACTATCCCACCACGCCGGGGAAGGTATTTTATTTTAGCTGCGGAAATAAGAGCTGATGTAAATAAAGAATATAGTTTGAAAAAAAAATCCTTGCGTTACACTAGGGAGTTCCTCAACCGATTTCGCCATGGCAGAATGAAACTTACTCCAGTCGGCGCTGCACATTCTATATTTTAAAAGAGGGGAGTAAGGAGGGGTTGGGATTGGAGAGTTCAGGAAGGTGGTAATAATGGGAAGATGGTCACTTCCAAGACAATTTGGGGCGACAAACCATTAAAGAGTGCGGGTCAAAGTTGGAGAAGCCATAGTTAAGTCAGGAATACTAACATTTTGGGTAGGAGGAACTCGGCGGGTAGGGGTTCCATCATTCAAAATACACAGGTTGACATCGTCCATCAGTTCCAAGAGAACTGCTGAGGTTGAATCGCAGCAGTGGGATCCCCATAGTGTATGACGGAAATTGAAGTCACCTTGAAAAATAAAAGGAACTGGGAGAGTTAGTTAGATTGCCTTAAGTTCCTGAATCAGAGAAGGGCTGGTATGTGATACTTATACTGACACAAAGGTAATGTTGAGGCACCGAACCGCGACAACATTTAATTCTGAGGAGAGGGAACCAATACGAAGGGGACAAAAGATAAAATTCCTTTTAACTAGGATTGCACATCCCGCCCAACCATGACTCCTGTCATCCCGGAGACAAGAGTAACCTGGCACCTTAAAGGGAGCCAGGTTTTAACCAAGTCTCCGAGATGGCAAGTATAATGGGGTGGTATGTATTAATGATTTGGGACAATTCTTGTTTTTTATTCTTTATGTTTCTAATATTCCATTGTACCAGATTGTAATTGGCCATCTTAGATAACTTCATTAATAGCATTGCAAATGTGGCCCTGAAGGGCTTCTAAGACAGTACGGTATGATATCTGCAAATTTGGATAATAAATTAATTAACATTTGGGAGATAAGTTCACCCAAATTGTCATTAGGAGTAAAAGATGTTGATCCTCCTAATGCACAACCATTAGGGAAGGATGATTGTGGGGTAGAAGTTATATTTCTGTGGGTATCTATATCATAAGACTTTCCGGGTAGTGGCCTTGGGCGCGGTTGAGTCCATATAGTTTTACGGTATGATGAGGGAGACACGTTTTGTGCAGGGGATTGGGAAGGAGAGGGGGAAGAGGGCTGGGTGAGTGTGGGGTTATGCACTGGAGGAGTGTTAGCTTTTGTTTTGTCGGCATATGTGGTACGAACTGAGCGAAAGCGTCTTGCAGCTTCTACGTATCCAACATTTTCTTCAGACATTACCATTTTAATAGATCGCTGGCGTGAAAATTCGGGGCACCTCTGGTCTGTAGCGGTATGGGGGCCAGAACAGAATAAACATGACACATCTGGGTCAGGGACAGTGCATTCAGACAAAGCATGACTTTGTGCACATCTGGGATTAGAGCGGCATTGGTCTTTGACATGGCCGAACCGGCAGCAGTTATGGCATTGGATTGTTGGTAACTTGTAGGTGTCAACTGACATTGCCATATTAAAGGTGTAAATTTTTTCCGGGAGTTTCTGTCCCAGGAATGTCAAAACTACAGTTGATGAAGGCTCCCATACATTTTTACTGTCAACTTGTTTTTTAATGTTAAGTTGCCTTACTTTTATTACCCAGATGGGCCCTTAATTGCATCAAGGAGTTCTTCAAGAGACCACGCTAAGGGGATTTGGCGGACTACAACCATACGTGAAACTTGAAATCTGGGGATAGTGGCTACCAGGTTTTTTGTCACTAGAATTTGATTGGTATTAAACAAATTTGCGTCAGAGGCTGTCAAGAAATAAACGTTAATTTTGTTTCTACCAATGTTTTTGATTTCCTTAATTCCTCCAACTTGGGAATTGTATATGATTTGAGCTACTTTAAGAGCGTGCATACGATTTGATGGGTTTGACGGACCAGATTCATTACGCGTTACGTGGACAACAAATGGGCTTGAATCAGTTGTGTTGTAATTTACGTTAGACGAAATTTCGAATCCGGGACGAATATACGTATGTTGAACTGATGCATTCGGCGGGCTAGATTTCTTTGGATAAACTGTTTCATCAGTGCAAACAGCCGAACTTTTTAGACCAGGTTTTGGGGCCAATGGTGGAGGCGTATCACCGCCTCCATCAGGATGTTCAGTTTCTTCAACTTCCATCAACACAAAACAAATACACACACAAACACTTACCTAATTATGTACAATTATACCACCACCAACAAGAATAATAGAATCCCAGAGAGAATAAGATGCTTAAGGGACGAAATATCTTAATTCTAACCACAACACATGCGTTAGCTAACACAGAGACAGGCAGAATCCGATCAGGAGATTAAGGCGACGGGGCGGGCAATTGACCTTGCTCATTCGGGCAGACGAGTAAAATTTTAATTCGCGCGCCATCTAACGAGTAAGCTCTGCGATCGACCACATATTGCTATTTGTCCAAGAGTCAGGCATGGTGTTACTGTTAGATGGCGCTTCATTAGGCCGAGCAATATAATAAATTTGCGTTTTTCTATATACTATCTCAAATTCAGGAACGAATGTCAAAAATAGCTTTTTATCAAATAAGTAAATACATAAATAGTATTTTTTAACACGTAAAGATTGTTTCTTGAATAGCTGGCATGAATATTAGATCAAAGAAAAATTTGGTCTACTAGGATTGTGCGAGTGCTATCTTTTAGACAGTTTATATCTCGAACCAAAAATTTAGTTATGTACATACTTTCATTCCCTCTTTTCATGGTTTCGTGCCAGCTCTTTTAAAACGACCTCTACGTGATTACTATCTACTACAGTAGAATTATGTTGAGTTTACCACTGACAGATGGATTGCCTTCATATTAATCTCATACAAATAAAATACTTATTACTAAATCGGTAGACGTGGGTATTGAAAATTGAAAATTAAATTAAGGCAAACTCTCTGTCAATGGTAAACTTACAGGGCCTCCATTCTACTGCGTTATAACGATATCGCGTTTGACGTGTTTTAGAATCGTTTATGTCACAGTCGCCATTATTGTAAATGACAAAAAAGTTATCACAACGTTGACAATACGGAAACAGGTCAAAAACGATATCGTTATTACCGTGTAGAATCGCAGCCCTGTAATCGTACTACTAGTCTGTTACGATACAGACGCAATGAGTGAGCTAGAAAAAACAAGATGTGCTAGCCATACCCGACAGGGCTGAGATTCTACACGGTAATGTCGTCATTACCGTGTATCTAATTTTACTTGGTTCCGTATTGTGAACGTTTTGATGACTCTTATAATTATCATTGACAATAATGGAGACTGTGGCATAAACCTCAAACGCGATTTCGTTATAACGCAGTAGAATAGAGGCCCAGGAGTAGGGGAATAAACTTTTTCAATAATACTAGGTACTTTAAAAGTATTCAAATATTTTATTTTCGACGTGGTCTACGGCAAGGCGGCGATTCGTCGAGAATTTCGTGGTCCGGTTTTCTCTTTTTTTGGGCTTTTTTTTTTCTTTCCTTTAAGCTTCATAGCTTTCATTTTCTTATTTTTTCTTTCTTTTTCTGTTCCTTCATGGCCCCTATTATATAGTCTGGATCCCTTATTGCCATTTTTCGGGTAAACCTTGGGTCGATAATTTCTCGCAGTAAACAATCTTTTTTTTACATGTTTTTTATACAAAGTTTTTGAACATGGGAACTAGGCCAACAGCAGCTGATAAATCAGTACGCTGAATGAATCCACATCCAATGGCCACTGTGCCTGATACTGCACTAGTATTGAGATCCATTACATCAGTAGGGATATCATTGTTCATTTGAAATGTCATATTGCACATTTTGCACTTAAGTGCATATAGTGAGATGAGCCCACTCCGAGTTTGCGATATAATTTCAACTGCTTGTAACCCGCAATTCAACGGGCCATGGGACGATATTTCTTGCAATTGAGTAAAAAACTGCAATACATTAACTATTCTTCTCCCATACTTTGTTTCATTGCTTTTGTCACTGAAATAGCAGATTAAAAAACATAAGTATACAATCATGTTCATAATTGATTCAAAATTAATTATTACGGCATATAATTAAAGAGCAGATTAAATTGTATTATGTTAATTTGGAGAGGTGGCCCATGTAGTAGACCGGTCAGTATGGGCAAGTCTGAAACTGTAAGATATACAAAGATCTGTTCTTAGGATCCATATCATCGATTTTAGTGACAAGAAAAACTGCATGCCTAGATTTAACAAACACTAGTAGGTACTCAGTTTGGGAAACAAACCCGGAAGTTTTAAAAAGTAAAATTTGCATTATTTCTAATTAGATATCAATTGTGTAGGACTTAAGCAGTAAATGTTACTATGAAATATGTTATCTAAAATGAATAAAATGCATTGTTCACCATATCCTTTAAAGATAAAAAAGATAACAGATAAAAGTTGTTTATTCAGTAAGTATGCCGCACGGGCACTTTTAAACGTCAAAATTCTACCAGCGGTTCCCAAGAGGAGACCAATGCTGAGAAGAAGCGCCACAAGACTCAACAGTCAGTATTTTTTTTTAATATTGCTTATGACAATGATAGAACTTAACCTAGCATTATATCAACCAATTAATAAAATTTCAAAATATATACATCATGCACAGTTAAGCAGGAAAACGTGTCGAAACTTCTAATAAACACAGGAGCAAATAAATAAAATAATAATAATATTTATACCTACCCATGGCGGTGCAAAACTAAATGAAAAAAAATATTAAATAAAGTTTTGATACATTCTCCTACAGAAACACAGAAACCATGTCCCCAAGACTAGATTGTTAGTAAGCTACGTTATGTATCTAAGTATCAATCTAGTTATGTTACGTTATGTATCTTAGGCCAAGCATTTTTGTCTGTTAGATAATCCTCGACCCTATAGTTTAATTCAATTTAGTAGGTGTTTGAAATGACAACCAACACAAATTCGACACTTAAAGATACAAAACGCAATAGTAAAATCTAACCTAAACGAGATCAATTTTGTATAAAAAAAATGGCTGTACTTTCAAACACCTACTAAATTAATAAATATCACAGGAAAATGTCACACAAATTGACCTAGTCCCAAACTAAGCTCTAGGCTTGTACTTATGGATACTAGACAACAATAAAGAGAAATATATACCCCCCATGTTGTTGCCGGGTTAGAATAGTGCCACTCCATGTCTTCCTGTGGATGTTGTAAGAGGCGACTAAGGGAATAAAGGCTTGTAGTACTGTTAGGTGATGGGCTTGCGACCTGTCACTAATACACTGGTAAACATCTTAGCCTGACTATGCAAAATGTGGTTAGGTACAGAATTATTAACAAGTTTAGAGTTGTTGGTATTCTGTTGCTCTGCCTACCCCACTCTGGGAATAAAGGCGTGACGTTATGTATATATGTAGGTATGTATGTAAATATATACTTAAATACATAGAAAACATCCAAGACTCGTGCTCATCATACAAATGTTTCATAGTAACATTTACTGCTTAACACCTACACAATCAATATTAAAATAGAAATAATGTATGTTTTATTTTCCAAAACTTTTGCTTGATTCCCAACCAGAGATTTAGTTCTTTTAAATATATGAATGCAGTTTTTCTTGTCAATAAAATCATGTATTATAGTTTCATACTTGCCCAAACTGACCGATCTACATTGGCCATCCTGTATAGCATGTATATTCACAATATATATTTTTCTTACTGTTCAGAACCATTGGATATATTATCACCATACACTACATCAAAATCATTATCAAAATGACCATGACCAGATGTTGACCTGCAACAATAAAGAGAACTAAATAAATATAATAAATAAATAAATATCAGGGGACAATTTCACACAAATTGACCTAGTCCAAAACTAAGCTCTAGGCTTGTACTATGGGTACTAGACAATGGTAACATACTTAGATAGAGAAGTACCTACATAGAAAACAACCAAGACTCAGGAACAAATACTCATGCTCATCACACAAATATTTGCCCTTACCAGGATTTGAACCCAGGACAGCTGGCTTTGGAACTAGTTTAGTAGTTTGTAATAGATCATAGATCAAACAAAACATACAGAAGTTTACAAATCTACCTTTGTATAATGCCAAGTATAAAGAACCATTCATACACTCTAAACTTTCTTTATTATGTTAGACGTACTTAAGAGAAAAAAGTATTAATTTAAAGATGTCTAAAGTATGTAAAAACTGGATTATGATTTTCAATATGAATGGTAGAAGGCCTAAAACAAAAATTAAAACTTATATTTATAGTAACTGCCAATCCAAGTATAATAAAAGAGCCAAAAACTCTCATAGTTGGTAAATCAATTATGCTATTCCCAGTTGATACACTGCTGCCCATGTGAAACCCGCAACCATGAGGTCTTTATGTAGGCACGTAAGTAATGTACTTTACTTTTGAAATGCATATTATGGACACTTTGTAAGTACTTACTGTACAGCGGAATCTCGCTGCTGTTTAGCTTGTTGCCCACATCGACCGCGACGTTTCCGAAGCAACTTGATTGAGGCAGAAGGTTTTCTGCCCCGCTTATTCCCCATTTTCACACGTATAAAACACGAAGTTCAATCAAAAGAAATAATTAACACAATTGAAACCAAACAACGCAAAGGACAAAATATAAAAAAACTACAGTAGCTACTTGTTCGCACGGAATAGTAGAACTAGAACGCAACTGACTGACTCACAACTGAAAGAAAGAAAGAAAGAAAGAAAGAAATTCATTTATTTTGCAAACAATTAACAAACCTAAAGAAACTACAATACATAAGAATTGGACACAATTGCATGCAAAAATGGATACCACTCAGCATGAAGTCGAGTCGCTTGTGAGCGCCACGACGCTGATCTTCCGTGGATCCAGGCGCCCGCGTGTGCGAGACAGCGAACAGGGACTTACATAATTAGAAGATAATGACATTGAAATAGAAATTATGAATAAGATAAACGAAAATAAATTATGACATCTCATGTTGGTCTGATATTACAATTGTTGAGAACATTGCTAGGTGATACTACTCTAAGCTGCGCATGTAACCTAACTATTATGTGAATAAAATACAATGAGTAATAAATGCGGGATAACAGGAAATATAGCAATAGGATGTATACAAATAATTTATAAGTAGAAAGTAGTGACAACTGACCGTAGGAGCAAAACAAAGTTTGAAACATTCAAACTGTCAACCAAGGAAACAAATACATCCAACGATCTGGCAACGCCGCGGCCGGCCGCCACACGCCAACCCAAACCGAGCTCGCAACGTCGCTTTCATCGCTTTGAAGTTTTGAGTACCTAGGTACCTATATACGTAGTTATAACTTTTACGAAATTTTACTGATCCAACGTGAATGCAAGTTCAAATCCATTATATAACACTAAAAACAATTTTTATTCAAATTATTTTAGCTTTTGTTTAAAATAGTTTTGTTTATTTTTTGAGTATTTTAAACTCTTTTTTTTTAGTTTGTATATATTTTTTTTGGCCACATTCAACAAAATGCTTCAAAACGCCTAGTCATAGTTTAAGAGCAAACATTTAGTTGATTGTTTCATTAGGAGCATATATGTTTTGAGTATATAACATGGAAATTCTTATTAAAACTAATAATATTTCAGCTCACACCACACATTAAGCCTTTAAAAAGAAGTGTGGAAAGTTTGGCAACAGACTAAATCGCCCAGCCGGAATAAAACCAATATAAACTTTTTAAAAACGGTTTATTCAAAGTTGTATATAGAGCTTACTATGAGTAAGATAACTATATAAATGAGCTAGAGCCAAACTTGAGGATATGTGTCTTCAGATTGTTATCATTTAAACCTACCACTTCCTATAGTTTTACCAAGAAATTTATCCGAAAACACCTCGATTTCATAATTTTGCCGTACCCTTCGCCTTAAAGGACGGTGGTATGGGAGTATACAAGAAATCTTACCTGGCATGCCATGGTATGACACCCTATAAAAATCCAGTCGTGACTTTATTAGTTTAGTTAGTTTAGTTTAGTTTATTTATTTATCAATGTAATGTTACAATATAAGGTACACCCGGGTAAGAACGGACTATTTTTCGGCAAGTTGGAAGGATATCGGCATAAAAATTATTACTCAATTCTCATTAACTTCTACCACAGTAGTATTAATGTAAATTATTATGAAGAAAACAAGGTTTCATTATTAATTAACTTCGTGCTCCTTTGTTATAAATCTTTTGTGTAATCTGCATTCAAAGGACATGGCTAAACTGAAGTATCGACTGCCCTAGCAATGTATAAACATTGTAACTAGTAAAATGTAATGCTGAATAGCTGAATATTAGTATTCTGCATGAGAAAAGTTCCAGGAACTTTTCAGATCGTTACTATACTGAAAATAAATCGTAGAAACCCCTTCGTATATAAAATGCAATAATGTACCTACTCGTAACAGAATTAGATTTTGCTAAGAACTTTTGGCTAGGCTCTGCTATGTATGTATACTAATGAATGACTGTTAGCACTTGATGGAACTGCAACAGCACCTTGAATAAAACTCACTTGTACCGGTACAGTCACCAGCAATAATATAACTATCCAACATTGGCCTTAAAAATATCTGACACGTCTTTATTACTGGAGGCATAAGAGTGTGTCCGATATTTTGGAGGCCAATGTTTGATAATATATTATCGCTGGTGAATGTTTCCACATTTTTTTTTATTTAACAGCCTATAATGTACCACTGCTGGGCAATGGCCCCCCTCCCTTCTTTCCACGTAGCCCGATCTTGGGCAGTCTCCCACAAGTCTTGATAAAAGGCATCAAGCTCATCTCGCTAACGTCGCCTTGGTCTGCCACGATGCCGAAATTACACCCACAATTCCTCCGGCATGCGTCAGACATACCCAGCCCATTCCTATTTGAGCTTTGTGGCTGTTTGAGCTACATCAGGGGCCGATTGCATAATAAAGTACAAGCTAATCGTATTAGTGGT
Source organism: Acleris holmiana (assembly GCA_949316455.1). Taxonomy (NCBI): domain Eukaryota; kingdom Metazoa; phylum Arthropoda; class Insecta; order Lepidoptera; family Tortricidae; genus Acleris; species Acleris holmiana. Next base: position 37,838,174 of record OX438762.1, on the reverse strand, counting down.
TTTGCATAGATTTTTACTAATAGTATGGGCTTGTACTTTATTATGCAATAGGCCCATGTATTTTAGTTTTGGAGCGTAGTATTTATTGTATTTCAGATGCGGTCTGTTAATTTGACTCCCAAAATATTAAGCCCCATGGCTCTCTGACAAACCTAGAGGGCAGATTTCTGATTAGGTATGTGTCAAAAACAAAGTCTGTACTCCGTAGGTGAGGATAGGAAGAAAGCACATGTCCATAAGTTTACGCTTAAGTGACGTTGGAAGGTTTCCCTTCATGTGTTCCTTCATTGTGTTTTGTTGGTGTTTTTTGATAACGTCAAATCGATAACCCATACATAAATCGAAATCTTATTACAATTAATACGTTCTACTTAATAATGTATATTGGATATCTAAGTATAAATAATAAAGGTATTATGATAATAAAATAATTACATAATTATTAATACTGTTTATTTTATCTTTAAATGCAAGTTCCTTGTACACATTTTACGTAAAACGGATCATCATAATCTATGTTATCTGACTTATCTGTCAGGTCTCGATGGCAAACAAAAATCATGAAAATCCATGTAAACACCTTTTAATTAATTGATTAGTTCACGAAAGTTCTAGGGGAAAAATAAACATGTGATACCTAATTCATAAATTAATTTTAGAATATTACTAGCTATTAAGACATTTCTATACATGCTTAGGGCAGTTTCTTGCCATGTCCTTTAAGCGACTCTTTTTCAAGACATTCAACTGAAAAAACCTTGGTCAAAGATCGGACTACTAGTTAATTCCGCAAGGAGAATAAATTCTATAAAATAAAAGTGTCCGGTGTTATACCGCTCAAAATATTATCATCGGTCTATGTTTATTTTCGTAAAATTATGGCGGGAATCTTTTTTTGTTCTTTTTTTGTCTTTTTTTAATCCGGTCTTACCCTGAAAAACAATTTGAGGAGATTTTGTGGTTCTCAAACTTTTCTTAGTAAAGAAACAAAGGGATCAGTCATCCTTTTTCGTAGATATTCTACGGTTTGGGGTTTCTTTACTGACAAGTTATGCCGCTTACGAAACGCAACAAACCAAGCGTCGCCCGGTCTGTCATCTTTAAATGGAGTTTTGATGCTGTTTCTTTTAATAAATGCAGCAACGAGATCTAAAACTTCTTCTTTTGACAGACCCCATCCCCATTTTTCAAGCGTACGAAGACAGTTAGCCAGCTCCGCCTCCATTTCTATCGGAATTACTGTCGGTCTGCCTAAACTTTGACTTCGGACGCCTGATCGTTTTAGTACTCTATCATTGAGGGTTGAGGTTGGTATCCCATATAATTGAGAAGCAGCATAATTAGTTATCTCTTTATTTCTAACCCTTCTTATAGCGATTTCTAAGTCATCTTTGCTATAAGAAGTAGCCCTATTTGACTTTCTTTTGTATTTTGAAGGCATTTTTATACTTAATGCCTCATTGCATTAGAGAGAGAGTACTTAGCTACTTATTCAAAATTTGTTTCTTTTTCTACAAAATTTATGTATCTATAATACTGTTGTCGTTATCTGTAACAAAAGTAGTTCAATTGAAAAGACAACAATATTGCCAGAGATTATGTTTACTCACTAAGCCCACACAGTAACTGACTAGGAGGTATAAATATTAAATATTAGAGTAGAATTTATTAGGTAGTACTTATTTAACCGTAATTTCCTTTTTTTAAATATAAAACAAAAAAAAATAGCAATACGTCATGCCAAAGTTTGAGAATCAGTGCTGTTATCCGGTATAATCCGATCTTTAACCAATGGGTCAAAGACCGGATCTCCGTTACTAGTCTTCATTCGAGAATTGTAAATATAAAGTCTGACAAGTTCCTTTTTAGCCCTCGCCATGTTGCGGATTTTCAGTGGAACAAATTTATTTAAATGGCAACGTTTTTTTTTGACAACGGACGTTGGAAGTCATTGAATGTCACCGATGTAAACAAATCGATTTTAAAATCAAAATGCCCAAGAAATTTCACCCCGATGCAAAAAACATTATTATAAATACATTCAAATGGATGCGGCAGAAAAAGGACGAAGGATTCAGCAGCATTCCAATAAACAATGTTTTGAAATAGGCATGAATCAGAATCAGAATCAGAATAATCTTTATTCAAGTAGGTTTACAAATAATAAACTCTTTTGAAACGTCATAGTAGCGACTTAGCCTAAATTGACTGCAGGTTCAAATCGCGACCGATCAGAGAAGAACCTGTGAGAAACTCTGTCGGATGTCTTTTTTTTTTTCGACGTTCGCAACCTTTTGTCGTAAGGACTAAACATTTTATTACAAGCAATTCAGTCCCAAGCATTGTTATCATTAATATAGTCTTTAATACTATAATATGCTTTAGAAATTAGTTTACGCTTAACGTAACTCTTAAATTTATTTACTGATAGTTCAGTAACATTACTTGGGAGCTTATTATAGAACCTAATACAATTACCCATAAAAGAGTTTTTTATTTTATGGAGCCGCGTGAAGGGCACTGCGAGCTTATATTTATTTCTGGTATTAACATTATGTATGTCACAGTTCTTTCTAAATTTAGCGATGTTTTTATGAACATACATAATGTTTTCATAAATGTATTGACTGTGCATGGTCAATATGTTAATTTCTTTAAACTTATCTCTAAGCGAGTCTCTCTGGCCCATCTTGTAGACAGCACGAATAGCCCTCTTCTGCAGAACAAAGATGCTATTTACATCAGCAGCACTACCCCACAGTAAAATACCATATGACATAAAATACTATGGAAGTAACTAAAATAAACTAATCGAGCGGTATCTAAGTCTATTAATTGCCGAATCTTATTAACTGCAAAAACTGCAGAACTGAGTCTACCCGCCAATCCAGCAAGATGAGGACCCCATTGGAGCTTGGAGTCTAACGTTAAACCAAGAAACACTGTATCATTAACTAGGTCTAGTTTGTCATTTTTAATAGTTACAGTAGTTTGACTATTTTTCACATTAGTAGTCATGAACTTTATACATTTCGTCTTTTTCTCATTCAGTAATAAATTATTAACACTAAACCAATCGACTACTTTTGATATAGCATTGTTTACATCGACATTAAACTGCTGTTGTCGTTTAACTTTGAACACAAGTGACGTATCATCAGCAAACAATACTATATCATGGTTATCCTTTATAAGGTAATATCCTTTACATGATGACAATAATTGAAAAATGGACCTATAATGTCCAAAAATATATACTATTTACAATGAATAAGATATTTCTGCAGAAATTAAAAGTTTAGTAGGAAAAAAATGCAATTTTAAAATAACAATTTAAATTTCCCCCTAAAACGCTTGTTAGTGTCATGGCGTCGCTTGTGACGTCACGTTTGAGTAATCAAAACGTAAACGCGCTGCGCTCGTGCAAGAATTTAGTTATTTTGTGTTATTAAATATGAATTCGAAAGTGTATAGGTGGTGTGGGGTCCCCCAGTGTGAGAATACATACATAAAAACTCCTAATAAGCTATTTGTGTTCGTTCCTCAAAATAAAACAATACGAAACAAGTGGCTTAAACTTGCAAGGCGAGATTCAAAAGGAATATTGCCCAGTACTCACCTTTATTTTTGTGAAGATCACTTTGACGTAAGTTTTTAGATACTTTTGTAGATTCTAGTATATAGTATTTGGTAATAATATTATGTACGAGGTCTAAATGTAAAAATATAAACAATCTATTTCGACGTTAGGTTTCATCTCTCATTGCTTTGATATGTCTTACGTATTTTATTCATATTTCAGTTACCTAATGATATGGATAATTATATGGAATATTATAAAGGGTAAAAGCATTATAAAAATAGATTTCAATAACATAACCTTAAAAATAACTTGATAAGAAATACATCGTCAAAAGTATATTTTAGGGAATTATTTTATAACTCAAATTATAAAGTTTTTAATTATTATTAATATACTTACATAGAAGTTTTAACATTTCAAAATTCTGCTGAACAAAAGTCTTTTGATGACAAAAACTCTCCCAGCATTATTATGTCGATTCTAGGCAAATTAGCGCTGTTTGCCTTAGTAAACCCTTGATCTATGATTCGTGTTATTTTATATTCGAATAAATAATATTCACACTTAAATAGTACTCGGTATTTAAACAAAAATAATAAAAACACAAGATGTTCGTGCGTGTTGCGTATGCGTTTACTCAAGCGTGACGTCATGCGCTCTGATTGGTGTTCAAGATATCATGGCGGATTGCCTTATTTTGTAGTTTTTTTTTATAAAAATAAATTTTAATCACACTTATAATAAAAAAAACAATGCGTATTTTATATTCCAAGCTTCAAGTTTTATTCAATAAATATAGTATTTTAGTAGTTTTTAATTACTGTCATCATGCCTATTAGTTGTTGACATGACGGGTATGATATTCATAGTGCGATTGTCATGAATTGGTTAGCTTGGTACTAAATATGTATATTAATTATTAATTTTTTTTTTTCTCATTCAAGGCGTCTGTAGTGCTACAATTAAGAATATGTAGGGAGTACTTGCGATTGCTATTGCATAGTATGGGGTTCAAATACAAAAAGTGCAGAAACCAACGGTACATATTGAAGGAGCGTTCGGATATTGTGGTTTGGCGGGAAAGTTATTTAGACGAAATAAAAGAAGCAAGGGACAAAAATATACCTCTTGTTTATTTAGATGAGACTTACATCCATACTTCTCTTAACCACGCAAAATGAACCCGGTGTGTCGAAAGCCGTTTCAACCGGCAAACGATATATTATAGTATAGTTCATGCCGGCGGACCATTGGGATTTGTTCCCAATGCACTCCTAATATATAATGATAAGGAAAAGAAAGCCGATTATCATGACTCCATGAACAGGAACAATTTTAAGAAATGGGTTTTGCAGAGATTAATTCCCAATCTCAGTGAACCCACGTGTGTTATAATGGATAATGCCCGGTACCATTCTTTCCAAATTAACAAAGCTCCAACATCTGGCGATAGAAAACACGTCATTGCTGAGTGGCTGCGTTTAAATAACATCTCATTTCCCCAAAATGCATCTATAGATAAATTGGTCACAATTTTGAGACGTCATAAACCCGAGCCAGTGTACGAAATAGATACGATTCTCTCAAATCATGGTCACAAGGTGATAAGGTTACCGCCCTATCACTGTGATTGAAATCCCATCGAGATGATTTGGGGCATCATGAAAGCAAAAGTGGCAACTAAAAATGTTTCCATCACGAATGATGCCTTCCTAAAGCTCGTTGAAGATAGTTTTCAGGTATTTACATTTATCAATGAATTTTATTGAACAGTTAAAAATATAGCTTACTTTTACACTTCGTTATTACTTAGGAAGTGACTATAGAAAATTGGAGTAAATGCTGCGAACACGTAAAAAAATAGAAGACGGATATAGGACAAAAGGTCCTATAATCGAATCACAGACCGAAAAATTTATAATCGAGGTTGGTGGTCCTGAAAGTAACTCTTCAACGGACGAAAGTGAAAATACATCGGAGCCAGAATCTGATGAATATATGGATGTCGAATATTTAGAATCGGATTTTGACGGATAGGTAATTATTCATATTTAATTATCAACTAGACATGCTCTTCCGATTACATGAAAACATAGTTTCATAATCTACAAGTACTTAATTGTATATCTCACTCGTTCTTGCACGATGCCAATACTCACTGTCCCGACTATTCATGACGTACACGTATAATTGCCATATGTAAGCAGTTTGTAGCGACACTACATCAGGGCTAAATAGGAACTTGTCAGGCTTTACGAATCTAACCGCTGTTACCTTAACTTCGTATTATTTGATTTCAATAATAAAATAACACCAAATACTTACCGAAAAATTGGTTTAAAATTCAAGGTGAAAGACCGGATCTCACAAAAATTTCACAAAAATCCAATTTTTTTTCACTGTGTCGACAAACGCGACCTACGCGTTGGAACTGTTGCCACGGACTGGCGACAGGGGCGGGGTGAAATGGCGTCGCATACTGTGTTGCCAGTGATTTAAAATAATCCCCTGTTTGGTGGAAGTTGTGTTCATACGATCTTACCTTCCATCCGGTCTTACCCTTAAGTACGATTGCATTGCATGTCAAAAAATATGAAATTACATTGATATCGTCATAAAAACATTAATACAAAATGATAAAATAATATTAAAATAATACAATGATATAATAACACTCAAATAATCAAAAAACAACAATGATAAACAAGTAATAAATGGTCAGTTTTTCCGATGTCAATACACAAAACTAATAAAGGTCAAATATCAATAATAATTTAACAATTTAAGTTGCATATATTGGTCGACAGAGTATAATGGATTATCCAATAAAAGGTTTCTCAGCTGATGTTTGAATGCGTCGTCGGATGTTACATTTTTAAGTTTAGCGGGTAGACGCTCATAGAACGTGGGACCGATGACACGCGGGTGACCACCATAAAAAGACTGCGTTATGGACATAATACTGCGCCATCACATCTAGCTAGACTTGGAATAATTCCAAGTAGCATCTGCTCATTTTGTGGAGAAAACAACGCAACCGCTGAGCACTTTGTGTTTAAATGTCAAAGTCAAAGATCACTTTCTATACTAGGGTACTAGGGTACTATTGTATACTGGTCAAAGTTTCCTTTTAGACAGACTTAGTGCTTGCAAGTGATCTCAGTGAAGTGTTACAAAATTACGTTGATTTTTTCTTCCCGCCCGCCGTCGCTTCAACAATTATTGAAAGACATTAATACCTACTTATAAACCTCTTTACAAATTCATAAAAAACAGTGAAATCTATTTCAGAATAATTATGAAGTGGAAAACCCCTACGAAATGAAATTTAATATCACCCAATAAAGACAGACATACCTTCTAATCTGTGATAAAGACGTGGCTTAAAGGTCCTCGTATCCAGGCCATAAAATCGAAAAAAATAATAGAATATCAATATAACTACAATGAATGAATAAGCTGGGCTGAGTTTTTATTAATTTAAAATATGTTGAAGTGCGCTTATTCATCTTGTGATAAGGTCTACAAGTACGAAAGTGAAAGAAAGAGGCACCAGAAAAGCCATTTTCCTCAATTTGATTGTAAAGAATGCCTTAAAAAGTTTAGCTTTCTGTAAGTACTTTTAAACTACGTATTGATGGTAAAAAATAAAGGGTGAACTGTTGTAGCATAACACTTGGTTCACACTTTGTTTCTAAACCCGAACAGCAGCATGGCTATTAACATATATAATCACGTTGGCCATTGTGTTATTAAAAGGTAGGTAGTTAGTTTGACAGTCAAAAGCCATAATATCTATACGGCCATTGAGTCAAATATATATGACCTTATCATTAGTGGCATAGGAGCATGTAGATGTTTTTGGTGTCCAGGGAACTCTATATTATATGACTTCAACTGTACCTATAAGGAAGACCTTCTTAAACTCACTTTAAAGCATAAAATAGTATCTGGCTTCTTGAAATAACCCTTTGTATGCGTAAACTCTAAAATCTAATTCAAGAACAACATGGGTTACCAATAAAACAATATGTGTGCATTGGCATATTTCCACTTTTTAAAAGACCGCACTAAGAATGGTTCTTTATTGGTAGTTTAAAACCTTCAAATTAAATAAGTTAATCCAATTTACTTATATTCAAGTCTTAATAGCATTTGGTATGATATATTAACAATACTGCCATGGTATACCTATCTATCATGCCGTTATCTACCTAAACCCAATTTTGAGTTTATAATTTAATTATATGAAAAGACCCTTTTTTCCTTTTAGTTAGTCATCTGTTTTTAATTTCTCATGCACAAAGAACAGGGTTATGTTTTGATAATGACCAGTGATCGGAATAGGTAGTGCAATTTCGGGTGAATGACCTTAAACATTATACTTAATATGGAAAAGACCCCAGATTCAAATGCGAAAAAATAATATGAACATATTCTAAGATAATAAATGTTGTGTTAAGTTAAAACAATAATTACTACGTTTTTTTTTCGTTTAATCAATGGTGAAAATAGTGCTCTATGTGTGGTGGGCACACGTGGGATCTTACGAGTTAATTAAGTCAATCACATTAATCCTAGTAAGACGTATAATAATGATTGCTGCTCCTTTATTAAATGTTGATTATATTTCTAGACTACTAATAGTTGATCTTATCTTATATATAAAATTCTCGTGTCACAGTTTTCGTTCCCATACTCCTCCGAAACGGCTTGACCGATTCTCATGAAATTTTGTGAGCGTATTGAGTAGGTCTGAGAATAGGCCAACATCTATTTTTTATACTTACCCCAAAGCGACATAAAAAAAAAAAATGCAGCGGGCGGAGCCGCTGGCGGATCCCTAGTTACTTATAAATATTTAAATATTCTAAATGATTAAGCAAGAAGTACCATATGAAAATATTGTTAAGTTAATAGCAATGAACGCTAGCTTTTTTCGCTAAGTTGATGGTAGAAACTTCCTCTAACTGTTTTCTAATTAAAGACTGAGATTATGTAAAGTAATTTTGACTAAAAACAAAATCTAAATTTTTATTACAATTTTTTTTTTTTTTTCTATGTGTTTCAATAGACCCATTCATTGTTCGCACCAGGGTCAAATGAATCAATTTTCGAGGATTTCTAAAGCACTTGTATAAAAATCATCATAGCAACTTTAAAGCCAGATAATCTAGCTATAGTCGGAACCTTTCACAAACCAATATTGATAGAAAATGTAGGCACACGGAAAACGTTTCAATTGACCCCGGTCTCCCCTATCTTTCGTGCGATATTTTAAACTTTCAAACTATGTACAACTATGTTCGAGCAAATGTTATGAAAATGATATTTAAGGTTTTTTTTTACAGCTACGATTAGACTAATCCTAACGTTTTGGTGTTTCTGCATTGTGATTGTTTCGTATAAAAAAATAACTCAAATCGTCAAGGGTAGGTTCAAGTCTGTTAAGTTTATTAAGTGTCTTTAAAACTATAGTAGGCCAAAGATGATACAAGTACAAATAATTTAAGTTTATTTTTAGTTTTTACAGCAAAAAAAGACTTCTTTAAAAATTTGTAACACATTCTGCTTTGCAGCGATTGTTCCAATAGGCATAAGATATTTTAAATTGTCAAAGGTAGTATATCTACTACATCCATCTATTATGTTTAATAATTATGTGTCTTTAATTATTAATTTTTTCAAAGAATATAGCCAAAAATAATACACGTCATAGGCATACAAAGAGTTTATAAGCAGGGCTCGGACAAGTCATCGCAAAACAATCGCAAGACGGCAATAGAACAAGATCAATAGAATTGCATTATGTACAATATTATTTTATTATATTTTTCAATTACATTTATTTTTCAATTAGATTTTTTCCCTAATATAGGATTCATCAGGTATTTTCCACGGGCACCACAGATACTTTTTGAAAAATGCCCTGAAGCGTGAATTATTGAGTTGATTCCATGGAATATTAACAGAAATTAGGAACATCAACAAATCGATGCAAAAAGTTTCATAAGAAATTTCTGGCGGAGCTGTCTTCAAGTTGTGATTTTTTGACCTAATATGTTTATCAATATTATCTTTTTTTAACTGTTTAATACGAATGTCACATGCTGTACACAATATTTCCTTGACATTTTCCTGATAACGGAACTCGGGGTAGTCCTTAATCCACTTATTAATTGTATTTATTTGCACCATATTTAAAATATTTAGAAATAACCATAATTAAGCAAATAATTGTATTTGTTTAAATTGTCACCACAAAACTGTTTCAAGCCACTTTGACAAATCCATGACAGGTATGTGACTAAAAAGGTCAAATGTTAAATTATAAATTACGATAATAATTATATCAGCTTTAGATAATAATAATCTTAAGTCGCGACTCTATAATAGTCTTGTCCCATGTCCATATCAGTTTCTGCGATGACTTGTCCGAGCCCTGTTTATAAGTTTTTGTTGGAGATTAAAATTATAATACCTATTCTACGTCTTTAATTGCTTAAAGCAAATACAACTTAAACAATAATCAACAAGTTTAGTAGACTTTTTATTACCAGTAGTGTTAAGTACCTACTTACGTTCGTCTCTTACTTAATATCAAAAAATTATAAATAATAGTAGTAAAATAATAAGATGTCCGTTATTAAACCAAACTGTCCGTTACTAAACCAGACTGTCCGATATTTAACGAATTAGTGTACATTCTACTTTTTTCTTAATGTTACTAATAATTCCCCTGATGAACATGTTTGCAAGGTATTTCTTGATAGTAGGTATTCACCTATTTTCACGCTTATTAGGTATATATATATTTGTTGGCCTTTTATGTATACTGTCCGATACTATCGCATGACGTCCGATAGTATACTAAATTTTAAAAAATAAAAATTGATATAAATTGTCTATCGACAAAGTTATTGTACTTTTTACCAAAACGGTAGATAACGAATGAACTTCAAAGTGCATAATTATTATTTAAAATGATTTTAATGACTCCAATTTCAAGACTTTATTTGTTGAAACTAAAATGTGTCCGATACTATACTATCTTCCCCTACGTTTATTAGACAAATTTTACAGTAGGTAATAAATCGAAATTTTTTCATACCTTTTATACGTCAAAACGATTCGTGAATATGCGATATTCTAAACCTCTTACAGCAAAATTCACAAAACAGTCGCCGGTTTCAGGTCAATGAATCAGTATCAAATAATAAAAACAAAAAAGTAGCTCATACATTCGTTTAAAGTTGAAATTAAAATTTGTAGAAGTAAAGTATTTCAACAGTAAAATCACGTCTGTAAAATCAGGTAAATCGGCGAAATTGGCAAAATTTCGTATACGGCCTCTTAAACATTAGTGCAAAATCTGCACATTAGTAACCCTAGGAAGTAGATCCGATGATATCATCAAGATAAGGTATCTAGATAACTAAGACCCGTATTAATAAACTGATCTCGACTTTAATGCTCGTCTCTAGATGCGTCAAAAATGACAGTTTTCTATCGCTTGACTTTTAATTTGACGTATCTTGAGACAAGCCTCAAACCCAAAATGAGGTTATGAATACGGCCCTTAGACCATTTCCCGACTTCATTAGTTAACAAACTTAATGAATGACATATTCATCTTGAGATTGCAGAGTATGGTATGTAAACAAAAAGGTTTTATACAAACTAAAACTGTCACTTATCTTCAACTTGCTTAATGTTTTTGCATTTTTTTCAAACTTTTGCTCTCTAGTTTCTAAATATTTACATTTTATCGTGAAGTACCATTTTATTTTAAAGGAAAAAAACCCAAGTACAAACGAAGTCTTTAGATAATGGGCAGTCTTTTTAGTTCGGCGATTGATTGAATACGATTACAGGGTGACGTGCTTGTCATGTGCAGAGCCCGGATTTTTCATGGCAAAACAAAAAACACTATCGTAATCTGGCTAGTGATAGAAACATCATGTTATCGATATCAAGTATTATTTATAAAAGTTATTTATTCAATAATTAAATAACCTTCCCTTTTAGCTTTGCCGTACTCAGGCAACGAAGAGGAGGGTACAAGTTTGAACAAAGTTATTATCTATACCACCTCATTGAAAATAATAAACACTTCAGTTAATAATAGATACCTACTCGCTACTCCATAAGATGTCATTTCATTGATGTCATGACAGTGATAAAAAATAAATTGCGTTTATTTAGATATTATTTACTACCGAAATCGCCTTGAAATCGACTTGTTTGATAGTTTAATATTACAGTTTTGAATTAAAGTAAGAATGAGTAATGTGCAAGATCGAATCAAAAAGTGGATAGTGAATCATCCTGAATTAGTCTATAATGAAGTGACCTCTACTATATACTGCTCTATGTGCGATATAAATCTGAAACTAGAGAAATGCAGTATTGACACTCATCTGTAAAGCAACCGCCACAATATACATTCTGGACCAAATTCGAAACATCAATTTTATTTCGATTTAATTTTTTTCTTATTTCATGCAACATACCATGGACAACAGTTTACAACGATAACTTCCGTAATTTTTTCAACAAATATTTATTTTATGACTGCACAAAGGCCCCTACCGGATGAATCGACACTGCGGAAAATATATTTAAATCTTGTATAAAAAAAAACTATACAGGGTATAAGAGAGGTAAACAAAACCAATTATTTGTGGATATCTGTGGACGAAACGCCAGATTTTATGGGTAAATGTGTGTCAAATGTGGTAATTCGATCGTTGCAAAAAAATAAATCGCAGTCATTTTATCTTTTGGGGTCGAAGGTATTAGAACCGGACAATGGGGAAGGAGTTGCTAATTTAATAATAAGCCAACTAAAATGTTTGTTTCAAGATTCGTTTAAGGATAACGTAGGTATACTAAGGTAACAACACTAATATTCGACACTTTTAGCTGACATGCACCAATAATCGACAGAAGCTTTTTAATTCTAAGATCATAGGGTTATAAATTGATGGTTGCAAAACAAATGAATAACTCTTATTTGAATAAGAGTCAGTGTCGAACATTGGTCCTTTGTCGAGTACTGGTGTCTTTACCTTATGTACTTTTACTTTGCACAGATATTGCCGCATACATGCTTAAAGCTGGTCGTATTTTAAAATCAACGTTTCCGCGTATGAGATACATTACATGTTTAGCTCATGGTCTGCATAGAGTTGCAAAAGAGGTGCGAGATAATTTCAAAGGTGTGGATGTGTTGATATCGAATGTCAAAAATATTTTCCTCAAATCACCAGAGCGTGTTTGCCTTTTTAAGGCAAAATATCCGTCCATTCCGCTACCTCCCGAGCCGATAATCACCAGATGGGGAACATGGATAAATGCTGCTGTATATTATGCTCAATACTATGAGCAAGTACGCGACATCGTTTACACACTTGCTAACGAATCGGCTGCTATAAGAACTGCAAAAAAAGTGTTCAAAAGAGCAAATTACGTCAGGAGTTAAATTTGATTAGAGATAACTACGAAGTAATAGCCTCTTCGATAGAAAAACTGCAATGTATGACTTTGTCCATTGCGGAATCCACAGAACTATATCGATATAGTTCTGAGGCGGAATCCTTCCTTATTTTGGACACTGTTCGTTGTTACCTAAATTGGAGTAAAGTGTTACGTAAATTAGAAGCTGTGCTCGAATGAAATCCTGATTATGAAAGTTTACGAGATATATCTGAAAATGGTACTGAAACTAAAAAATATACCAATTACAATGAATTTTATAAATTTGCTCCCTTGACTTTAAGTGAAGTTGAACGTACATTTACGTACATACATACATAACGTCACGCCTTCATTCCCAGAGTGGGTAGGCAGAGCTACAGAAATACCATCAACTTTAACCTTGTTGATAATTTTTGAAACAACATTTTGCACAGTCAGGCTAAGATGTTTACCAGTGTATTACTGTCAGTTTGCAAGCCCATCGCCTAACAGTACTACAAGCCTTTATTCCCTTAGTCGCCTCTCACGACATCCACGGGAAGACATGGAGTGGCACTATTCTAACCCGGTAACCACACGGGGAACGTACATTTGGACGCTGTTTCGCAATAATGTGTCAACCCACAAGTATTTAGCAAAAAAACGTCAACCTACAATGATCGCACCGAGGGTTAAATAAAATAAATAAACTAAATACTTGTAGGTTGACACATTATTGCGAAACAGCGTCCATTTAGTATACATAAATGGCTTTATATTATAAACGAAACTGTTTGCTCCTAGAGAATGTTGAAAAACTAATGATTATCTACTCCTATCACCATTACACGAATAAAACGTCATGTGCTGCTGTGTGTACTAACGTGGATTACGACGAAGAAATTGAAAATGTTTCTATATGAAAATATTTCATACAAACTATGTAGGTATGTTTTTTTAAATTGTATAGGTAGTACCTATGTTCTTTTATTTGGTCACGTTTTTTATTTTATTACACAATTATCGATATCGATAAAATTATGTTTCTATCACTAGCCAGATTACGATAGTGTTTTGTTTTGCTATGCGTGGTCATGTGTCATATCGTCTTAGCATATCGTATTAAAAATGCCACAATTAGACGCTAAAGGCTATTTAAATTTACTTTTTAATACGCAGAGTGCAATTATAGTGCTGCCGACGCCTTACGACAATACCGAAACAGGTACCCACTGCCTTATCCAACCGGGCGTAGTAGGACAATATTACGAGCTATGGATCGTGTCACTAACAATCGTCCCATTGTACCAGGAACGGGACAGGACGACCAACGCAGAGGACGCGTTGTTCGACATGCCGTTAGATTTGAGGAGAGAGTGCTTCGTTACTTCGACCGTAATCCTAGAGCAAGTTTAAGACGGGCAGGCCGAAATTTTGCCAGCAATCCTCAGCAAAATCAATCAGCACCAAAGATATTGAGAATATTAAAAAGTGCCGACCGTCACCCTTTCAAAATTCAAAGGATTCAGGCTATGCTACCCAGAGACAGTTCTGTCCGGGTAGTTTATTGTCGCTGGCTTTTGCAAAGGGTAGCGGACGATGGCGAGTTCGGAGACGCGTGATTTGGAGTGACGAAAGTTTATTCACTAGAAACGGAATGTGGAACAGGCGTAACGAGCACGTCTACGCAGAAGAAAATCCATTCGCGTATCGTTTTACAGCACACCAAAATCGCTGGTCGGTAAACGTTTGGGTGGGAATCCACGGTGATACCGCAGACGAGATGCGGCAAAGGCTTACAGTTGCCTTCGAAACTCTCCGTAGGAGTAGTGTCCAGAAACACATGTTATTTAAGTTACACCGTTATACACGAGTACGAGCGTCAGCGTGCATAATATGACACTTGGTACTTTTGAGCATCGCATGTAAAGTAAATTTGATGATGTAAATAACTTTGAACTAGGAGTAGTAGGGTTGTCACTGATTTTTTTTTTTTTTTTCATTTATTTAGGAAAACAAACAGCCACATCAATAAACCATACTAATGCGTTTAACAATAACATGTTACTAAAAGTGTGACCAACATCGTTTACCACAAATTAACAAAGGTAGATTTAGGAGCGTATTGAGCGTTTACGATGTTTAATTTTATACAATACGATGCATGTAAGACGTAAACGCACACACACAGACACACACAAACACACACGCACACACACACAAACACAAAAATACACATTCACACGTACACAGTAACAGTTGAGTAGGAATATAATGAATTGAAATGCTATGAATTAGAATACAAAATTAGGTTTGCTTTTTCTGTCTTTCTGCGAGTGTTACCAAAATACATTTTCTATATGAATTAGCACTGTGAGCAAATATGTCTATGTTATTAAATAAGTTATTATAATTGTCTACAAGTCTTCGTAAAGGAGCGCGCTCGCCGGCGTTAGTGCGACAGCGATCCGTCACGAATAGTCGGTGAGGACGCACACTGCGTTATTAAATTGATTAGTATTAATAATTTTGTTTTACTTTTAAGTCCAGCTTTACAATTATAATAAATCGGTTGTAGATCACTCAGTCCCTCGACGTGTTTCACCCGGTATTTCATCAAGTTATTTTTTGATTTTTGCAAAAGTAGCATTTAAACATATTTCCTAAGGAAGTAAAAATAACAGAATAGCACTAACTGGATAGTATTAACGAATATAGACCATATTTTCACAAAATATCAGATTTTATTTTATCCCCCACATTGGTTTTTCGGGGGCTCAAGACGAGCAATTTTCTAAATTGACAATATTTTATTTTCCTATTTTGGTACAATATATTATTCTAGGACCATGGTAGTTATGGTATGGCATCAAAAGAGTTTTGACTTTAAATGTGCTACAGCGTTGACACTGCGTCCAGTTGAAAATCGCAAAAATGAGAAGAAAATGTAAAATAATTTAATGTTTACCATTTTCTTTCTAATTGATCCAGTTCAATTTTGTTTAACAATATGGAAAGCAAATCTATTACTGTTATAAAACACAGCGACTATCACTTTAGAGCTTAGTTTGGGACTAGGTCAATTTGAATTTGAATTAAAATCGGTGCTCATGCGGCTCACCCCATTTGTTGATTTCATATGGAATGACCAATTATCCTTTTCAATTTTATGATAATTACTACATTTCCTTATAATATTAACATAGTACGAGGGTCAAACTGAAAGTTCTTAGAAAATAAAAAAAACTGAGTAAACTAGCAAGTTATTTGTTTTATTATAACTTTTAAAAATAGTGTCCATTCATGTCAATACATCGCTGATTCCGATGGAACCACTGAGAAAAGCACTTAGCCCACTTGTCCTTAGGGGTCTCTTCGACGGCCTTTTGAAACGCAGCCACAACTTCCTCGGCGTCCACAAAACGTTTTCCTCGAAGTTTTTCTTTTATTTTCGGGAATAAATAAAAATCGCAAGGGGCGAGGTCGGGGCTATACGGCGGGTGACCCAGTAATTCCACGTCCGACGTCGCCAAATAGTTGATCGTTCGCCTAGCGGTGTGCGACGAGGCGTTGTCGTGGTGAAGGAGGATTCTACTGCGAGGTCGTTTCTCCCGAACTTTTTCCAAGACAAGTGGCAAACAATTGTTAGTGTACCATTCTGCAGTAACTGTTTTTCGATCCTTTAAAACAATTGTCGCGTAATGACCAGTCCTTCGACCTCTCTTCACTTTAGTTGGCAACTTCTCGGAAGGAAACACCCACTGAGCAGATTGTCTTTTGGTTTCGGGATCATAACACAACATCGGGACATACTTACGGGTGACGAAAGCTGGATTTACGCTTTCGTCACCCGT
Organism: Acleris holmiana; assembly: GCA_949316455.1. Taxonomy (NCBI): domain Eukaryota; kingdom Metazoa; phylum Arthropoda; class Insecta; order Lepidoptera; family Tortricidae; genus Acleris; species Acleris holmiana. The sequence goes on along the minus strand of OX438762.1, from coordinate 37,821,278 downwards.
AAGTATGTCGAACACAGCATTTGAGTCACCTGCGTTAAATCTTTCAATCATTTCACGGCACCAATCAACGCGATTGAGTTTTTGGGTCTCGGTCAAATTATGAGGTATCCACCGGGCACAAAGCTTCCTGACCGCTAAATGTTCATGTAGGATTTTGTACACTTGACTCATACCGATGCCTAAGCTTGTCCGAATCTGCTGATAGGTCACTCTTTTATCAGTCTCTATCATACTTCGCACAACACTGATGTTATCTTCAGTCATCGCCGTAAAAGGCCGTCCCTTACGCAGATCATCGGTAAGATTAGTGCGGCCACGTTAAAACTCATTAAACTAGTTTTAAACAGTGGCACGAGATGGGGCTTCATCGGGAAAGGCCAATCGTAGACTATCATATCTTTCTTGTTGACTTAAATGATATCAAAGTTCTTAAAAAATCATTGCACGAAATTTTTCTCGCGTTAAATTCATGCTTACGTGACACAGACAATTTTCAATTTGCCGCCAAATCGTAAAACAAATGTATAATATTCATACTCAATAATATTGGCAAAGAGTTCCATTTTCAAAATTTAAACTTGTTTTCTAATTTTTTTGTTTACAAGTGGCCAGTTCTAAAAACTTTCAGTGTCACCCTCGTATTAGTCCCAACTTTCCAACATAAATTCATTGATTGAAACTTTTTTGATCTAAAAATATTTCAAAGCGCTTTTGAACTCGATAATACCGTCTTTTTTACCAATACAAAATTGTATTTGTTACTCTCTCTCTATGTACCTAAATAACTATTTGTAACTAGACAATATAAGAAAGCTAGTATTGTAAGTATTGTAAGTTAATTTGACAATTTGGTTAAGCAGAGTAATTGCAGTGCCCTTACAGGGTTTATGTTGATCCATGTAATAGTATTTAAGATCCTTGTAACTACAACATAAGGCAATAAAATATATGACTATGACTAAATTTTGGTATAAAACAGAGTAGTGTTTGATGATCAGGGACGTATCTTACTACGCAGTCGAACACTGAGAAACTTGTTGAATATGCCACTGTTGACCCGAACAAAACTGGCCATTTTATATATACTTATGTATAAGCTTAACTTTATGAAATTCGGATTATATGAAAAAGTGGTTCATAAGTTACATATTGCTCTAATACATTTCTTCTGCGCCAGGAATGCCAGTTCCCTATCTGAGGAATTACCCCAAATCACTATGCCATATCTCAGTGCCGACTACTGCCGACGAAGCATGAGCGTGATTCTGTGATAGGCCGCGAGGACAGTTGACTGATTGGCAACTTTTTTAATTTGTGCAGCGCGTATGAGAATTGGTTCATGTTTTTACATATATTTACAATTTAATCTCTCCATGTAATTTTGCTATCTAATACAAGTCCTAAAAAATACTTTCTGTCCTTTGTAACTTATATTTATTTTGAAGGAAAAATATTTCTTTGTTGAAACGTCATTATTACATTAGCTTTTTCAATGTTTTTTTTAAGGTTATTGTGGTTAAGCCATTCAATTATTAAGTTTAAAGTTCTGTTAATGTCATTTTCATATGTATTTTTATGTCTATTCGTAAATATAACGGTGCTTTCGTCTGCATAGAAAATCATAACCCATCCACCATCGTCAATTGCGGGAGATCATTAATGCAAACTAAAGACCTAAAATACTACCTTGAGTCACGTCGTAAATAACTTCTTTTAATTCCGATGAATACACAACTTCAGTGTTAATTTTCTGACATAATCGGGTTATTTGAGTTTTAATAGCTTTCTATTGCTAAGATTAACCTTATCAACTCAAGGACATTTCCTCTAATGCCATAGGTTTACAGTTTACCTAAGGAACCGCATGTTCGACATAGTCAAACGCCTTAGACATGTCCATGTACAAGGCACTTACAGGTACCATGCTAGTAATGACTTTATCAATAAGATCATAAATTGCCAGATTTATAGATTTGCCTTTTTGAAAGCCTTTTTGCTCTGGAGCAAATAAATTACTAATCTGAAATACTGAGATTAGCGCCATTGGTTTATTATTATTCAAACATTCCTTATCACTCTTTTTATACAGAGGTTTAAAAACCGAAGTTTTAGTTGTTCTGGAAATACACCTTGCTCGATGCATCACTACATAGTATAAAACAAAGTCGCTCCCCGCTGTCTGTCCCTATGTATGCTTAGATCTTGAAAACTACGCAACGGATTTTGATGCGGTTTTTTTTAATACATAGAGTGATTCAAGAGGAAGGTTTAACCCGGAGCGAAGCGAGGGCGGGTCGCTAGTAAGTTTATAATAAAACTTCATAATATGAGAGACGAATGAATTAATACACTCGAGAGCAAAACTTTCGGGTCACTAACATAAATTGCAATATCTCAAAAACTAATACAGCTAGCCTAATAAAATAAATTGGACTTTAAAGACATTTTAATGTCACTTAAATAAAATGCATTACAATGAGTACTGAATGTTCGTTTAATTTTATAAAAAATAAAAAGTAAAAATGGCATTCACTTGCTTGAAAAAACAAAATTGAAAATATTTAATTTTTTATATAATTATCCAAATCTGACACATTTTGATACTTCGTATTGCCTCCACGTGCAGCCTGCACAGCTGCGATGCGATTCGGAATGCTGTACACCAAGTTCCTGAAGCACAGTTGAGGAATGTTCTCCCATTCCTCTACCAACGCGTTTTTTAGCTCGCGAAGCGTCATTGAAGGAGGTACTCGTTGCCTTACTCGTCGTCCAAGCTCGTTCCAGGCATGCTCGATCGGGTTGAGATCCGGGCTCCTGGCCGGCCATTCCATGCGGCGAATACCCACATCGTTCAGGTAGTCTTGTACTACACGAGCAGTTTGGGGACGGGCATTATCATGCATGAAAACACCTTTTCCAATATTCAAGTTAAATTTAAATAGTTATAAATATCAATAAGTACATTGCTCTTACAATTTTGTTTGCTTACAAGCTTATTTTTCGCTTTTCAGTTGGTTTTTTTATTGCAGTCGGGTTTTTGTTTTTTTAAGTTAAGGAGGATTAAATTGTCTATAAGGTTTAATTTATTTTACGTAGCTAGGTGTATTCGTTTTCGAAATATTATAATTTATTATAGTGACCCGAAAGTTTTGCTCTCGAGTGTAATATGCGATGTCATCGTAATCAGTAGGTAATATTTGTGTTTTTGAATGATTTTATAATTACGTTGATGTCCTGAGCGTTGGCATCATAAATAGAGACTTGGAAATTGTATTTCTCAAGTATTGTTTAAAATTGTAGGTGTGATTAGAAGAGTTATTAGATATGTATGTTGTTACTTACCCCCATTTACGTAACACTATATTGCTTTTTGTTGAAATTGTTAAATTAACTTAGGTCTGCTTTGAGGCGGCATCAGAAGCAACATGTGAGGACAGGAAGCGTGCAGTGCTCTGAGTGTGATGGCAACTTTCGAGATGTCACATTACTTAAGCGTCACATTCGGTATTCGCATAGTGGTATGTACCTGCACCAAAGATAATAATTTCAACGAATATTGAAGGCCCTACAGTCTTTAACTTTTGATATTTTTTTTTGTTTACGATTTATGTTATTCTATTATATTTCCTCGCTTCATTCTTCATTATATAATTAAGTTAACATAATTATTGTAGTTCATCTAACGTACAGGCAGTGTTTTGCACGCATTTTTGGAGATTTTACGAAAAAAAAGGAATTTTATTGACATTCCAACCTCATTACATTTTTCGTGCACGGTAGCAGACGCACGTGCCTACCGTGAAATAAATTATTAAACAAAAATAAAAGTGTTCTCCGGCCTATCCTATTATCATGCCGAAACGTAAACTTACGAATACAGAGAAAATAGAACGTTACAAACGTAAACTGGTGAAACTGTAAAGTTTACCATCATCTTCCGAGGAAGATTCCGGTAAGTACGATTTTGGCGCAGATCGTTTCTTAAACTTAACTTTCATCATAAATTAAAAAACCACTTTAGGTGATCCCATTTGGGGACATACCTAGCCTGGAGGTTGGCCGCGATTCAATACGAAGGTACAATGGCATATAAGACATAGTATCCTAAATCTATAGGTACATGTTAAAATGCAAGCTATTTAAACCTTGGTTATGTCCGTGAGACAAAAACCTTGGTTGGCTTTACGAAAATAAGAGTCTACCCACATTCAAAATCGAACATTGCGTGGATATTTACTTGCCTTTCCTATCATTATTTTTTGTTCTAGTTCTTACGGAAAGCGATTATCTTCAAGAAGTACCCTTAGGGGATATCTCAATTGAAGAAGTAGAAGTGGCGGTAGCGGTGTCACCTACCCAGGCGTTAACACTAGATGGGATTTAGGATAACTCAGTCCGTATGGAGCCGGAGACGGCTTCTATTGAACGCCCAGAACTGACAGCTACCACAAGTACCGCTACGCGATCGTACACAGTCTCCCCTCAAGAGGTTTCAGTAGTAGATCTGGAGCTATTGTTCGCATTGGGAGAAACCACTGATGACGCACCCAAATGGGGCCAGAAAATACATGATAATTTAGCCCAGCTTTGGCTACCATTGCTGCGCAAAGGACTAGCAAAGGAAGGTAAAGAAAAACTTTATAAAGAATACTTAATTCCGGAAAACTGTACGCTTCTGCGAGCGCCTAAACTGAATGCGGAAATATCCGCCGCGACTACTGGAATGACCCGAAATCGACCCGAAGTTGCGCAACAACAATTAGGCTATGGAATAACTGCCATAAACCGGGCGATGACAGTTCTCTTAAATAGCGACGATAAAGTGACAGCCCTTAAATCTCTAAGTGACGGTTGCCGGATTTTGTCCGATTTATACTTCTTGAACACCTGTACACGTACGAAGCTGGTTACACCCGGTCTTGCTAAGACTTTCTTAACAGTAATACAAGGCGCAGAAAGAGATGATACGTTATTTGGCAATAATTTAAAGGACAAGATCAAGGCCTCAAAGGCTATCGAGAAACAGGGGTCACACATAAAGAAAACGGGAACCAGTGTGAAAACACACCAACTTCGTCATCTTCGACAGCGTCACGCAGCAATTACCATTACCAGGGAAACTGGACGGGCCCTCCGCGCTACCCGTCGAACAGTGGGGGGCGAGGAGGGCAGAGGAGGGGGACCCTATATGCTCGCAGGCCCCCGGTGCAGCCGCAAACAAGACTCGCAGGTCAGGGCAAGCCCCGGGTTTCCAACCAACAGTAAATCAGGTACTTCTACATGGTGGTAGAATTAAATATTTTTATTGGCTTGGTGTAATATGGACGCTGTTTCGCAATAATGTGTCAATCCACAAGTATTTAGCAAAAAAACGTCAACCTACAATGATCGCACCGAGGGTTGAAACTTTATTGCTAAATACTTGTAGGTTGACTGTAGGTTGTCACATATAATAACCTCTAACTCGGTAATTTTGGGGTGGATATTGGACGGGTATACCATACCGTTTTTTAAGAAGGTTAACCAATATAAAGCGCCCCGAGTTACCCGGTCGAACGTCGAAAAAGCAGATATGAAAATAGCCATTTTGAAATTAATTAATCTAGGCGCCATCACCTCTTGCTCTTCTACGTATAAATTGTTTTGGGATAAGTTGGATCGCAGTTCTATGGTCTTCTATTTTGAAATGATCTTTGGCTATATAAGAATTTAATTGTTTGAGATTTAGTATGAATCTCTTACTTCCGTTAGACTTATGTGCTAAAAATATGTCTGAAATAAATTGATCATTGGATTCTTATATAGCCAAAGATCATTTCAAAATAGAAGACCATAGAACTGCGATCCAACTTATCCCAAAACAGGGATTTAGGGCCACAGTGGACTTAAAAGAAGCCTATTTTCTTATCCCTATAGCTGAACGTAGCCAAAAGTACTTACGCTTCCAATTTGAAAATGAGTCCTCCATGCTCGAAACTTACGGGTTCAAGGCCATGCCTTACGGTCTGTCAGTGGCGCCAAGAACATTCACTAAAATAATGAGGGTAGTGATAATCTATTTAAGATCAAAAGGTTTTAAATCTGTTTTTTACCTGGACGATATTTTATGTATAGGAGACAACTACGAGGAGTGTCTGCACAATGTTACAGAAACAGTTATAATAATAATAATAATAATAATAATAATAATAATAAATATTTATTCATATCACTTATTTTACAATATATAACACTAGGCTAAAATTACCAAAAGACAAATAACTAGCGTGCCTGAGCTAGGAAGTTCCTGTGTTTCAGGCGTAAGAGGACTTACAAAACTAAGTTAAATAATAAAATGAAAAAAAAATACATGCAAAGTACAGTGAAGATATTTTGAGTCGATAATTAACTTATAAAACAAAACGTAAACAAAACAATAACAGCAAAAAATATAATGTGTCAGTATTATGAACAAAGTGTAAACAACGTAATAATAATGTTCATTTTGCGACAGTCAATAATTTTTCTGTATCTTCGTAGGACATCATTTGTAGTGCATCTTGAAGGATTATTTTAGTTTTATTATAATTAAGAGGATATATGGTAAATTTGGCATTTAATCTATTGTAAAGAAGTGGTCCGAGAAACACGAAAAATCTGTTAGAGAATGCATGTGTTAATCTGCTAGAGAAACTGGGCTTCATTATAAATCCAGAAAAAAGCTGCTTGGTACCCCAGCAGTCTTGTAAATTTCTGGGCGGTCTTGTAAACGGGAAAAAGTCATGGCCTTGGTACAAAATTCTTGTTACTGCCTTCATGTATGATAACTTGATAAGAGAATTCTCTCAACTAATAGGCAACCGCTTGTCCAGCAGTGAAGTACGGTTGGTTGTATACAAGAATTTTAGATCGACAAATTAAAGTATTTGGCATTGCAAAGCCATCATATTTACGATAAAAAGATTAAACCATCCAAGGATATCCTAGATGATCTGTTATGGTGGAAAAATAAAATACCCTTCGGCTCTCGCTCGATACTGATCCCCGACTACTCCCTTGTAATATTTTCGGACGCGTCGAGGACGGGCTGGGGCGGTTAGCGGTATTTCTGGCTCTTAAATATTTCGCACACGACAAACAAAACTGTTCCATATTACTGCGCATAGACAATACGACAGCTATCAGTTACGTGAATCGCATGGGGGGTGTGCAGTTTCCACACCTAAACGAACTATCCAGACAAATTTGGCAGTGGTCCGAGAGACGAAACCTTTGGTTATGTGGTTCTTGATTCAACACAAAAGACAATGTAGAAGCAGATATGGAATCACGTAAAGTGAATCCCGATACGGAATGGGAGCTTACCGATACGGCATTCTCTCGAATAGTACATGAACTTGGCCACCCAACCATAGATTTATTCGCTTCTAGGGCCAATGCCAAATGTCAACGCTACATATCATGGCGAAAAGATACAGACGCGATAGGTATTGACGTTTTTACTTTTAATTGGAGTCACGATTTTTTCTACTCTTTTCCTCCTTTCTCAGTGATTCTAAAATGCCTGCAAAAAATAATTAACGATAAGGCCACGGGAATCTTCGTGTTCCCCGTGTGGCCTTCACAAGCGTGGTACCCGCTATTAATGTCCTTAAAGAAATCCGATATTATCTTCATGAGTCCTAAAGAACACCTCGTATGTTCCCATTACAGGAGCAGGTATCCATTGCACGAATCCCTTATCCTGGGTGCAGCGTTGATCTCCGGCTAGCCTACCAAAAGCGGGGTCTGCCTTCGACAACCTGGGAACTCATGCTCGCATCCTTGGCTAAGAATACCATCCAACAATATGATGTGACATTGAGATTGTGGTGGAGTTTTTGCATACAAAACGACATAGACTTTTTGATTGCTCAGTCCTTTTTGGCCGAACAGTACAGAAAAGGAACCTCGTACGGCTCGATAAATAGTCATAGATCAGCACTGTCACTGTTTTTAGGGGATAAAATAGGTTCAGACGATAACATCAAACGTCTTCTAAAAGGGGTCTTTAAAAATAGACCAAACTTTCCAAAGTATACCTTTACATGGGACACGAACATCGTACTTGATTACATTGCTGGTTGGTACCCAAACACAGATGGGCCAAAATACTTTTTGATGCCTAAAAACTGGTCCCTCCGAAAGAATAATTAATTTTATGAGATATTAGTGCAAAATTGCGCAAAAAGTATACTTATATCAAAATACAACATTATTTTCTAACGCAGAAAACAAGATTTGACCGGAAAAATAAGTTATTTATCTCAAAATTGCAGTAACAACGTTGTAATTTTTGGTAACGCAGTCGTTCTTAGTACAAAATATTGCTGTCCTTAACACTGTGTCAAGGTGTACTTAGCTATTTCTCCCAATATTTCCTAGGTGGCGTTGAATCTTAAATGTCCTTATGAAAATGTAACATTTGAACCTTGTAACAACGCCAATAGATATTTTTTGCATTAAATATTTCATGGAATAAAAAAATATTTAGTCTGTGTCCCCAACAAAGAACAACATCGTAACTACCTTGCGTTGCTATATAAAAATAAACCTTAAAGTGAGTTTGTTACATTATATATTTCAGTCCGGCTCTCGCCATCGTAATAGTTAGTTGTGTCCTCGTACTTAGTTAGCAAAGTAACCAGTGAACTAGAACCCTCATTGACCCCAAGTTATTCATAGTGCGGTATCAACAGCGCTGGCCATTAGTCCGCGATCGCCCAGTGAGATCGAGCCCCCACTTATGGTTAATAGCCCATAGTATCAGTGTCTCGCACGGTTGGTTTTTGTTAAGGTGTTAAATATTATTTCGCACTTTTTTCCTGTTAGACGGCTGCGTTTGCCTACCCGATTTTATTATGGAGTGTGCCAAATGTAACGAATCAGTAACTGATGGTGTTTTATGTTGTGCTTGTAAAAGGAATTTACATTTTGTTTGTGCTGGATTGGCGGAAACCACCTATAGGCGCATGACTAATGATAAAAGAGCATCCTGGCGCTGCATTGCGTGTCGAGCGGCTCCCCCTGCACCTCAAGCATCTAATGAAGCTACATTGGCTGACTTGTTCGCTGAATTAAGAAATTCTAGGACATCCATTGAGACCAAAATTGACAATGTTCAGGTACAAGTAACTGAGCTAAGTAATAAGTGGAGCGCCCTTGAATCTCGTCTGAATGGGATCGAAGATAGAATCTCAAGCACGGAGGACAGAGTCACTACCTTGTCAACATTACCACCACAAGTCCAAGATCTCCAGGACCTCGTCACAGCGCTTAAGCGAGATAACAATGATCGCGATCAGTTTGCTAGGCTTAATAACGTGGAGATTGCTGGCATCCCGGTCCGCTCTGGGGAGAACTTGCGTACAACGCTTAACAACATATGTATCAAGGTGGGCTTTGCTCTTGACCAATCGGACATTGATAGCATTCATCGCGTCAGAGTATTCTCCACTACTGAGGCTCAGCATCGAAATGGACGGCCGCCTTCGATTATTGTCCGTTTCACCCGGCGCGGGCGCAGGGACGAGCTGCTTGCGGCGGCCCGTGCTCGCCGGAGCCTTACCACGGCCGACGCTGGCCTCAATGGACCGGCCACCAACGTATACATTAATGAACATCTTACGCCTGCAAACAAGATGTTACTTAAGCGTGCGCGTCAGGTCAAGGTCGAGCTGAATTACTCTTTTGTTTGGGTGAAAGGGGGTAAGATCTTCTTGCGTCAAAACGAAACTTCTAGAGTTGTGCGCATCGTCTCCGATTCAGACCTCTTGAAGCTTAAGTGACTACTAC